>SJYT01021260.1:8696-42115 GCA_006410635.1 Cephalophus harveyi
CTAGATGTCCATCAGCAGATGAATGGATAAGAAAGCTGTGGTACATATACACAATGGAGTATTACTCAGCATCAAAAAGAATTCATTTGAATCAGCTCTAATGAGATGGATGAAACTGGAACCTATTATACAGAGTGAAGTAAGCCAGAAAGAAAAACGCCAACACAGTATACTGACACATATATATGGAATTCAGAAAGATGGCAATGATGACCCTGTATGCGAGACAGCAAAAGAGACACAGATGTATGGAACGGACTTTTGGACTCTGTGGGAGAGGGAGAGGGTGGGATGATTTGGGAGAATGGCATTGAAACATGTATACTATCATGTAAGAACGAAGCACCAGTCTATGTTCAATACAGGATACAGGATGCGTGGGGCTGATACACGGGGATGATCCAGAGAGAGGATATGGGGTGGGATGTGGGAGGGGGATTCAGGATTGGGATCTCATGTACACCCATGGTGGATTCATGTCAATGTATGGCAAAACCAATATGGTATTGTAAAGTAAAATAAAGTAAAAATTAAAAAAAAAAAAAAAGAAGAAGCAAAACTCCAGAGACAAAAAAAAAAAGAAAGAAAACTACAGGCCAAATGGCAACCCACTCCAACATTCTTGCCTGGAGAATCCCAGGGATGGGGAAGCCTGGTGGGCTGCTGTCTATGGGGTCGCACAGAGTTGGACATGACTGAAGTGACTTAGTTGCAGCAATATCACTGATGAACATAGATGCAAAAATCCTTAACAAAATTCTAGCAATCAGAATCCAACAACACATTAAAAAGATCATGCACCATGACCAAGTGAGCTTTATCCCAGGGATGCAAGGATTCTTCAGTATCCACAAATCAACCAATGTAATACACCACATTAACAAATTGAATAATAAAAGACATATGCTTATCTCAATAGATGCAGAGAAAGCCTTTGACAAAATTCAATATCCATTTATGATAAAAACCCTCCAGAAAGCGGGAATAGAAGGAACATACCTCAACATAATAAAAGTTATCTATGACAAACCCACAGCAAACATTATCCTAAATGGTGAAAAAATGAAAGCATTTCCCCTAAAATCAGGAACAAGACAAGGGTGCCCATTTTCACCACTACTATTCAACACAGTTTTGGAAGTTTTGGCCACAGAAATCAGGGCAGAGAAAGTAATAAAAGGAATCCAAATTAGAAAAGAAGGAAAGCTTTCACTGTTTGCAGATGACATGATCCTCTACACAGAAAACCCTAAAGACTCCACCAGAAAATTACTAGAGCTAATCAATGAAAATAGTAAAGTTGCAGGATATAAAATCAACACATAGAAATCCCTTGCATTCCTATACATTAATAATGAGAAAATAGAAAGAGAAATTAAGGAAACAATTCCATTCACTGTTGCAATGAAAAGAATAAAATACTTAGGAATAAATCTACCTAAAGAAACAAAAGACCTATTTATAGAAAACTATAAAACAGTGGTGAAAGAAATCAAAGAGAACACTAATAGATGGAGTAATTGTTCCTGGATCGGAAGAATGAAAACGAGTATACTGCCCAAAGCAATCTATAGATTCAATGCAATTCCTATCAGGTTACCAATGGTATTTTTCACAGAGCTAGAACAAATAATTTCACAATTTGTATGGAAATACAAAAACCCTTGCATAGCCAAAGCAATCTTGAGAAAGAAGAATGGAACTGGAGGAATCAACCTGCCTGACTTCATGATCTACTACAAAGCCACAGTCATCAAAACAGTATGGTACTGGCAAAAAGACAGAAATATAGATCAATAGAGCAAAATAGAAAGCCCAGAAAAATCCACGCACCTATGGACACCTTATCTTTGACAAAGGAGGCAATAATATACAATAGAGAAAAGACAATCTCTTTAACAAGTGGTGCTGGGACAATTGGTCAACCACTTGTAAAAGAATGAAACTAGAACACTTTCTAACAGCATACACAAAAATAAACTCAAAATGGATTAAAGATCTAAATGTAAGACTAGAAACTCTAAGCGCAGGCAGCTGCGAGCTGGCACACTAAGCACAGGTGGCTGCGAGCCGGCACACTAAGTGCGGCCAAGAGAGCTACCTACTCTGCATCCGAGGTCAGTGGTGGCTGGGAGGAGAAACCCCACGTCCAAGGTCAGGGGTGGCTGGGAGAAGCCACCTTGCGCCCGAGGCCAGGGCAGTGACCCTGAGGAGCCACCCTGAGCCCGAGGCCAGTGCCAGCGGCCTGGAGGAGCAACCCGAGGAGCCGTGGCTGCCCTGGTGCAGGAGGGTCTAGAGGAGCTATCCTATGTTGAAGGTCAGGAACGGCGATGGTAAGGAGATACCCCTCGTCCAAGGTAAGGAGCAGCGGCTGTGCTTTGCTGGAGCAGCCATGAAGAGATACCCCATGCCCAAGGTAAGAGAAACCCAAGTAAGATGGTGGGTGTTGCAAGAGGGCATCAGAGGGCAGACACACTGAAACCATACTCACAGAAAACTAGTCAATCTAATCACACTAGGACCACAGCCTTGTCTAATTCAATGAAACCAAGCCATGCCTGTGGGGCAACCCAAGACGGGTGGGTCATGGTGGAGAGGTCTGATAGAATGTGGTCCACTGGAGAAGGGAATGGCAAGCCACTTCAGTATTCTTGCCTTGATAACCCTATGAACAGTATGAAAAGGCAAAATGATAGGATACCAAAAGAGGAACTCCCCAGGTCATTGCTGCTGCTGCTGCTGCTAAGTCACTTCAGTCGTGTCCGACTCTGTGCAACCCCACAGATGGAAGCCCACTGGGCTCCGCCATCCCTGGGATTCTCCAGGCAAGAACGCTGGAGTGGGTTGCCATTTCCTTCTCCAATGCGTGAAAGTGAAAAGTGAAAGTGAAGTCGCTCAGTCGCATCTGACTCAGCGACCCCATGGACTGCAGCCCACCAGGCTCCTCCGTCCATGGGAGTTTCCAGGCAAGAGTACTGGAGTGGGATGCCATTGCCTTCTCCGCCGCAGGTCATTAGGTGCCCAATATGCTACTGGAGATCAGTGGAGAAATAACTCTAGAAAGAATGAAGGGAGGGAGCCAAAGCAAAAACAATACCCAGTTGTGGATGTGACTGGTGATAGAAGCAAGATCCGATGCTGTAAAGAGCAATATTGCATAAGAACCTGGAATGGCAGGTCCATGAATCAAGGCAAATTGGAAGTGGTCAAACAAAAGATGGCAGACGATTCATGGGGTCGCAAAGAGTTGGACATGACTGAGCGACTGAACTGAACTGAACTGAAGACCAGAAACTATAAAACTCCTAGAGGAGAACATAGGTAAAACACTCTCCAACATAAATCACAGCAGGATCCTCTATGACCCACCTCCCAGAATATTGGAAATAAAAGCAAAAATAAACAAATGGGACCTAATTAAACTTAAAAGCTTCTACACAACAAAGGATACTACAAGCAAGGGGAAAAGACAGCCTTCAAAATGGGAGAAAATAATAGAAAATGAAGCAACTGAAAAATAACTAATCTCAAAAATAAACAAGCAACTCCTGTAGCTCAATTCCAGAAAAATAAATGACACAATCAAAAAATGGGCCAAGGAACTAAATAGACATTTCTCAAAAGAAGACATACAGATGGCTAACAAACACATGAAAAGATGCTCCACATCACTCATTATCAGAGAAATGCAAATCAAAACCACAATGAAGTACCATTTCAAGCCAATCAGAATGGCTGTGATCCAAAATTCTACAAGCAATAAATGCTGGAGAGGGTGTGGAGAAAAGGGAACCATCTTACATGGTTAGTGGGAATGCAAACTAGTACAGCCACTATGGAGAACAGTGTGGAGATTCCTTGAAAAACTGGAAATAGAACTGCCTTATGATCCAGCAATCCCACTGCTGGGCATACACACCGAGGAAACCAGAATTGAAAGAGACACGTGTACCCCAATGTTCATTGCAGCACTGTTTATAATGGCCAGGGCGTGGAAGCAACCTAAATGTCCATCAGCAGATGAATGGATAAGAAAGCTGTGGTACATATACACAATGGAGTATTACTTAGCCATTAAAAAGAATACATTTGAATCAGTTCTAATGAGGTGGATGAAACTGGAGCCTATTATACAGAATGAAGTAAGCCAGAAAGAAAAACACCAACACAGTATAATAACGCATATATATATGGAATTTAGAAAGATGGTAATGATAACCCTGTATGCAAGACAGCAAAAGAGACACAGATGTATAGAACAGTCTTTTGGACTCTGTGGGAGAGGGAGAGGGTAGGATGATTTGGGAGAATGGCATTGAAACATGTATAATATATACGAAATGAATCATTAGTCCAGGTTTGATGCATGATACTGGATGCTTGGGGCTGGTGCACTGGGATGACCAAGAGGGATGGTATGGGGAGGGAGGAGGGAGGGGGGTTCAGAATGGGGAACACGTGTATACCTGTGGGAGATTCATGTTGATGTATGGTGAAACCAATAAAATATTGTAAAGCAATTAACCTCCAATTAAAATAAATTTATATTTAAAAAAAGAAAGTGAAAGAGGAATGAGTCCCTTGGACTGCAAGGAGATCCAACCAGTCCATTCTGAAGGAGATCAGCCCTGGGATTTCTTTGGAAGGAATGATGCTGAAGCTGAAACTCCAGTACTTTGGCCACCTCATATGAAGTGTTGACTCATTGGGAAAGACTCTGATGTTGGGAGTGATTGGAGGCAGGAGGAGAAGGGGACGACCGAGGATGAGATGGCTGGATGGCATCACCAACTTGATGTACATGAGTTTGAGTGAACTCCAGGAGTTGGTGATGGACAGGGAGGCCTGGCGTGCTCGATTCATGGGGTCGCAAAGAGTCGGACACGACTGAGCGACTGAACTGAACTGAACTGAACTCGTTGTCCACATGATGCAATCGTTGCTCAGTTAAATCAATTCTAGAAAATATTGTGAACTTTAGTTCAAATAGAACATAACAAATAAGGAAAAATAGTAATCAAATCCACAGGGGAAGAAATGCAAAGTCTGGGAATTAAAAAGTTCTGATTCTGATCCTGTATCTTGTATTGTATAATTGCTGAAGTATTACTTTTCCTACCATCGGTCTTTGTTTCCTCATCTCTAATGGGGTAAATGGGATTAGTTGATTTTCAGACACATTGCTGGTTCAGAAATGCTCTAATTTTATATTGACAATTGGCTGTACATGGTTAACTAATCAATTAAATCATTCCTGAATGAAGGTGCAGCCTAAGAGAGAGAGCCCCCTGGGAAACCCAAAGAGAGAGAACAGGACAGCCAAAAATCCAGTACTAAAGAAAACACAAAAATATGACCCTGCATTTCATTAAGAAACATTCTAAGAGAGTCAAAAATGTCTTAATGTGAGTAGATTTAAGATGAAGTTTGGGGCTTACTTATAGCTCAGTTGGTACAGAATCCACCTGCAATGCAGGAAACCCCAGTTTGACTCCCGGATCTGGAAAATGTGCTGGAGAAGAGTTAGGCTACCCACTCCAGTATTTTTGGGCTTCCTTGGTGGCTCAGCCGGTAAAGAATCTGCCTGCAATGCAGGAGACCTGGGTCAAACCCTAGGTTCAGAAGATCCCCTGGAGAAGGGAAAGGCTACCCACTCCAGTATTCTGGCCTAGAGAATTCCATGAACTGTATAGTCCATGAGTTTGCAAAGAGTCGGACACCACTGAGTGACTTTCACTTTCAAGATGAAGTTTGCTTGCCTCCACACTTTCTTCTTGTCTATATACACAGTTCAATATAATTTTCCAAAGAGCAGTGAAGGTTGGATATGGCTCTGGATTTTTTAAAATTTATTTAATTTAATTTATTTATTTGGCTGCACTGAATCTTAGTTGTGGTACCCAGGATCTTTAGTTGCAGCAGGCAAGCTTCTAGTTGTGGCCTGTGGGATCTAATTACCCAACCAGGGATCAAACCTGGGCCCCCTGTAATGGGAACACAGAGTCTTAGCCACTGGACCACAAGGGAAGTCCTAGATTTTTATTTGATATATTGAACAATTAAAAAATATAATAGTAACTTTTGATTTCATATGTTAGAGATTAATAAAAAGAATTGAAATTAAACAAAAAAAACGCATTTTATTTTTCTAATTATTCTAAATAAATTTAGATATTTTCTGCTATTCTGAATTGAGTTTTATTTTTTATTTTCTATTAATTTGATTTTTTTCAGTTTTGTAAATATGGCCTCTAATAAAGCTATTAACCTTTCCTTTCCAAATATTTTAACTAATCATGATTATTCAGTAGCAATTGACTCTTCTTCCCTATTGAATGGATTGATCTGTGATTGTGGATAAAGCTGCCAGTAGATTTCTAGTCAAGTCAAAACTTTCCTGTGCTACATTTTATTTAACATAGTTACTAGGATTTTAAGAGAGATTTTTGTTAATCATTGCAGGTCTAATTATACCCACTAAAGTATCTTAATTAATCATGCATTTAGAGAATAAATAAGCACTGTGTTCTACCTTCAGAAGATGCAATTATTCAGGGAATCTTGAAGTTATTTCAGAAAAGGTAGCATAGAGGACTTCTAGGTGAAAATATTTAAATGATACTGCATCACAGAAACTTCCTCATTAAAAAATAAAGTAATAAAAATAATTATTATAAATACCTGTGGAAAAGCATTGTCAACTTAACACAGAATGTCTACAACCTTAGCCATACATATTAAAAGCCATTTGCCAAATAAAGAAACTGAAGATTTATAGTTCAGTGTGGGAGGGCATAGCTTCCAACATGCCATATCTCACCACTCTCGATATCTTGATTAGTTGGCAAGATTCTAAAACTTCTCTTCAACGTTTCAAAACTTGGAGGAAAGATTACTGGTAAGGTATCCTTATCAACTCACTTCAATGACTAGGATATATTGAAAATAGCTTCTGGAAAGAAACAGGCAAATGAGAAAAGAGAACAACAGCAGACTGATAGGAAAACAAATCTCGGGAACTGTGCCTTGAACTGAGTATATGATTGGAACACCAACTAGCTCACTGTGAGAATACAATATACCTCACAATGATGTAGAACAAATTCTGTACTACATATTGTTGTTTAATCGCTAAGTCATGTTTGACTCTTTTATCACCTCATGGACTATAGCCTGACAGGTTCTTCTGTCCATGGGATTTCCCAGGCAAGAATCCTGGAGTGGGTTGCCATTTCCTTCTCCAGGGGATCTTCCCAACCGAGGGACTGAACCTGTGTCTCCTGCATTGGCAGGCAGATTCTGTATCACTGAGCCTCTAGGGAATATTACACAACAAAAATCAAAAGAAGTGAAAGCCCAGGGATCACACGAAGGAGCATAGTAATTTTGATTCAGCTGTGTTTCTCACTCTCCTCATGGCCTCATTGTATAGAAAGATAGGTAAAACACCAAAATTCATCCCTCAAACTGGAACTTAAATAGACAATGCAGGCCAGAAGCTGCAGGAAAGGAATCAAAAAGTCTAACCTTAATACTACATGAGAATCCAGCTACAATCCTAATGGATTGCTACAATCCTAAATGGAACCACCTATCAATAAACAAGGTGAAAAGAAATCACAGGGCAGCTGTGTCAAGAACCATACTAGGAATTCCTCCAAAAAACTGGACCTAGGATTGGGAGCTCATATACACCTGTGGTGGATTCATGTCAATGTATGGCAAAACCAATACAGTATTGCAAAGTAAAATAGAGCAAAAATAAAATTAAAAAAATAATACAACAGATTTTATGTATAAAAAAGTAGAGCTAGCATGTGGAAAACAACCTTCACTCTACATGCAAGCAGTATAAGGAATGGGAGAAAATTTCCCACAAGCATTTCACATTTTAGAACAATTTAATAAGAACATGAATTAAGTAAAAGAACAATTCAAATATTAGATCAGAGTAGACAGTAGACATGGGTGAAGTAACAGTACTGTCATAGAAGAAAAGCTTGAGATAACTTAGTGACTGCAGATGACAAAGAGAAAGTGATCAGACTGCTAAGAAAGGAGCCAGTGGATGTGGAAGGCAGAGAAAATATATCAAAATTATATAGAAATATATTACAAAGAGTTAAATATGAGAGAAAATAGCCAGTTTAACAGAATAAAAAATGGAGTTCAGAAATTGACCCAAACACAAGTGAGGATTGCTGATATTGCAATTGGCTATTATAAACTTAAATGAAAGAAGGAATGATTACATAATATATGGCTCTGGATTCAATGATTAGCTGTTTGCAAAAAATACAAATGTGGATCTCTGTTTCATTCCTTATTTCTAATACGTTCTAGATGATGAAAACCTTTAAAAAGTGAAACCAAAAAGCATTAGTCTAGAGATCATTGGAGAAGGAAATGGCAACCCACTCCAGTATTCTTGCCTGGAGAATCCCATGGACGGAAGAGCCTGATGGGCTACAGTCCATCTGGTTGCAAAGAGTCGGACACGACTGAGCGACTTAACTAACTAAACTTAGAGATCATTAAGTCATAACTGTTCCTATAAATGAACAGCAAACTGGAAATTTAAATTAAGGGGAAAAAGACACATACTTCAAAGAAAGTTATCTGAAATAAGAAAATCATTCATTCAACAAGCATTCAATAAATATGTATTGATTATCTACAATATGCCAGACCTTGTTTTAGAGGCTGAGGAATCAAATTTATGACTAGGTCAACACCTACTGACCTGGGGAGTTCCTCTTTCAGTGTCATGTCTTTTTGCCTTTTGATACTGTACATGAGGTTCCCAAGGCAAGAATACTGAAGTGGTTTGCCTTTCCCTTTTCCAGTGGACCATGTTTTGCTAGAACTCTCCACCATGATCTGTCTGCTTAAGTGTCTCTAAATAGCGTCTAGTCAAGGCTGTGGTTTTTCCAGTGGTCATGTATGGATGTGAGAGTTGGACTGTGAAGAAAGCTGAGTGCCGAAGAATTGATGCTTCTGAACTGTGGTGTTGGAGAAGACTCTTGAGAGTCCCTTGGACTGCAAGGAGATCCAACCAGTCCATTCTGAAGGAGATCAGCCCTGGGATTTCTTTGGAGGGAATGATGCTGAAGGTGAAACTCCAGTACTTTGGCCACCTCATGCAAAGAGTTGACTCATTGGAAAAGACTCTGATGCTGGGAGGGATTGGGGGCAGGAGGAGAAGGAGATGACAGAGGATGAGATGGCTGGATGGCATCACTGACTCGATGGACCCGAGTCTGAATGAACTCTGGGAGTTGGTGATGGACAGGGAGGACTGGCGTGCTGCGATTCATGGGGTCACAAAGAATTGGACAGGACTGAGCGACTGAACTGAACTGAACTGAAACAACATGGTTCATAGTTTCATTGAGTAATACAAGGCTATGATTCATGTAATCATTTTGGTTAGTTTTCTACAATTGTGGTTTTCATTCTGTTTGTCCTCTGATGGATGAGGACAAGAGGTTTGTGCAAACTTTATGATGGTGAAGTACAGAGACATGCACTCTTCTCCTGTAAGGGTTTGGGAGTTTCCAGCAGAGGCATGGGTCAACAGTGTACTTGCCACTGGTAGCGGCAATCCTGAAAGGCATAGCGTGCTGGCATAAGTCCAATATGCTACTGGAGAAGAGTAGAGAAATAGCTCCAGAAAGAATGAAGAGGCTGAGTCAAAGCAGAAATGACGCCCAGCTGTGGATGTGTCTGGTGTTGAAAATAACTCCAGTGTTGTAAAGAACATTATTGCATTGCATAGGAACCTGGAATATTAGGTCCAGGAATCAAGGTAAGTTGGAAGTGGTAAAACAGGAAACAGCAAAAGTGAACATTGACTCTTTTGAAAGCAATCAACTAAAATGGACCGGAATGGGCAAATTTAATTCAAATGACAATTGTATCTACTACTGAGGGCAAGAATTCCTTAAAAGAAATGGAGTACCTCTCATAGTCAGCAAAAGTCTGAAATGCAGTACTTGGATGCAATCTCAAAAATGATGGAATGATCTCAGTTCGTTTCCAAGGCAAATCATTCATCATCACAGTAATCCAAGTCTATATTCCAATGGAAGAAGATGAAGTTGAACAGTTCTATAAAGACCTACAAGACCTTTGAGAACTAGAATCAAAAATGTCCTTTTCATCATAGGAGGCTGGAATGCAAAAGTAGGAAGTCAAGAGGTACCTGGAATAATGGGCAAGTTTGGTCTTGTAATACAAAAAGACGCAGGGCAAAGGCTAACATAGTTTTACCAAGAGAATGCACTGGTCATAGCAAATACCCTCTTCCAATAACACAAAAGATGACTCACATAACCAGATAGTCAATAACAATATCAGGTTGATTATTTTTTTTTTTACAGTCAAAGATGGAAGAAACTCTATATAGTCAGCAAAAACAAGACCAGGAGTTGACTATGGCTATTGCAAAATTCAGACTTAAATTGACGAAAGTAGGGAAAAACACTAGACCATTCAGTATGACCTAAATCAAATCCCTTTTGATTATACAGTGGAAGTAATAAATAAATTCAAAGGATTAAATCTGATAGAGTGCCCGAAGAACTATGGATGGAGGTTTATAACATTGTACAGGAGGCAGTGACCAAAACAATCACCAAGAAAAAGAAATGGAGCAAAGCAAAATGGTTGTCTGAGGAGGCCTTACAAATAGCTGAGAAAAGAAAAGAAGTGAAAGGCAAAGAAGAAAAGGAAAAATATACTCATCTAAATATAGAGGTCCAAAGAATAGCAAGGAGAGATAAGAAAGCTTTGATAAGTGTATAATGCAAAGAATTATAGGAAAACAATAGAATAGGGAAAGCTAGAGATCTCCTCAAGAAAATTGGAGATTACAAGGGAACATTTCATGCCAATATGAGCACAAGAAAGGAAAGAAATGGTATGGACCTAATAGAAGCAAAGGAGATTAAGAAGAAGTGGCATGAATACACAGAAGGACTGTACAAAAAAGTTCTTAATGACCTGGATAACCACGATGTTGTGATCACTCACCTAGAGCCAGACATTCTGGAGTGTGAGGTCAAGTGGGCCTTAGGAAGCATTACTATGAACAGAGCTAGTGAAGGTGATGAAATTCCCAATGAGCTATTTCAAATCCTAAAAGATGATGCTGTTAAAGTGCTGGATTCAATATGCCAGCAAACTTGAAAAACTCAGCAGTAGACACAGGACTGGAAAAGGTCAGTTTTCATTCCAATCCCAAAGAAAGGCAATGCCAAAATATGTTTAAACTATCTCACAATATGCTCGTTTCAAATGCTAGCAAAGTAATGGAAAAATCCTTCAAGCTAGATGTTAACAGCATGTGAACTGAGAATGACCAGATGTACAAGCTGGATTTCGAAAAGGCAGCAGAACCAGAGATCAAATTGCCAACATCCATTGAATCATAGAATAACCAATAGAATTCCAGAAAAACATCTACCACTCATTCATTGACTTTGCTAAAGCCTTTGACAGTGTGAATCACAACAAACTGTGGAAAATTCTTAAAGAGGTGTGAATGCCAGACTGCCTTACCTGCCTCTTGAGAAACCTATATGCAGGTCAAGAAACAACATTTAGAACATGGGCATAGAATAATGGACTAGTTCCAAATTGGGAAAGGAGTATGTCAAGGTTGTATACTGTCACCCTACTTATTTGACTTATATGTAGTGTACATCATGTGAAATGCCAGGCTGTATGAAACACTAGCAGGAATCAAGGTTGCCGGGAGAAATATCAACAACCTCAGATATGCAGATAACACCACCCTAATGGCAGAAAGGGAAGAAACACTAAAAAGCCTCTTCATGAAAGTGAAATAACTCGGTTAAAACTGCACATTCAGAAAACTAAGATCATGGCATTTGGTCCCATCACTTCATGGCAAATAGATAAGGAAACAATGGAAACAGTGACAGACTTTATTTTCTTGGGCTCCAAAATCACTGTGGACAGTGACTACTGCTACAAAATTAAAAGATACTTGCTTCTTGGAAGAAAAGTTATGACAAACCTTGACAGAATATTAAAAAGTAGAGATATCACTTTGCTGACAAAGATCCATATAGTCAAAACTATGGTTTTTGCAGTAGTCATGTATGAATGTGAGAGTGGGACCAGGAAGAAGACTGAGCACCAAAGAATTGATGCTCTCAAACTGTGGTGTTGGAGAAGACTCTTGAGAGTCCCTTGGGCTGCAAGGAGATCAAACCAGTCAATCCTAAAGGAAAACAGTCCTGAATATTCATTGGAAGGACTGGTGCTGAAGTTGATGCTCTAAAACTTTGATCACCTGATTTGAGGAGCCAACTCATTAGAAAAGACCTTGATGCTGGGAAATACTGAAGGCAAAAGGAGAAGAAGGCAGGAGGGGATGAGATGGTTGGATGGCATCACCAACTCAATGGACATGAGGACTGAGAAGCCTGTCATGCTGCAGTCCATGGGGTTGCAAAGAGTGGGAATCGATTGAGTGACTAAACAAAAGAGATCAATATCTTTTGATTCATGAAAGTTACTTTCTCTCTTGTAAGCAAACACACAGAAAATATAATTTCAGATTTTTAGACTGAACCATGGACTGTTGCATACAATTTTCATACAGGATGCTTGAAGATTTAACTTAGTTCAGTTATTGAATTTCTAGAATGAAAAAAAAAAAAAACCTTTTCTAAGTATCCAGGCTAGAAATGCAAATAACCTGAGACAAATACATCTGTGTTTTCCAAAATCATTTTAAAGACAAATGGTTTTGAAAATATACCTCTAAATTCCAAAAGGAAAGAAGATGTAATTCAAGAATATCATTTATATATCCAAAACTATATAATTCAAATAGAAGATAAGTAGGCAGATGTTCTTAAAACTTGAAAGAACTCACAGAATACAGGACCCAAACCCTTCATTAAAACAAGCAAGCAAACAAAAACTGTTTCACAATGAAATCTGTGGCTAATTAAGAGATGATTCAAAATAAAGACCTTAAAAACAGAAAAGCTATGTGGTGTATGGAAGGTGGTGGTATAGGTCAGTTAGATTTGAATCCACTGAAGCATAGAACTAATAATAGAGGAAAATGTGGAAATTATAGTTATGAAACAAGATGTATATGTTAGAAACCTTGACATTATAAAATTAGTGACATAATTCACAATAACTGGGAGCTGCAGATCTAGGGAAGACAGGGAAAATGTGATAGAGCTAATGCCCTCATTTTTCACAGTGAGCAATCAGTTAATACTGTTCAAAAAGGAAATATTTAATTAAAGGTAATAATGACTTCAATTTCTTCATATTGTTATGATCTACCTTATTACTGTTGGAGGGATATTTTGAGAAATGCTATCTCTTGTTGTAAAGAAGCATGTATCTGAAGTGAAACATTTACTTTCTTCAGTTTATGTTTCTTTTCTTAAATTCAAGAAAAAAATATACTTATAAACTAGAACAAAATTTAATTATATATGTACTGTAAAATTTTCTTAGTCCTTGTTTCAATATTTCTATCTATATACAGATCCATGGAAAGACATTTGGATAGTGTGTTCCTAATTGCTGAAGCTAATTGCTTTGTTTGGTGAGATTTAAAGGAATTTAATTGTTTGCTAGTAAATAAAAGAATCTGTGCTTTTCATTCTTGATGATGCTACTCTGTTGTTTTTACAGAAACGTTAAAGTGATTTTTCTTAAAAACAGTAGTGTGAAATAAGCATAGGTAGAGTCTTCTAGGAGAAGGCAATGGCACCCCACTCCAGTATTCTTGCCTGGAAAAATCCCATGGACAGAGGAGCCTGGTAGGCTGCGGTCCATGGGGTTGCTAAGAGTCGGAAACGACTGAGTGACTTCACTTTCCCTTTTCACTTTCATACACTGGAGAAGGACATGGCAACCCACTCCAGTGTTCTTGCCTGGAGAATCCCAGGGACGAGGGAGCTTGGTGGGCTGCCGTCTACGGGGCCGCACAGAATCGGTCACGACTGAAGCGACTTAGCAGCAGCAGCAGCAGCAGCAGAGTCTTCTAGTTGAAGGGCATTGAATGGAAATCGAGAGACCCAGTTCAAGTTTCTGATCTTTCTCTACTGAACGGTGTGGCCTTATTCAATGCAACTGAACTCAATATAGTTTTCACATTAGTAAAGTGGTTCATTCTAGCTCTAAGATTACTATAACTTCATAGAATTCACTAAATTTTTAGCCTGAATATTCCCAGAAAAAAATTAAAAAGGGAGGGGGGTAAAACAAAAGCTTTTATGCAGGCTGCTTATTTGGGGATCTGATCCCAGGGAACAAGAATGGGGATTCAGTGAGTGTGAATTGGGAAAGGAGGGAAAGTAGTACAGGCATATGACATTGAGCTAGTTATGGTTGTTGGCAATTGTAGCTTCATCCTACAAGGATCTTCCAAGTTGTTGTGCAGAACACAGCTCAGAATTTTTCACCCATAATGCAGAAAAAAGAACATTGATTCAGCATCAGTTCCTGCACTGGGCAGGTGTTAATTCACAGCTAAGATTGGAATATAGCACACTACTATATATAAAATAGGTAAGCAACAAGGATCTATTGTATAGCATAGGAAACTATATTCAATATCTTGTGATAACCTATATTGAAAAAGAATCTAATATGTGTGTGTGTATGTATAACTGAGTCACTTTGCTGTTCACTCAAAACTAACACAGCATTGAGATTAAATATACTTATTTTTTTAAATTGGTGTATAAAATGCAGGTTTGTGTATGCTTAGTCACTTCATTTATGTCTGACTCTTTGTTACCCTATGAACTGTAGCCCACCAGGCTCCCCTGTCCATGGGATTCTCCATGGACAGGAATACTGGCAAGAATACAAATACAGGCAAGAATACTGAAGTGGGTTGCCATTCCCTTCTCCAGGGGATCTTCCCAACCCTGGGATAGAATCCGAGTCTTCTGCATCTCCTGCATTGACAGGCAGATTCTTTACCGCTGAGCCACTGGGAAAGCCAGACAATGCAGGATATCAAGTTAAATTCGAATTTCAGATAAAGAACATTGTTTTTAGTATAAATGTGTCCTAAATATTGTATGGAGCCTGTGCTAAGTAACTTCAGTCACGTCCCACTCTTTGTGACACTATGGACTGTATCCCACCAGGCTCCTCTGTCCATGGGGATTCTCCAGGCAAGAATACTGGAGTGGGTTGCTATGCCCTCCTCCAGGGGATCTTCCCAACACAGGAATCAGGGATCAAACCTAGGTCTCTGGTATTGCAGGCAGAGTCTTTTACCAACTGAGCCACTGGGAAAACTGTATGGAGCATCAGTTCAGTTCAGTTCATTGGCTCAGTCCTGTCCGACTGTTTGTGACCCCATGAATTGCAGCACACCAGGCCACTCCCAGAGTTCACTCAAACCCATGTGCATCGAGTCTGTGATGCCTTCCAGCCATCTCATCCTCTGTCATCCCCTTCTCCTCCTGCCCCCAATCCCTCCCAGCATCAGGGTGTTTTCCAATGAGTCAACTCTTCCCATGAGGTGGCCAAAGTACTGGAGTTTCAGCTTTAGCATCATTCCTTCCAAAGAAATCCCAGGGCTGATCTCTTTCAGAATGGATTGGTTGGATCTCCTTGCAGTCCAAGGGACTCTCAAGAGTCTTCTCCAACACCACAGTTCAGAAGCATCAATTCTTCGGCGCTCAGCTTTCTTCACAGTCCA
This sequence comes from Cephalophus harveyi, assembly GCA_006410635.1. Taxonomy (NCBI): domain Eukaryota; kingdom Metazoa; phylum Chordata; class Mammalia; order Artiodactyla; family Bovidae; genus Cephalophus; species Cephalophus harveyi. The sequence continues at coordinate 24,421 of SJYT01021260.1, forward strand.
ACTCTCACATCCATACATGACCACTTGAAAAACCATAGCCTTTACTAGATGGACCTTTGTTGGCAAAGTAATGTCTCTGGTTTTTAGGTTGGTCATAACTTTCCTTCCAAGGGGTAAGTGCCTTTTAATTTCTTGGCTGCAATCACCATCTGCAGTGATTTTGGAGCCCCCCCAAAATAAAGTCTGACACTGTTTCCACTGTTCCCCCTTTTACTTCCCATGAAGTGATGGGACCAGATGCCATGATCTTCATTTTCTGAATGTTGAGCTTTAAGCCAACTTTTCCACTCTCCTCTTTCACTTTCATCAAGAGGCTTTTTAGTTCCTCTTCACTTTCTGCCATAAGGGTGGTGTCATCTGCATATCAAGGTTATTGATATTTCTCCCAACAATCTTGTTTCTAGCTTGTGCTTCTTCCAGCCCAGTGTTTCTCATGATATACTTATACTAAATATTTATTCCCAGTTTATCTGAAATTCAAATTTAACTGAGTCTCATATAGTTTTATTTGTGAAATCTACCAATTCCACCCATGAGATTTGAACAGTCTCACATTTGTAATTGTGCATGTGTGAGTGCAGATGTCTTACATTACAGCATCAGAGAAGCCCCACTACAGAAAGGAAGAAGTAAACAGTACATATTCAGGTGCTGCTGAGGTAAGATGTAGTCAGTTTGCATACATATGTGTGTGTGTGTGTGTGTGTGTGTGTGTGTGTGTATACTTGTACAAACTGATTGCCTCAGAAATCTTGGGGGAAGGCAGTGCATCAAGAAATGACACAGGACACAAAGACATCTTGTGAAGATTAGACAAAATAGTCAATATGGATGTATTCTGTAATCTATATCATGGAATAAAATATGAGGTTATATTATCATCACATTCATTATCATCATCATTGCCTTGTAAAATCTGATTGTCTTGTTCAGTTAGGTTGCTCAGTCATGTCTGACTTTTTGTGACACCATGGACTGCAGCGTGCCAAGCTTCCTTGTCCATCACCAACTCCTGGAGTTTACCCAAACTCATGCCCATTGAGTTGGTGATGCCATCCAACCATCTCATTCTCTATTGTCCCCTTCTCCTCCTGCCCTCAATCTCTCCAAGTATCAGGGCCTTTCCAAATGAGTCAGCTCTTCACATCAGGTGACAAAAGTATTGGAGTTTCAGCTTCAGCATCAGTCCTTCCAATGAATATTCAGGACTGATCTCCTTTAGGATGGGCTGGTTGAATTTCCTTGAGTCCATGGGACTCTCAAGAGTCTTCTCCAAGACCAGTTCAAAAGCATCAATTCTTTGGTGCTCAGCTTTCTTTATTGTCCAACTCTCACATGGATACATGACTAATGGAAAAACTATAGCTTTGACTAGACAGACCTTTGTCAGCAAAGTAATGTCTCTGCTTTTTAATATGCTGCCTAGGTTGGTCATAGCTTTTCTTCCAAGGAGTGAGTGTCTTTTAATTTCATGGCTGCAGTCACCATCTACAGTGATTTTGGAGCCCAAGAAAATAGTCTGTCACTGTTTCCATTGTTTCCCCATCTATTTGCCCTGAAGTGATAGGACCAAATGCTATGGTCTTAGTTTTTTGAATGTGGAGTTCTAAGCCAACTTTTTCACTCTCTTTTTTCACTTTCATCAAGAGGTTCTTTAGTTCTTTTTCTCTTTCTGCCACGAGGTGTCATCTGCCTATCTGACGTTATTGATATTTCTCCTGGAAATCTTGATTCCATCTTGTGCTTCATCCAGCCTGGCATTTCACATGATATACTCTGCATAGAAGTTAAATAAGCAGGGTGACAGTATCCAGCCTTGACATACTCCTTTCCCAATTTGGCACCATTCCTTTGTTCCATGTCTGGTTCTAACTATTGCTTCTTGACCTGCATCCAGATTTCTCAGGAGACAGATAAGGTGGTCTGGTATTCCCATCTCTTGAAAAATTTCACTAGTTTGCTAGTTTAATACTAGTTTTACTAGTTTACTAGTTTGGATATAAAAGTTTCACTAGTTTACATCTATACCAAAAGTCTTCGGAATTGTGCTTGTATAATCCCATCAAAGAAAATCATGTTTTAAAAAGTCAGGAGCTTTAGAATAAAACCAGTCTTTTACACAGGACTAAGGCATTACACGATTTCACTTATTCTAAAAACATTTCCAATAGTTTTCATTGCGATCATCTTAGCTCTGGCTTTCAGTCCCAGATCTGCTATTGAACCTGTAAAATTCTGTTTAGCATATCTGAACAATCACAGCAAATGGTATCATAAAGATATTCCCTGATAGGAAAGGAAGATGTTCTCTGGGGTCTTTCCCTTGTTCTATCACCTTAACTTGATGCACCTGAGTAGGAAGGCTGCTAGAGCTGTGCTAGGAATTTCTATACCATAAAAAGTTTGAACAATATTAACTTCTTGATCTTAGAAACATTGACTGAGTTTTCCTCTTGTTTACAGTTTCCCTTTCAAAAGTTTTGAAGTTTAATTAGGTCTCATTTGTTTATTTTTGTTTTTATTTTCATTACTCAAGGAGGTGGGTTAAAAAAGATCTTCCTGTGATCCGTGTCAAAGAATGTTCCGACTATGTTTTCCTCTAAGAGCTTTTTCTGGCCTTACATTTCAGTCTTTAATCCAGTCTGAGTTTATTTTTCTGTATAGTGTTAGGAGATGTTCTAGTTTCATTCTTTTACACATAGCTGTCCAGTTTTCCCAGCACCAATTACTGAAGAGATTGTCTTTTCTACATTGTATATTCTTGCCTCCTTTGTTATAGATTAGGTTCCCATAGGTGCATAGGTTTATGTCTGAGGTTTCTATCCTGGTCTGTTTACCTATATTTCTGTTTTTGTGCTAGTACCATATTGTCTTTGTAGTGTAGTCTGAAGTCAGGAAAGTTGATTCCTGCAGCTCCATTTTTCTTCCTCAAGATTGCTTTGGTTCTTCAGGGTTTTTTGCGCTTCTGTACAAATTGTGAATTCTTCTGTTCCAGTTCTGTGAAAAACGCTGTTGCTAACTTGACAGAGATTGCATTGATTTTATAGATTGCTTTGGGTAGTATAGTCACTTTCACAATATTGAGTCTTCCAGTCCAAGAACTTGATACGTATCTCTCTCGGTTTGTGCTGTCTTTGATTTTTTTTTTAATCAGTATCCTTTAATTTTGTGAGTACAGGTCTTTTGTCTTCATAGGTAGGTTTATCCCTAGGTATTTTGTTGTTTTTGTTGCATTGATAATGGGACTGTTTCCTTAATTTCTCTTTGAACTTATTTGCAAAGCAGAAATAGAGACACAGACACAGAGAACAAATTTATGGATACAAAGAAGGAAAGCAAGTGTGGGATGAACTGGAAGATTGAGATTGACATATATACACTACTATTTATAAAATAAATAACTAATGAGAACTTGGGCTTCCCTTGTGGCTCAGCTGATAAAGTATCTGCCTGCAATGCTGGAGACCTGGGTTTGATCCCTTGGTTGGGAAGATCTGCAGGAGAAGGGAAAGACTACCTACCCCAGTATTCTGGCCTAGAGAATTCCATGGACTATATAGTCCATGGGGTTGCAAAGAGTTGGACATGAATGAGTGACCTTCACTTTCAATTTCAATGAGAACTTACTGTATAGTAGTGAGAACTCTACTCAATGCTCTGTGGTGACCTAGGTGCAAGTCAGTATGCTTAATTGCTCAGTCATGTCTGACTCTTTGCAACCCTTTAGACTATAGCCCGACAGACTCCTCTGTTTATGGGGTTTTTCAGGCAGGAATACTGGAGTGGGTTGCCATTTCCTTCTCCAGGGGATCTTCCCAACTCAGGGATCAAACCCATGTCTCCTGTGTCTCCTGCATTGAAGGTAGATTCTTTACTGCTGAGCCATCCAGGAAGCCCCTGTGGTGACCTAAATGGGAAGGAAATCTAAAAAGGAGTGATTATATGTATATGTATAACTGATTGACTTTGCTGTACAGCAGAAACTAACACTACATTGCAAAGCAACTATAGTCTAATAAAAATTAATTTTAAAAGTTAAAGATGAAAAAAGAGAAAGAAACATTGACTGAACATCTACTCTGTAATAGGAGATAGAGATACATGAATAGGTTACAGCTGCCATAGTTATGCTTAAGGAACTCATGGTCCAGTGAAGAGCACAACCATGCAAATGGGTCATAGTAAGTAGCTAAGAGAATGCATGTGTGCTAAGTTGCTTCAGTCATGTCCAACTCTGTGTGACCCTATGGACTGTAGATGGACTGTAGCCCGCCAGGCTCCTCTGCCCATGGGATTCTCCAAGCAAGAATACTGGAGTTGGTTGCCATGCCTTCCTCCAGGGGATCTTCCTGAACCCAGGAATTGAACCCATCAGTTCTTTGCATCTCCATCATTGGCAGGCAGGTTCTTTACCAGTAGTGCCATCTGGGAAGCCTGGCTAAGAGAACCTGTACTTAAATGCTCTGGTGGTGCCAGGAGAGGAGTTGAGGAGACTCATTCTTGGCATTCAATTCCCATATTGCTCATTTGTGTCTAAACTCCCTTTACATGGAAAATCAGGCATTTACTGTAACCAGCAGTTTATTTGGAATTTTTTCTATCCTGGCTTATCTCCCTTTTTCAAGTATATCAAATCATGAATGAACCTACCATGACAAGTTTGTCTTCCCCAAAATCCATTGACAAGAGTGTCACCACCCTAGTCTGTGCCAAACTACCCATTTATTGTTAAGAGTTGCCATTAATATTGTACATCCTCTACCCTAATGAAAAATTCATGTCAGAATTTAGTGTTCATTTTAAAGGTAAGGAGTTTATTCCACTGGGAACTAATCAGTGTGCTTTAGTTATATCAGATTGATAACATCAATAATTTCAGCATTCATATTGGCCAAAGAGAAAATTCTGTACTTATGTGTTTTCATTTTGCTTTTAGTTTTCAGGGAAACAAATATATAGGCAGATTGTATATTTTATTTTACTTGTTGTATTGTACTTCAATACAATGAAGTTTGTATTTTGTTTTATTGTACTTCATTTTATTGCACTTGGCAGATTTTGTGGTTTTTACAAATTGAAAATTTGTGACAACTTCATGTGGAATAGTCTGTTGGTGACATTTTTCCAACAGCAATTGCTCTCTTCATGTTTCTGTGTCACATTTTGTTAATCCTTGCAATATTTCAAGCTTTTTCATTGCTATTATACTTGTTCTGGTAATCTGTGATCAGTGATCTTTGATGTTACCATTGTGATTGTATTTTGTTTTGTAGTTTTTAACTAAGCTATGTGCATTGTTATTTTAGACATAATTCTATTTTGCACTTAATAAACTATAGTATAATACAAACATAGCTTTTATATGCACTGGGAAACCAAAAAATTCAGATGACTCACTTTGTTGTAATATTCAGATTATTGCCATTGTTTGAAACTGATCCTGGTATATTGCCAAGGTCTGCCTGTAGAGTAGCAAATAATTTGAGCACTCAGTTAACCTTTCAATCATTCATTTATCAAATATGTACTGAATGACTACTGTGTGCCAGGCAGTGTTTTAGTCACTAGGGAGCCTTTATTAAACAAGATAGACAAGGGCCTTGTTTTCCTGAAGTTTAAATTCCATTTGCAGATATATATGGCCAGGAAACTGATAAACTGACTATACAGATAGACAGTTGCCAAACTATATGCAAAAGAAGAATTTTGACCCATATCATGCAACAACTTCTGTAGGAAACTAGTTCCTTACCTACAATAAACACCCCAGGAAGCCAGCTTGCTATAAGTCTGACTGGGGGTAAGTCAGGCTGCTATCTCTGGTGAAGTGAAGTGAAGCGAAGTCGCTCAGTCGTGTCCGACTCTTTGCGACCCCATAGACTGCAGCCTGCCAGGCTCCTCTGTCCATGGGATTTTCCAAGCAGTAGTACTGGAGTGGATTGCCATTTCTTTCTCCAGGGAATCTTCCCAACCCAGGGCTCGAACCCGGGTCTCCCGCATTGTAGACAGAGGCTTTACCCTCTGACTGGCCCAAAATGTCCAAGACATGATGAATTAACTGATAACTTTCCTATTTTGTCCCTACTTCCAACTTAGGACCAACCAGAGTAAACCAAATAAATACCCATCAATCATATATGATGCCCAGATTCAAGTTATCATCCAGCAACTTTCCCATGCTAACAGCTTCCAACCAGGTCATACCAGAAGCCAGTTATTTTTTCCACTACAAAGCTTTCCCACTCCTATCTCTGCCTTTCAGTCTCTGACAAAACATGAGTGATAGTGACTGACTCCCTTGCTTAGAGTAAGCTCTGAATAAATAGCTTCTGCTTTTCTCATTTGGGTGGTCTTCATCTATTTCCAGGAAACAAATAAGTGAGCAAGATGGTTTCTAGCAATAATAACTGCTTTGAAGAAAACACATTTAGATGATATCACAGAAAGTAACGGAACAGGGACAGGAGATAACTTAGAATGAATGGTATAGAATGGTTCGTTAAGGTGGAGTTTGAGCTGATCAGGGCTTCCCAGTGACTCACCAGTAAAAATTTCACCTGCAATGCAGGAGCCTCGGGAGATGTGGGTTTGATCCCTGGGTCAGGAAGATCCCTTGGAGGAGGGCATGGCAACCCACTCCAGTATTCTTGCCTGGAGAATCCCATGGAGAGAGAAGCCTGGCAAGCTATAGTCTATAGGGTTGCAAAGAGTCAGACACGACTGAAGCAACTTAGCAAACATGCACACACGTTGAGCTTATCTGAACGTCAATCATGAAAGAACTTTGAAAAGATCTTGTTCAGAGACAGCCTGGTACTGGTAACAGCATGTTCAAAGGCAGGAGCAAGTTGGCAGGTTTAAGAAAAGAAAAGAAAGTCAGTGTTACTATAATTTGGTTAATGAGGAGAGTAGTTGGAGGCAAGGCCAGATGTAAATAGAAACCAGGCCATGGAGGGTGTTGTTTGTCCCTTAATGACTGTGTTTTATTGTGAGAACCATGTAAAATCATACAAGGATTATATGCATGAGAAGATTATGAAAACATTTAAATTGTATGTAGGGACAAGAGTAGGATCAGGAAACCATTTGAGAGGATTTTGTAATAATTCAGGAGGGAGATGAAGATGCTAGCTCAGACAAGTGTGGTAGAACTGGACATGAAGGGAAAAATTGTAGGATTTAGGATTTACTGTGGAGGAAGAACTGACAGACATGAATAGCTGACAAGTTGGATGCACTAGGTGAGAGACATGAGACAAGACAGTTCTAGCTTTTTTGATGCATTTTCTTTGTTTGGCTTGATCACCAGGTGGATGATGATATCATTTACAGAGATACATAAGACTGGGTCTAAAGTAGGTTTTAGTAACAGGGAGAAGAGTGGCAGGATCAGAACTTTAGTTTGGTCATATTAAGTTTAAGGTGCCTTTAGATATCCAAGTATAGAGAATCCTCACTATAGTAGTTTAGAACTCGGTAATGTCTCAAGGTTGAAAAAGGTGGGTTCTGCCATCTAGTGGCTGTGTGACTTTGGGCAAGTTATTTCACCTCTCTGAGCCTCTGTGTACTTTTTAGTAAAAAGGAGATTATGAGACCATCAGTTTATTGGGAGATCGTGGGGTTACTTCATAAGTTTCAATTATTTTCTCCAGTTTAGTTTATAAATTACTAGAAACATTAGTCCCTTGGACTGCAAAGAGATCCAACCGGTCCATCCTAAAGGAAATCAGTCCTGGGTGTTCACTAGAAGGACTGATATTGAAGCTGAAACTTCAATATTTTGGCCACCTGATGCAAAGAGCTGACTCATTTTTAAAGACCCTGATGTTGGGAAAGATTGAAAGCAGGAGGAGAAGGGAATGACAGAGGATGTGATGGTTAGATGGCATCACTGACTCAATGGACATGAGTTTGGGTAAACTCCAGGAGTTGGTGATGGACAGGGTGGCCTGGCGTGCTGCAGTTCATGGGGTCGCAAAGAGTCGGACATGACTGAGCGACTGAACTGAACTGAACTGAGAAACATTTACTGGACTTTCTCCATATGTTACTGCAATTCCTAGTTTTTAAAGATTCTGTGAGATTTCATCCTTTATCTATGTCTTTTTTTGTGAGATATTAGAAAATTTGCATCAGAAGCTGCTGAACAGTTACCATTTTATACCTGAATCCTTCAATATTTCTTTCTAAATCATGAAAATATCAACTTCTTTCCAAGGGCAGGGTTGCTCTAGGTAAATTGATCAATCAAGTAACAACTGATCTAAGGTTTCTTACTAACCCTGACAATTTTTTTTTTTTTTTTACTTTATTTTACTTTACAATACTGTATTGGTTTTGCCATACGTTGACACAAATCCGCCACAGGTGTACATGAGTTCCCAATCCTGAACCCCCTCCTACCTCCCTCCCCATATCATCTCTCTGGATCATCCCCGTGCACCAGCCCCAAGCATCTTGTATCCTGCATCGAACATAGACTGGCGATTCTTTTCTTACATGATAGTATACATGTTTCAATGCCATTCTCCCACATCATCCCACCCTCTCCCTCTCCCTCAGAGTCCCAAAGTCTGTTCTATACATCTGTGTCTCTTTTTAACCCTGACAATTTTATGGTGAAACCTATATCATTTTGACCCTTTAGCTCCAAGGTTATGAATTCTGGTATCACTTGAGACCATCAAGGTCGAGAGATGTTCAAGGGTAAAATGGTTATCAAATGTCAGGAGATATGTTATTTGCATAATCATGCTAAAGCTGGAGTATCAAAAGATTGTCATAGAGTACCAAAAGATTGATTTCCCTAGGGACTAGTTGAAAGAAGACAAGAATTTTTGCAGACAATTTGTGCCAAATTGGGAAGATTTGCTATAGTTATTTCCTTTTGAATATAGTAAAACTCTTATTAAAATATTCCCATTAATATTAATAGAGTATAACAAGAAATAGGGGGTTCTCTGGTGGCTCAGCAGTAAAGAATCACCTGCCAATACAGGTAGACATAAAAGACACGGATTTGATCCCTGGGCCAGGAAAATCTCCTGGAGAGGGGAATGGCTACCCACTCTAGTATTCTTGCCTGGAGAATCCCATGGACAGAGGAGCCTGATGGGCTACAGTACATAGGGTTGCAAAGAGTCAGACACAACTGAAGCAACTTAGTACACACACATGCACTATGTTGGTATTGGTCATACATAGCTGCCAGCCTCCTTTCTTTTTCTCCCGTACCTCCCTATTCCAGCCAGTCACCATCCTTTGTAATGATTTCTATGTTCATTTTAGGTCTTGACCACTGTCAACTGAAAAAAAAAAAAAAAAGCAAACCTAAGCAAAGGAGAAAAGGAAAGATATAAGCATCTGAATGCAGAGTTCCAAAGAATAGCAAGAAGAGATAAGAAAGTTGATGAAAGTGAAAGAGGAAAGTGAAAAAGTTGACTTAAAGTTCAACATTCAGAAAACGAAGATCATGGCATTCGGTCCCATCACTTCATGGGAAATAGAAGGGGAAACAGTGGAGACAGTGTCAGACTTTATTTTTTGGGGCTCCAAAATCACTGCAGATGGTGACTGCAGCCATGAAATTAAAAGATGCTTACTCCTTGGAAGAAAAGTTATGACCAACCTAGATATTATATTCAAAAGCAGAGACATTACTTTGCCGACTAAGGTCCGTCTAGTCAAGGCTATGGTTTCTCCTGTGGTCATGTATGGATGTGAGAGTTGGACTGTGAAGAAAGCTGAGCTCTGAAGAATTGATGCTTTTGAACTGTGGTGTTGGAGAAGACTCTTGAGAGCCCCTTGGACTGCAAGGAGATCCAACCAGTCCATTCTGACGGAGATCAGCCCTGGGATTTCTTTGGAAGGAATGATGCTAAAGCTGAAACTCCAGTACTTTGGCAACCTCATGCGAAGAGTTGACTCATTGGAAAAGACTCTGATGCTGGGAAGGATTGGGGGCAGGAGGAGAAGGGGATGACAGAGGATGAGATGGCTGGATGGCATCACAGACTCGATGAACGTGAGTCTGAGTGAACTCCAGGAGATGGTGATGGACAGGGAGGCCTGGCGTGCTGCGATTCATGGGGTCGCAGAGAGTCGGACATGACTGAGCGACTGAAGTGAACTGAACTGAACAGTTGAGAACTGCTCCAAAGAGGTAAGAGAGGAATCAGGATACAGAGGAATTTTTCCACAAAGCCAGATATTCAGAACAACAAAAGATTACTGTTAATTAAAGAAAATCAAGCATCTCAAGTCAATGAATTTAGCACTTGGGTTCGTTGAAGTCATTCTTTGGATGTGCACCTTAGCTCTCTGGGGCCAATATCCTGTCCTTTACCATCCTGAGTCCCTCAGTATGCTTTCTCCCTGGGGGTGGCTTCAGTGACAAGACTCAGCCCATTTGTCTCCTTCCTGAGTTCTCTCAAGGCTCACCATAAGCGTGGGGATAGTGGCTACAGTTTGATGGCCATAGCGCCCCTTTTTGCTCATATGGCAGGTGAGGTTTTTCATCCACATCAGATTTACACACTAAGATCATGGCATCTGGTGCCATCATTTCATGGCAAATAGGTGGGGAGACAGTGGAAACAGTGATAGACTTTATTTTCTTGGGCTCCAAAATCACTGCAGATTGTGACTACAGCCATGAAATTAAAAGATGCTTACTCCTTGGAAGAAAAGCTATGACCAACCTAGACAGCATATTAAAAAGCCGAGACATTACTTTGCCAACAAAGGTCCATCTAGTCAAAGCTATGGTTTTTGCAGTATTTATGTATGGATGTGAAAGTTGAACTATAAAGAAAGCTGAGTGCTGAAGAATTGATGCTTTTGAACTGTGATGTTGGAGGAGACTCTTGAGGGTCCCTTGGACTGCAAGGAGATCCAACCAGTCCATTCTAAAGGAAATCAGTACCGTACATTCATTGGAAGGACTGATGCTGAAGCTGAACTCCAGTACTTTTGCCACCTGATGTGAAGAACTGATTCATTTGAAAAGACCTTGATGTTGGGAAAGATTGAAGGTGGGAGGAGAAGGGGACGATGGAGGATGAGATGGTTGGATGGCATCACCAACTCAGAAGACATGAGTTTGAGTAAACTCCGGGAGTTGGTGATGGACAGGGAGGCCTGGCATGCTTCAATCCATGGGGTGGCAAAGAGTCAGACATGACTCAGCGACTGAACTGAACTGAGATTTACACAGTTTACAACATGTTTACAAACAGTGGAAGAGAAAACAGGGATTGTTAAATTTCCTGGACTGATTTTCAAATAAAGAAATTGGTATTCACCAGTGTGTAAAGATTCAGGATCTGAATCCTAGTTTTCTGATTTCAAGTGCAATGTCCTTTCCAATATGACATTTCACCTTCAAGAGGTTTACAAATTATTGCCTTTTTCGTTCATTTAAAAGGTTGTATTTGCTTTTATTGTCTTACTTGGAAAACTATCCTTCATACGGAATGTTCTTTCCATGGTAGTTTACATTTTGCATCCCCCAAAACCTATTCCATAAACCTACTTTGAGAGAACAATGGAATGCTATCTGTACGATGAAGCAGCATCTGTCTCATACATATGTATGCATGCTTGGGCACATATATGTGTAAAGGTTTTAACCCTTCGGCTTTGTGGTTGGTAGTCACTACTCTTAAAAAAATGGATTGTTTTCTGTTTAATTCATGTTCAAAGCATAAATTTGGGAAATCATGAAATTAAGAGGAATAAAGAATAAGGTTAGAAGCTGGCTTATATGTATACTTTTTCTTTCTGCAAAACTGTTCCCTATTCTCCCTGCCAGTGAAGTCAGTGTAATCTTCATTGCTTCAGGTATTTTGATCAAGATCCTCCTCTGTTGCAAACAGCTCAAGATTATTTGTTTGCAACTCTCTTTTTAAATGAATGTGATTCTATTCACACGGTTGCTTTGATCATTTCCTAAAGGTTTTTAATATGTTTCCAGCTGAAGCCCTTTCACTGAAGGGATAGAGGCCTCACTGAATGTCTTCTGGATATTTTACCTCTGCCCTGACAAGCTGTCAGTTCTTATGTTGATATCTCTATTTTATATCTTTCCTTTACCCCAAGAAACCTTGACACATTTTCATTTCCTCTTATGAAAGATTTTGAGACAGAGGTGTGGCAGATGTCACTTTAGACTTCAAGGTGGAAAAAATAAAGTTGTTTATAAAACAGTAACTGCATTTTGGTATTGTGTCAATGAGCTTAAAGTAAATGAAAAGTGTGAAAGTATTTCTCCACTAAGACAGTGAAAGACATCTCAGCAGGGTAGTGGTCACAATTATGGGTTTTAAGATTCAACAATGAGATCATTTCCTTTAGAAAGATGTCCCTGAACTTTTTGTATCTGCATCTTTTTTTATGCTTTCATGCTTCTCTGTGTGCATTTGTATGTGCTCAGTCATGTCTGATTCTTTGAGACCCCATGGACTATAGCCCACTAGGCTCCTCTGTCCGTGGGATTTCCCAGGCAAGAATACTGGAGTAGATTGTCATTTACTCTTCCAGGGGATCTTCCTGACCAAGGGATTGAACCCACATTTCTTATGTCTCCTAGATTGGCAGGCAGATTCTTTAACACTAGTACCACCTCATGCTTCTCTACCCCTCCTTAAACTGAGACTAGCCCCTATCATGACAGTTAGCACTTAGTAGTATAGTTTCATCTTTGCTTAATTGTTTGAAATTGTGACTAACAGATCATTGGTTTGACTATAAACTGTTTTTCATGCTTTCCCCTTTTGTGTATTATGAAATATTTCAAACATATTAAACACAGTAATGGCTTCCTACGTGGTGCTAGTGGTAAAGAATCCCTCTGCCAAGCAGGAGACTCAGGTTTGATTCCCAGTATATTCCTGAGTTGAACTAATACCATCACTTAAAGGGAATAAATTAGATCTGCGTCTATTCATTTGGGTAAATCTAGAAAAAAGTATTGACTGTGGAGGGGATTGCAGTAGGATATGTACAATGTGAAAGAATGTGTATAAATTTTGAAAATACATTGTATATTGTTTGTGTGTGTCTGTGTTAGTCGCTCAGTTGTGTTCAACTCTTTGTGGCCCCATGGGCTGTAGACAGCCAGGCCCTTCTGTCCATGGGTGTCTCCAGGCAAGAATACTGGAGTGGGTTTCCATTCCTTTCTCCAGGGGATCTTCCCGACCTAGGGATCAAATCTGGGTCTCCCACATAACAGGAAGATTCTTTACCATGAGCCACCAGGGAAGCCCTGTATGTTGTTTATGAGCAAATAAATATTTGGAAAAATTGGAAAATTATTTATGCTGAGAAGTACACATCAGCTTTTGAACAGTATTTACCTCTAATAAGAGAAGAAAGATACTTGGAACAGTATTTGCCTCTAATAAGAGAAGAAAGATACTTGGATAGGAAAGGCATGCAGTGGAGACATCAACTGCTTTGCCAATATTTTGTTATTTTAAAAAAGAAGATTTGGAGCAGATATGGTTTGATGTTACACTGTTAAAATCTAGGTCTTTATATTTATACTTCTTAAGCAATATAGCATAGAGGTTAAAATCATGGGCTTTGGGATTAGACTGTCAGAAGATTGAATCTGACAGCGGCACCACTTATTATCTGTGTGGTCTTGAGCATATTATTTACTCTCTTATGCCTACTTGTCTCATCTGAACAAAGACCTTGTAAGTTTGTTCTGAGAGTTATACATACAGATGTAAAATACTAAGAACCTTACCAAACACAGAGTAAGTAATATATAAATATTGGCTATTATTACTGTGTTTGGCCTGGCATACTGTTGTCCATGGGCTCACAAAGAGTTAAACATGACTGAGGGACTGAACTGGCTGTGTCTGGTGCTGGTACTCTGTCTAGCTATACCCATATTGCTTTTGACTTTTCTCTCTTGAAATGAATTACAACAACAACAACAACAACAAAAAAAAAACTTCATGTCTCCTTGGTCATGTATGCAACAATTTGTGCATGTTTTTCTACAGTGGAATTGCTGAGTCATATTCTATGCTAGAAATTGAAAATTATTTTCAAAGGTGATTAAACCAACTTATAGTAACGCTGGCACTTGAAGAAAGTTGTTAATCCTCTACAAAACTGGGCATAATTTTTTAATAGCAAACTGTATTTACCAATTCTCTTCCCAGATAGCCCAGTGGTAAAGAATCCACCTGCCAATGCAGGAGAGGCAAGAGACGTGGATTTAATCCCAGGGTCAGGCAGAATCCTCTGGAAGAGGAAATGACAACCCAATCCAGTATTCTTGCCTGGAAAATCCCATGGACAGAGGAGCCTGGCAGGCTACAGTCTGTGTGTTCCCAAAGTGTCAGACATGACTGAGCGACTGAGCACACACACATGTGTGTGTGTGCACGCTCGCACACACTTGTTTACACATAGGCATTAGACTGTCTCTTATACACATCTAGATGTGTATAAGAGACAGCACATGCACTATGTTGGTATTGGTCATACATAGCTGCCAGCCTCCTTTCTTTTTCTCCCGTACCTCCCTATTCCAGCCAGTCACCATCCTTTGTAATGATTTCTATGTTCATTTTAGGTCTTGACCACTGTCAACTGAAAAAAAAAAAAAAAAGCAAACCTAAGCAAAGGAGAAAAGGAAAGATATAAGCATCTGAATGCAGAGTAGTACTTAGAGCTTGTATTTGCAACAGAAACTGCTGTGAACATAGTGTCTTTTCCTTAGTGCATACCATCATGGCTTTATTCTCTCTTTGATATGCAATTTTTACTTGCATTTTGTCAAAATGATCATTCTTCTCCTTTATAGTTCGTATTTTTTTGTATCTTATCTAATAAATCATTCTTTATCTTGATGTCCTAAGGATTCCATAATATATTCTCTTCTAAGAGTTTCAAAGATTTTTCTTTTCTCTTTATTTCCTTAACGCATGTGGAATTTGATTCTTATGCATAGTGTGAATTCAATTTTGTAATTTTCTCATTTGAATAATCAATTTTCCCAGTGCGATTTTTTGGTGCCCATTTTTACCCTGCTGGTGTTTAATGTGACCCTTCTCTTAAATCAAGCATTAATATACATATTCCTAAGTCTTCATATTTTTTCATTTGTTCATTCACCAAATATAAAAGAAAAAAATACTATATGACATAATATTGTGATAGCTTAAAAACATGAGAGATTTTCACCCTTTGCTCTTCCAATCAATACATTTCTAATATACAATTAATAAATTCTTATCACAGAATGTTCAGCTTGAAGTAAGTATATAGTACTGGATTTTTGAAACCTCTTGGAGACATGTATAACAATTTAACTATTTCAAAAAGTTACATTTAATCAATCAAAATCTTTTTTATTTTGATGATCATCTGACTACAGCTTGTTTGCCAAGTGTAAACTTTTGCCTTAATTTTTGCTGCTCTTTGCCACATTTTAAGAAACAACTTCTATAAACCTTCTTGAAGTTATAACATGAAAAAACTAATTAAAATGCAATAGTAACTTTTTCCAGACTACATTTTTCTTACCGTTTATGGAACATACCATGCACATACACATCAAAAATCCATATTATCAGAAACATGCATTTGCTGTAGTGATTACTTTTTCAAAAGACAGTTTCTGGCAGCTGTGGGCACTCACACTTTTTTACAACATCTTCACAGCAATTTTCCTCTTGTCAGAAGTACAAAACTTGCCTGAAAAGAAATGAGAGTGGTTATTCAAAGAGCCTACAAGAAATTAGGCATATAAAAGACTGTTTCCCCTCAAAGTAGTGTTAATTGTAAAGGCCAAGTTTTATTTATTTTCAAGCTTTGTCTTAAAAGCCAATCATGTACCTAACAGAAAACAGCCCATGTTATTCTTTCATTCAACATATTTTAACTCAGTTTTTACTAGTACTGTGCTAAATGTCAGGGGTATCTTTATATATAAATCACAATCCATCCCTGCTTTCATGAGACTTAGCACAGTCTAGGAGTGGGAGTCAGATGAGTAAGTAATAAAAGATGAGTCAACCTGATAAGTGATTCAATATAGGAAGCACTGGAAACCAGTGCAGGAGAGAGAAGAGAAAAACCATCACAAATTTAAGGAATCAGGGCAGATTTCCTATAGAAGATGACAACTGATCTGAGATCTGAACAATGAGAAGGTGTTATAAGCCAAAGAATATTAGAAACAGGAAGTGAAAATGTTTCAGGCATAGTGAAGAGCATGTTAAATGTCATAGAAGTGTAGAACATCAAACAGGCTTGGAGAAGTGCAAATAGCACTCTGTAGAAGGGATATGTATATTGTGATTGAAATATGAGGGAGCATGAAGCTGAAAAATGTCAAGGTCCAAATCATGGCTGATTCCTTTTACCACATGAAGGAGCTTGGGGTTTTTGTATAGGTAATAGAGAACGTTCTATGAGTTTTAAAAGAAAGTGTCTTGTTGAGAATCATACTTTAGACAGATCATGTCAGAAGCTTTTTGATGGATAGACTGTAGTGGGATATGAATGGCATCAGGTTTTTTAAGGGTTGAATAGAAATTATAAGGGCTGAATAGAAAAAAAATATTGAGTGGAGAACATAAGATATATTCAAGATATATTCAGTTAAAGTAATATTATTTTATATTGTGTGTGTGTGTGTATGTGTGTGTGTGTATATGTGTGTGTGTGTGTGTATGTATGTATAGAAAATGAAAGTGAAAGTTGCTGAGTCATGTCCAACTCTTTGGGACCCCATGGACTGTATGGTTCATAGAATTCTCCAGGCCAGAATACTGGAGTGGGTAGCCTATTCCTTCTCCAGAGGATCTTCCTGACCCAGGAATGGAACCAGGGTCTGCTACATTGTAGGTGGATTCTTGACCAACTGAGCTATCAGGAATATGTATACACACACACAAATCATGTTGGAAGTGAGAAGGAAAGAGTATCTACCAGGTTCTTTACATAGGTTACTGGATACATAACCTTGCCATTTGTCAATTTTAAGAACACAGGAACATAATTATATTTATGATAAAGAGATGATGAGCTAGGTTTTAGTCACTTTGAGTTTAAGGTATGCCTTAGACATTCAGATGGAGAAGGTGATGGCCCCCCACTCCAATGCTCTTGCTTGGAAAACCCCTTGGATGGAGGAGCCTGGTAGGCTGCAGTCCATGGGGTCACAAAGAGTCAAACATGACTGAACGACTTCACTTACACTTTTCACTTTCATGTATTGGAGAAGGAAATGGCAACCCATTTCAATATCCTTGCCTGGAGAATCCCATGGACAGAGGAGCCTGGCAGCCTACAGTCCATGGGGTCACAAGAGTTGGACATGACTTAACAACTAAACCACCACTACTGAAAATTATTTTCTAAAAGGTCTGTACATTTATATTCCCAAGATTATCATTTGAAACATTTTCTAACACATTTCAAAAATTACTGAAGTCCAGTTTTAAAGTTAGCTATGAGTGTGAAAGTTTCTCATTTTATAGTTTACTTTACATTTACTTAATTATTAGAAGATGGATAATCTTTTGTGTATTAAATATTTTCCTCCTGTTTATATATGTTGTCAGTCTATGTTGTTTGTCCCTTTTACAATTCACATGTAATTTTTATGTGTTTCAAATGCTAATCATTTTTTTATATATATTACAAATATATTTTCTAACGCTTT
>SJYT01021260.1:42256-71533 GCA_006410635.1 Cephalophus harveyi
ATGTAATTTTTATGTGTTTCAAATGCTAATCATTTTGTTATATATATTACAAATATATTTTCCAAGGCTGTGGCCACATTGTTTGTAGTATATTTTGACAGGAACGGTCTTGTTTGAGAACTTATTATTTCAAGTACTTAAACATGTATTACATGTTTCCTTTATTAAAAAAATTTTTTTTTACTATTTTCTTATGTAGCCTTTCATTTCCCTAGAATATATTCTTTTCCTAAGGTGCTCTTCTTTTTTCATTTAAAAAAATAATTAATTTATTTTAATTGGAGGCTAATTAATTTACAATATTATAGTGGCTTTTGTCATACATTAACATGAATCAGCCATGAGTGTACATGTATTCCCCATCCTGAACACCCCTCTAAGTGGCGAGGGGATCATCCCAGTGCTCTGGCCCTGTGCACCCTGTCTCATGCATCAAACCTGGACTGGTGATCTGTTTCACATATCCACCTTTGCCTTCTCCCATAGAGTCCAAGAGTCTGTTCTTTACATCTGTGTCTCTTTTGCAGTCTCACATGTAGGGTCATTGTTACCATCTTTCTAAATTTCATGTATATGCGTTAATAAATATACTATATTGGTGTTTTTCTTTCTGACTTACTTCACTCTGTATAATAGGCTCCAGTTTCATCCACCTCATTAGAACTGATTCAAATGCATTCTTTTTAATAGCTGAATAATATTCTATTATGTATATGTACCAGAGCTTTCCCATCCATTCATCTGCCAATGGACATCTAGGTTGTTTCCATGTCCTAGCTATTGTAAAGACTGCTGCAATGAACATTGGGGTACATGTGCCTCTTTCAATTCTGGTTTTCTACGTGTGTATGCCCAGGAGTGGGATTGCTGGGCCATATGGCAGTTCTATTTCCAGGTTTTTAAGGAATCTCCACACTGTTCTTCATAGTAGCTGTACTAGTTTGTATTCCCACCAATAGTGTAAGAGGGTTCCCTTTTCTCCACACCCTCTCCAGAATTTATTTTTCATAAACTTTTTGATAGCAGCCATTCTGACTGGCGTGAGATGGAACCTCATTGTGGTTTTGATTTGCATTTCTCTGGTAATAAGTGATGTTGAGCATCTTTTCATGCATTTGTTAGCCATCTGTATGTCTTCTTTGGAGAAATGTCTGTTTAGTTCTTTGGCCCATTTTTTGATTGGGTCATTTATTTCTTTGGAATTGAGCTGCATGAGCTCAATTTCTGTATATTTCTGTATATTTCTGAGACTAATTCTTTGGCCCATTTTTTGATTGGGTCGTTTATTTTTTTGGAATTGAGCTGCATGAGCTCAATTTCTGTATATTTCTGTATATTTCTGAGACTAATTCTTTGTCCATTGCTTCATTTGCTATTATTTTCTCACATTCTAAAGGCTGTCTTTTCACCTTGCTTATAGTTTCCTTAGTTGTGCAAAGGATTTTAAGCTTAATTAGGTCTCATTTGTTTATTTTTGCTTTTATTTCCATTACTCTGGGAGGTGGGTCATAGAGGATCCCTGCTGTGATTTATGTCAGAGAGTGTTTTGCCTCAGTTTTCCTCTAGGAGTTTTATATTTTCTGGCCTTACACTTATATCTTAATCAATTTTGAGTTTATTTTTTGTATGATGTTAGAAATTGTTCTGGTTTCATTCTTTTACAAGTGGTTGAGCAGTTTTCCCAGCACCATTTGTTAAAGAGATTGTCTTTTCTCCACTGTACATTCTTACCTCCTTTATCTAAAATAAGGTGTCCATGGGTGCATGGATTTATTTCTGGGCTTTCTACTTTGTTGCATTGATCTATATTTCTGTCTTTGTGCCAGTACCATACTGTCTTGATGACTCTAGCTTTGTAGTATAGTCTGAAGTCAGGCAATTTGATTCCTCCAGTGCTAGCTTCTTTCTCAAGATTGCTTTGGCTATTCGAGGTTTTTTGTATTTCCATACAAATTGTGAAATTATTTATATTAGTTCTCTGAAAAATATCATTGGTAGCTTGATAGGGATTGCACTGAATCTATACATTATTTTGTGTAGTATACTCATTTTCACTATACTGATTATTCCAATCCATGAACATGGTATATTTCCACATCTAGTTGTGCCATTTTTTATTTTTTTAATCAGTGTTTTATAGTTTTCTATATATAGATCTTTTGTTTGTTTAGGTAAATTTATTCCTAAGAATTTTATTCTTTTTGTTGCAATGGTGAATGCAATTGTTTCCTTAATTCTCTTTCTGTTTTCTCATTGTTAATGTATAGGAATGCAAGGGATTTTTGTATGTTAATTTCATATCCTGCAACATTACTATATTCTTTGATTAGATCTAGTAATTTTCTGGTGGAGTCTTTAGGGTTTTCTATGTAGAGGGTCATGTCATCTTCAAACAGTGAGAGTTTTACTTCTTCTTTTCCAATCTGGATTCCTTTTTCTTCTCAGACTGCTGTGGCTAAAACTTCCAAAACTATGTTGAATAGTAGCGGTGAGAGTGGGCATCCTTGTCTTGTTCCTGACTTTAGGGGAAATGCTTTCAGTTTTTCACCATTGAGGATAATGTTTGCTGTGGATTTATCATATATGGCTTTTATTATGCTGAGGTATGTTCCTTCTATGCCTGCTTTCTGGAGGGTTTTTTTTTTTTTTTATCATGAATGGATGTTGGATTTTGTCAAAGGATTTCTCTGCATCTATGAGATAATCATATGGTTTTTATCTTTCAATTTGTTAATGTGGTGTATCACATTGATTAATTTGTGGATATTGAAGAATCCTTGCATCGCTGGGATAAAGCCCACTTTACATACATCATGATGTATGATCTTTTTAATATGTCGTTGGATTATGTTTGCTAGAATTTTGTTAAGGATTTTTGCATCTATGTTCATCAGTGATATTGGCCTGTAGTTTTCTTTTTTTGTGACATCTTTGCCTGGTATTAGGGTGATGGTGGCCTCATAGAATGAGTTTGACAGTTAACCTTCCTCTGCAATTTTCTGGAAGAGTTTGAGTAGGATAGGTGTTAGCACTTCTCTCTTTTTTTTTTTTTTTTGGTAGAATTCACCTGTGAAGCCATCTGGTCCTGGGCTTTTGTTTGTTGGAAAGTTTTTTATTACAGTTTTTATTTCCATGCTTGTGATAGGTCTGTTAAGATTTTCTATTTCTTCCTATTCAGTTTTGGAAGATCATACTTTTCAAATAATTCATCCATTTCTTCCAAATTGTCCATTTTATTGTCATATAGTTGCTGATAGTACTCTCTTATAATCCTTTTTATTTCTGTGTGGTCTGTTGCAATTTCTCCATTTTCATTTCTAATTTTGTTGATTTGATTCTTCTCCCTTTTTTTCCTTGATGAGTCTGGCTAATGGTTTGTCTACTTTATTTATCTTCTCAAAGAACCAGCTTTTAGCTTTGTTGACTTTTGTCACAGTTTCCTTTGTCTTTCATATATCTCTGCCCTAATTTTATGATTTCTTTCCTTCTACTAACCCTGGGTTTCTTCATTTCTTCTTTTCCTAGTTGCTTTAGGTATAAAGTTAGGTTATTTCTTTGATTTTTCACTTATTTCTTGAGGTAAGCTTGTCTTGTCATGAACCTTCCCCTTAGCGCTGCTTTTACTGAATCCCATAGGTTTTGGGTTGTCGTGTTTTCATTGTCATTCATTTCTATGCATGTTTTGATTTCTTTCTTGATTTCTTCTTTGATTTGTTGGTTATTCAGAAGCATGTTGTTTAGTATCCATATGTTTATATTTTAAATTGTTTTTTTTTCCTGTAGTTGACATCTCATCTTACTGCACTGTGATCAGAAAAGATGCTTGAAGTGATTTCAATTTTTTTGAATTTACCAAGGCTAGATTTGTGGCCCAGGATGTGATCTATCCTGCAGAAGGTTCCATGTGCACTTGAGAAAAAGGTAAAATTAATTATCTTGGGGTGAAATGACCTATAGCTATCAATTAGGTCTAACTGGTCCATTGCATCATTTAAGGTTTGTGTTTCCTTGCAAATTTTCTGTTTAGTTGATCTATCCATAGGTGTGAGAGTTGTATTAAAGTCTCCACCATTATTGTGTTACTGTCAATTTCCCCGTTGATACTTGTTAGCATTTGCCTTACGTATTTTGGTGCTCTTAGGCTGGATGTATATATATTTATAATTGTTATATCTTCTTCTTGGATTGATTTTTGATCATTATGTAGTATCCTTCTTTATATCTTTTCACAGCCTTTATTTTAAAATCTATTTTATCTGATATGAGTACTGCTAGTCCTGCTTTCTTTTGGTCTCCATTTGCATGAAATATCTTTTTCCAGCCCTTCACTTTCAGTCTGTATGTGTCCCTTGTTTTGAGGTGGGTCTCTTGTAGACAGCATATATAGGGATCTTGTTTTTGTATCCATTCAGATAGTATTTGTATTTTGGTTGGGGCTTTCTACCCATTTACATTTAAGGTAATTATTGATAAGTATGACCCCATTGCCATTTACTTTGCTGTTTTGGGTTCGAGTTTATAAATCTTTTCTGTGTTTCCCATCTAGAGAAGTTCATTTAGCATTTGTTGAAGAGCTAGTTTTGGTGCTGAATTATCTCAGCTTTTGCTTGTCTGTAAAGTTTTTGATATCTCCTTCATATTTGAATGAGATCCTTGCTGTGTATAGTAATCTAGTTTGTAGGCTTTTCTCTTTCATCACTTTAATTATGTCCTGCAATTCCCTTCTAGCCTGAAGAGTTTCTATTAAAAGATCCTTATGGGGATCCCCCTGTGGGTTATTTGTTGTTTTTCCCTTTCTGCTTCTGTTTGATCTTTTTAATTTGTTTAATATGGGTCTTGTGTTGCTTTGTCTTGGATTTATCCTGTTTGGGAATTTCTGGATTTCTTAGACTTAAGTGGCTATTTCCTTCACCATTTTAGGGAAATTTTCAACTATTATCTCCTCAAGAATTTTCTCATGGCCTTTCTTTTTGTTTTCTTCTTCTGGTCCTCCTGTGATTTGAATGCTGGGGAGTTTAACATTGTCCCAGAATTCTCTGAGGTTTCCTCATTTCTTTTAATTATTTTTTTTCTTTTTTCCCTCCCTGCTTCATTTATTTCCACCCTTCTATCTTCCACCTCACTTATCCTATCTTCTGCCTCAGTTATTCTACTGTTGTTTCCCTCCAAAGTGCTTCTGATCTCAGTTATTGCATTATTCAATATTTTTTGACTATTTTTAAATTTCTTCTATGTCCTTGTTAAAGATTTCTTGCATCTTCTCATTCTTTGTCTCCAGTCTATTTATCTCTCAGTTCAGTTCAGTCACTCAGTCGTGTCCAACTCTTTGCGACCCCATGAATCACAGCATGTCAGGCCTCCCTGTCCATCATCATCTCCCGGTGTTCACTCAAACTTACGTCCATCAAGTTGGTGATGACATCCAGCCATCTCATCCTGTTTTCCCCTTTTCCTCCTACCCCCAATCCCTCCCAGCATCAGTCTTTTCCAATGAGTCGACTCTTCACATGAGGTGGTCAAAGTACTGGAGTTTCAGCTTTAGCATCATTCCTTCCAAAGAACACCCAGGGCTGATCTCCTTTATAATGGACTGGTTGGATCTCCTTGCAATCCAAGGGACTCTCAGGAGTCTTCTCCAACAGGACTGGAAAGGGTCAGTCTTCATTCCAATCCCAAGAAAGACAATGCTAAAGAGTGCTCAAACTACCGCACAATTGCACTCATCTCACATGCTAGTAAAATAATGTTCAAAATTCTCCAAGCCAGGCTTCAGCAATACGTGAGCCATGAACTTCCAGATGTTCAAGCTGGTTTTAGAAAAGGCAGAGGAACCAGAGATCAAATTGCCAACATCCGATGGATCATTGAAAAAGCAAGAGAGTTCCAGAAAAACATCTATTTCTGCTTTATTGACTATGCCAAAGCCTATGCCAAAGTGGATCACAATAAACTGTGGGAAATTCTGAAAGAGATGGGAATACCAGACCACCTGACCTGCCTCTTGAGAAATCTGTATGCAGGTCAGGAAGCAACAGTTAGAAGTGGACATGGAACAACAGACTGGTTCCAAATAGGACAAGGAGTACATCAAGGCTGTATATTGTCACCTTGCTTATTTAACTGCTTATTTAACATATATTTATCTCTAATTCCATTTTATTTTCAAGATTTTGGATCATCTTTACTATCATTATTCTGAATTCTTTTTCAGATAGACTCCCTATCTCCTCTTTTGTTTGGTTTGGTGGGCATTAATCATTTTCCTTTACCTGCTGGTTACCTTTCTGTATGTTGGAAGTTTGTGGTTCCTCTTTATTGTGGAGGTTCTTCTTTATTGTGGAGGTTCCTCACTGTGGGTGGGGTTGGACGAGTGGCTGTCAAAGTTTCTTGGTTAGGGAAGCTTGTGTCGGTGTTCTGGTGGGTGGAGCTGGATCTCTTCTCTCTGGAGTGCCATGAAGTGTCCAGTAGTGAGTTTCGAGGTGTCTATGGGTTTTTTGTTACTTTTAGCCGCCTGTGTATTAATGCTCAGGGTTATGTTCCTGCATTGCTGGAGAATTAGTGTGGCATGTATTGCTCTAAAACTTGTTGGCTCTTGGGTGGACCTTGGTTTCAGCATAGGTATGGAGGCTTTTGGATGAGCTCTTGTTGATTAATGTTCCCTGGAATCAGGAGATTTCTGATGTTCTCAAGTTTTGAATTTAAACCTCCTGCCTCTGGCTTTCAGTCTTATTCTTACAGTAGCCTCAAGACTTCTCCATCCATATCGCACTGATAAGAAAACATCTAGGTTAATGGAGAAAAGATTCTTCACAGTGAGGGATACCCAGAGAGCTTCACAGAGTTACATGGAGAAGAGGAGAGGAAGGAGAGAGACAGAGGTGACCAGGAGGAGAAGAGGGGAATCAAAAGGGGAGAGAGCAATCTAACCAGTAATCAGTTCCCAATGTGCTCTCCACAGTTTGGAATACTCAGAGAGGTTCATGGAGTTACATAGAGAAGAGAAGCAGGAGGAAAGAGATAGAGGTGACCTGGGAGAGAAAAAGTAAAGTCAAAAGGGGGAGAGAGCAATCAAGCTAGTAATCACATCCCTAAGTAAAAATGGGTACTGAAGATTAGATTCTTAAAAGTACTAGCAAATACCAAAAAACAAAGATTAAAAATCTGGAGTAGAGGTTACACTCTCAAAAATACAATATTAAAAATACAAAACAAAATCACAAAAATTATGAAAAATATATATAAATAGGGTCTTTTTTGTCAAGATAAGAGTAAGTTATAAAATGAAAATTAAAGCATTAATAAAGAACTTAAAATTAAAAAATAAAAATGATAATAGTAAAATATATTTAGGAATTTCTCTGGAGCTGTTGAGGGCAGTGTGGAGTCAGTTCAGTTTCAGATGGTTCCTTTTTCCATCTTATACTTCTCAAGGTCTCTAGGCCACTTCCAATGGTTAGTCAATGCTAACTACAGGGGTTTTAATATGTTGCAACTGTCACTTCTTCTTGTTTCGGCTTCCTCTGTTTGCAAATCTCTTCAGTGTCTTATTTCTGCCCTGACACAAGGGGGTGAAGGTGGTCACTTATTTAGGTTCACTTGCTTAGTTGTCCTGTGGGGAGGGAGGAACACTGTAAACAAATATCACTGGCGTGTGTGGGGAGTGCTTGCAGTGTATGGACCACACTGGATTTGTCCCAGCACACGGTGCATGTACTTTCCTGGTCTACACTGCTCGGGCTCCAGGTTGCTCTCCAGGGGAGCTGTCCAAAGTATGCCCTGGGTTTCTTGTACTTCCCAGGTCTAAGCAGCTCATGTTCAGGTTCTCCGGTACTCCACAAAGGCATAGACTCAGTTGGGGGTGACTTTTGTGCCCTTCCCATATCCAAGCAGCTTGGGCGGCCAGATGCTTGGTGAGTGCACTGTCCTAGGTGGTCTGTGTGTCTTAATCACCTCCCTGGTCCCAGCCACTGGGTTTCCTGGGTGCGCTGAGAGGGCACTGTCTCAGGTGTGCCATGTGTCTCCTCTAGGGAGCTGATCTCTGGCTGCAACCCTCCTGGTGGATGTCAACCATCCAGGATCCCAGTAAGACTTGGTTAGCAACTGGGAGCCTGCTCACAATTTCGTGGAGGATGCAGTCTCTGGGGCCAAGATTGCCCCTTGCCTACTGTCTCTGGCTGTTGCCCACCTGCCTCTCTGCCTCCAGCAGTGGCTGGGGGGTGGTATGAGGGTGTGGCTGGTCCACTGCCGTCTAGCTCTCCTGTGGTATTCACTCAATCCTTTGTTCTGTGGATAGGCCAGGCTGTGCCTTAGGTTAGAGCTATCAGTGGGAAAGTTCTCTCTCTCTTTTTTTTTTCTCTCTGGCTATCCTACAGTTTGGGTCGCTATCTCGCATTTACTCCCTCAGATTGTCCTCAGAGCATTCAGGCCCAGTCCTTCTTTTTTTTTTTTTTTTTTTCCTCCCGATTATGTTGGCTTCTGAGATTCCAAAACTCCCCACAGACCCGCTAGTGAGAGGGTTTCCTGGTGTTCGGAATCTTCTCCTCCTTCATGACTCCCTCCTCAGGATGGGTCTCCATCCCTAACTCTTTAGTCTCTCTTTTTGTCTTTTATATTGTGTCCTACCTCCTTTCAGAGAGAATAGGCTGCCTTTCTGGGTGCCTGGAGTTCTCTGACAGTATTCAGAAGTTGTTTTGTGGAAGTTGTGCAACATTCAAATGATCTTTTGATGAATTTGTGGGGGAGAAAGTGGTGTGTCTGTCCTATTCCTCTGCCATCATAGGATTGCCTTCACTATTCTTTTTACAATGTGGAAATTTAATTTTTTTTTTCCCCCACCAAGTTCACATATATGTCTGAATCTGACTCTGGTGTTTCTACTGTGTTCTATTTATGTTTTGTCTCTTTGTTTTGGTTTCACATTGTCTAATTAATGTATGATTAGTCTACATATACAGTGAGACAAGTCATCTTTTTTTTCCTTTCCCATCTCAGAATGTCTTTGATGACCTTTATATTATGTGTGACATATGTCGTTCATTCCTAAAACTCACAGGTTATTGCCCAGGTTTTTTGCTGATAAGTTAAATAATCCATTTAATAGATAAAATGGCACTTTTCAAAGGAATATCAGGTTCAGAAAGGCAAACCTTGCTCACCTGAGATTGATAATGACAGTTAATATCAAGGAGACACTTACTAGGTTCCAGACACTTTGATAAAAGCCTTATATACGCTAATATCTTTAACCCACATAATAATCCTGTTTGATGATATTCTACTTTACAGATTTTTTTAGTCAATTCTACTCATTTCTGGTCAGTGATAGAGCTGTTTATCTGCTACATTTTACAGCCTTTAAATTTATTGGACATACATTACTGCATTTGTAAAATCCCAGCAGATCGTGAGCTGCCCAACTGCTGATTTTTCATTGTTAGTCTGGAGGCCTTTGTATCCACTTTAAAAAATCCTTCTCTTTCATCTTTGCTTCCTGGGGACAATTACGTTTCCTCAAACCATGTCATTTGTCACTGAAAAGTATAATTATGAATCTACTATGGGTAGTTCAGCATATGGGATAGGTTTATAGCCTCTCAAGAACACTACTTTCAGAAAGTATGACCTCTTCATTTTGATGGAGATGAAGAAGTTTATTCCACTGTTGTGCTTTATTCCACAGGACCGGAAAAGGTCAGTTTTCATTCTAAGAAAGGCAATGCCAACAAATGCTCAAACTACTGCACAGTTGCACTCATCTCACATGTTAGCAACGGAATGCTAAAAATTTTCCAAGCCAGGTTTCAACAAAATGTGAACAATGAAATTCCAGATGTTCAAGCTGGTTTTAGAAAAGGCAGAGGAACCAGAGATCAAATTGCCAATATCCGCTGGATCATGGAAAAAGCAAGAGAGTTCCAGAAAAAAACATCTATTTCTACTTTATTGACTATGCCAAAGCCTTTGACTGTGTAGATCTCAATAAACTGTGGAAAATTCTGAAAGAGATGGGAATATCAGACCACCTGACCTGCCTCTTGAGAAATCTGTATGCAGGTCAAGAAGCAACATTTAGAACTGGACATGGAACAACAGACTGGTTCCAAATAGGGAAAAAAGGCTGTATATTGTCACCCTGCTTATTTAACTTATATGCAGAGTACATCATGAGAGACGCTGGGCTGGATGAAGCACAAGCTGGAGTCAAGATTGCTGGGAGAAATATCAATAACCTCAGATATGCAGATGACACCACCCTTATGGCAGAAAGTGAAGAGGAGCTAAAAGGCCTCTTGATGAAAGTGAAAGAGGAGAGTGAAAAAGTTGGCTTAAAGCTCAACATTCAGAAAACGAAGATCATGGCATCTGGTCCCATCACTTCATGGGAAATAGATGGGGAAACAGTGGAAACAGTGCCAGACTTTATTTTTTTTCGCTGGGCTGGATGAAGCACAAGCTGGAGTCAAGATTGCTGGGAGAAATATCAATAACCTCAGATATGCAGATGACACCACCCTTATGGCAGAAAGTGAAGAGGAACTAAAAAGCCTCTTGATGAAAGTAAAAGAGGAGAGTGAAAAATTTGGCTTAAAGTCTAACACTCAGAAAACAAAGATCATGGCATCTGGGACCATCACTTCATGGCAAATAGAGAAACAGTGGAAACAGTGTCAGACTTTTTTTGGCCTCCAAAATCACTGCAGATGGTGATTGCAGCCATGAAATTAAAAGACACTTACTCCTTGGAAGGAAAGTTATGACCAAACTAGACAACTTATTAAAAAGCAGAGACATTACTTTTCCAGCAAAGGTCCATCTAGTCAAGGCTATTGTTTTTCCACTAATCATGTATGGATGTAAGAGTTGGACTATAAAGAAAGCTGAGTGCCAAAAAACTGATGCTTTTGAACTGTGGTGTTGGAGAACACTCTTGAGAGTCCCTTGGACTGCAAGAAGATCCAACCAGTCCATCCTAAAAGAAATTAATCCTGAATATTCATTTGAAGGACTGATATTGAAGCTGAAACTCCAATACTTTGGCCTCCTGATCCGAAGAGCTGACTCATTTGAAAAGACCCTGATGATGGGAAAGGTTGAAGGCAGGAGGAGAAGGGGATGACAGAGGATGAGATGGTTGGATGGCATCACTGACTCAATGGACATGAGTTTGAGTAAACTCTGGGAGTTGGTGATGGACAAGGAGGCCTGGCGTGTACTGCAGTCCATGGGATCACAAAGAGTCAGGCATGACTGAGCAACTGAACTGAACTAAACTGAACTGATTCCATTGTAGGCAGACCAGATAGAATCTACAATAGCGATTAAATTTCATTGGCAAATGCACATGAGCATAAACATATATTACCCAGTACATCTCTTCTGAACAGCATCTCTTTCCTTGGCAGTGGTTGTAACCAAAAGCATTTGGAGCATATCATGTTTTTGTTTTTGTTTTTTTTTTAATTTCTAGCCATATTGTATTTTCCCTGAAAATATAGAAGAATTTGTGATATTGCTTTCAGTTATTTTGTGTGCTTAGTCGCTCAGTTGCATTTGACTCTATGTGACCCCATGGGCTGTAGCCCGCCAGCCTCCTTTGCCCATGGAGATTTCCAGGCAAGAATACTGGAGTGGGTTTCCATGCTCTTCTCCAGGGGATCTTCCCAACCCAGGGATTGACTCAGGTCTCCAACATTGAAGATGGATTCTTTATCATTTAAGCCACCAGGGAAGCCCTTATTTTGAGGTCTAAGGACTCTTTGCAACCCCATGGACTGTCACATGCCAGGCTTCCCTGTCCTTCACTATCTCCCAGAGTTTGCTCAAAGTCATGTCCATTGAGTTAGTGATGCCATCCAACCATTTGGGTATATAGCCAATTAACAAACAATATTGTGATATTTTCAGGTGAACAGCAAAGGGATTCAGCCATACATACTCATGGACCTATTCTCCCCAAGACTCCCCTCCTATCCAGGCTGCCACATAACGTTGAGCAGAGTTCTCCATGCTATACATACAGTAAGTCCTTATTGGTTATCCAATTTAAATATAACAGTGTTGTACCTACATTTCTACTGAGCAACTGAACTGAACTGAATGTCTAAATAATTTTTGAAAAATAGTCAAAGACTTTGTTCTAAATGTCAAATGCCTAAATCAACAGATATATCAGATTAAATTCAGATTCTTGGTAATTGCCAATATATCCTCTATTCAGTGAATCTTCCACGAGACTAAGACCATAGCCTTTGTCAAAGCATGTCTTAATAAGTTTTGCTTTTACTTATTTTCATTGTTATCATTTTATCCTCCTCCACTATAATAAGTGTTTAATGGATGATTTTGTTTGTTACTGGCAATTTATTTTCTGTATCTGAAGAGTAAAAGCAAGAAAGGGATCAGCACTGATAAAGACAAATCCTCTTTGATAGACACTTTATACATATACAGTTACCCTTCACAGCAGTCTAGTTAGGTGGTTTTTACAAAAGGTTACGTATTTTCCTATTATAGCAGGATTGAAGCAAAAATTAGTTATTTTCCTGTTATAGGAGGAATGAAGCAAAAACAAGAAAATCTTCTTAATTAATGTGAGAAATAGTTTCCTAAGATTGAACATGGGGACAGTGTGTGTGTGTGTAGGGGGGTGTATGGGTGCACAGCTGCATTTATATGAATCTGTATGCTGCATTCAATTGGGTTTTTAATCACTGGCCTCAGTCTGATAGTTCTCAAATATTGCAGATTGTATGATGTACGAAGCATGGGGAAGTCATGTTTAAAGGTATTAGGAAATTCCAGAGGCAAGAACCAGATGTACCACTATTGAGATTGACTATGTTGTTGCTGTTCAGTTGCTAAGTTTTGTCTGAGTCTTTGCAACTACATGGACTGCAGCACGTCAGCCCCCTCTGTCCTCCACTATTTCCTGGAGTTTGCTCAGATTCATGTCCATTGATTTGGTGATGCTATGTAATCATCTCATCCTTTGCTGTCCTCTTGTCCTCCTGCCTTCAATCTTGCCCTACATCAGGATCTTTTCCAATGACTTGGCTCTTCACATCAGGTGGCCAAAGTATTGGAGTTTCAGCTTCAGCATCAGTCTTTCTAATGAATATTCAGGGTTGATTTCCTTTAGGGTTGACTGCTTAGATCTCTTTGGTGTCCAAGGGACATGAGTCTTCTCCAGCATCACAATTCAAAGGCTTCAATTCCTAGGGGCTCAGCCTTCTTTATGATCCAGCTCTCACGTCCATCCATGACTACTGGAAAAACCATAGTTTTGACTAGAGGGACCTTTGTCATCAAAGTGATGTCTTTGCTTTTTAATATGCTGTCTAATTTTATCATAGCTTTCCTTCCAAGAAGCAAGCATCTTTTAATTTCATGGTTGCATCTTCAGTGATTTTGGAGCCCATGAAAATAATATCTGTGACTGCTTATCTATCATCAATTGTCCAAAAACATCATCCTATGGTAAAACATGTGTAAAACCTGAGGACACCATGAATTTATTACTCTGCAGTTGGTATCACTCAAGCACTACCTTCTTGCTCATCTAATTTGATTCATTTTACTTTATTTTTTCTTCTACCCAGCTGTACCTACGGCCCTAGATACCAGTTATTAGTACTACTGCACTAGTGATCAATCTGGTGAGCTGCTTTCAAGACAGTCACCAACCAAATATTTCCTAACTTTCCCTAGATGAACAGATCACCTTGTATCAGTGTCCCCAACCATCAAAAATGCTACATATAACTTTCAACGTTGAAAATTTCACTTCAGTTTTTATGATGCTGGATTTTCTAGACTGGTTGGCAGATCTCAGCTGAAACATATAACCCTACTCAAATCTATTTCTTTTACTTAAATTGACCTCAGGTGAGAGCATTTTATGGATGCTAAAAGAGACTTTGTATCAGTTTAGTGTCCAGCAACATGATATTGTAAATAATTCAGGGCCTTTCCTTAGTCTATCTTTTTAACCTCATCTCTTCTGCTCTTAACCAAGAAGGCCATATTCAACCTGGTTGGAATTAGGCTGGGTGAGTGCACTGCTCACCCAGGGCTCCTAATTAGAAATCTCCAGAACAAGGGTTTTCCAGAGGTAAAAGAAGGCCAAAGAGGATAGAGATCAAAGTAGGAGGTGAGTGCTGAAAAAGAAAAGACTAACAGATAGAATATAAGGACTTGAGGCTGAGAAAGTGATGAGGGTGAGGTATAGTCTAGGTCATATGGGTCTTGAACAAATGCTGAGAGCTAAACTCCACATCCCTGCAACTCAGGCCTCACCAAACTGAATTCAATTCCTGCATTTAATTATACATTTTTATTCTTAAGATCACATAGCTCAGTCTATATGGAGTTCCCTTTCTCATTTCTTTTTTATAATTTGAGAACACTTTCATCCTTCAGAGTCTAACTCAAATACTATCTGCTCACCAAACATTTCCCTGATGTTGCCATGCAGTTATTCATTGTCTGCTTTGTGTTCTCTGAGAGTTTCCATTTAAAGCTATTTTAACTAAACTGTCAGCTGACTCTATGTTGAGAGCAACTCCAGACATGCCTATGACCATATGTACCACTTAAATGAGCTGTCCTCCTGAATCCAGACTTAAGATCTTCCTTTAAGTTTTACTTTCTACCACTTCCCTAAAACCAAGTTGTAGCCTCTTTCATTCCTATCTCCCAGCCTTAGATTCTTGACCTACTTGGTTTTTAATTTTAAGCCTCCATTCTCCTATTTCCATATAGAGATTTGGTAGTCCTCTGCCATGCTGTTTACTTTGACTTGACCTAGAAACGCAATGGGATGAAATTCTTCCTGAGCTCCATGCCCCACAGTAGTAGAGAAAAGCTGTTATACTTTTTCTCAGGCTTAGGCTCCTGGAATCCTATGAGCTGAGTCTCATGGGTTGTCCATGAACAAGAAAGGTAGATTAGAAATATCATATAGTAATCCTACATAAATATTCACAGCCTGAGTGGAAAATGAATTAAGTTTCAGTTAATTTTTTTCTCAAAATCTTCCTCTTTCATAAACATCACAAATGAAAATAATAATAAATTAATACATGTTATAAGATATATTAAGCTAATATATGTGACCATAATCAAATGAATTTTGAACTGTTGTTAAAAGCTAAACAAAAATGCAAAGAGCTAAATGTATGTATGTTTAAGTGCATTTTTATTCTAAAACTGCAGCTATAATTGAGTGGCCTTTTGATTTAGCAGCCACAATAGAACAGCTGGTCAGTTGGAGTATTTTCCTGAAGAGCTGTGATCCAAAAAAAACTAAAGAATGACTAAGTTAAGCAGGTGTAATGTGGTTTATGAATTTTTATTCTACTCATTAAATATTCATGGAGTCAAAGTCAACACGCCAGCCAAAGTCCTTATTTGTTTCTTCTACATGACCTCTTCTAACTGTGGGATAGTTTCACTACCTTGGAAACAAATTGCTCTCCTTCTCTGACAAACCCTAAGAGAATTCAGCAAGTGTAAAATACACCTAATACTTTGACAAGAAGGTGTGATGCTTTTCTTGATTAACAAGATTAAGAAGGTTATGAGTTTATAGACCTTTGCTCCAGAAAAAAAGCAAAAACAAAAACAACTGCAAAATCATTCTCTGTTATACTGTGACTAGACCAGCGAGGAGATGCAGATCCAGCTTCCTAGCAATTAGAAGTCACACTAAAGCATCACCATATAAAGCACATATGAAAATATCACCCTACCTAATTTAGCTATTGAATTAGTGAGAGAAGAAACCACTTTTCATAAATATTGATTGCTGAAATTGCAATATGACTTTCTGGGAAAAGGCAAGTTGTAGTTTTCTGTTGCTTAGAAAACTCAAAAGTATATTTTTCCGAGGTCATTTGACATTGTCATTTTATTAATATGTTTCTTCCCCTCAGCAAAGTGAATAAATCAAATATATACTTTTAGATCCATAGCTACTTTAAAACAAAACAAACAAACAAAGAATACTGCTCTGATTTTGGTCTTTAGATTCTCTTCACTCTTTTCATTTTGCAATGCTTTGACAAACCAACAACTGTGCTGTCAAGTTTAGAATTTAAATAGACTTTCATAAAAAGCTTTCACGAACACCAGCTGTAATGTCAGCAACCAACTCCATCTTTATTTTCTGTCTTCGAACAGAAAGCAGACTCAAGATGGCTCTTGCCAGCCACAGCTTGGGAGGTAGGCTGTAAGGGTGGTTCTTGCCATCTGTGAGAAGCCAAACAGAATTGCAGGGCAAAATGTGTGGTGGACAAAGTGTCTCCATTCCTGTGAAGTTGGATTGATACTACTTCTGGAAAGATAATGTTATTGTTTTAAAATTATCCTTGTTATATAATGCAACTTAAGCTAGATATGACACAAAATTCAGCCAGAGCACAAAAGTATATTGCCAATAAGGCCTTACTGATATATCACTTTTTGGAATTTGGAGCATTTGTGGAAATTCCAAAAGATAGTGCTACTTCATAGGCCTGGCTAAGGCAGAAAAGAAGACAGGAAGCTGGGAAAAGATTGTGACAGTGACAAACCAACAATCCTCTGCTGGGTGAAGTTTGCCAGAGGAACAGACACAAAAAGACAAGACCGAAGACAGAATTAAGGGAGAGAAGGAGCTACAACAGGGAAAGGAAAGTCAGATTTGGCAGGAGAGGCAAAAGGGTTTTGAAACTATGTAAATAGTTTAAAACATACACTCAGAGCTGATGGAGAAACTCATCTAGGAGAAAAGAAGAAATGAACAAACATATACTTTGTGAAAAGTAAACAAATACTGTGAAATAAAGCATTGAGCAAAATGAAAATGATATAGACTTTTGTACTGAGGGAAGAGAGAGATCAGAAAACATTTAAATGTGTGGAGCATTAACATTTATAACTGAAAAATATTTTTTAATTGGAACATTGTACATGACTCTTTGTAAGAATATGAGACTGTTTTACTCTCTTATTTCTGTGTTATTGATTGAGATTTCTGATTTTGTTTTCTTATTTTGTTTGTGTCCTATCTTTTTAATGAACTTGGTTAAAAGCTTATCAACTTTGTTTATCTTTTCAAAAAACAACAACATGTTCCACATACACTTGAAAAGAATGCATATTCTGTTGTTTTTGGATGGAATGTCCTGTAGATATCGAGTCTAACTTAACTAATATGTCATTTAAGGTCACTTTTTCATTATTGCTTTTCTGTCAGGATGATCTGTTCATTGATGTAAGTGGAGTGTCAAAGTCCACAATTTTAGTTTATTATTGTCAATTTCTCCCTTTATGTCTGTTAATATTTGCTTTATATATTTAGGTATTCCTGTATTAGGTACATACATATTTATAAATGTTATATCTTGTTCTTGTATTGATCCTTTTATCTTTATATAGTGCTTCTTTGTCTTTTTTTACAGTCTTTGTTTTAAAGTTTCCTTTGTCTGACATGAGTATTACTATCCCAGCTTTCCTTTTGTTTCCATTTACATGGAATATCTTTTTTCATCCCCTCACTTTTGGTCTGTGTGTGTTTTTAGCCCTGATATAAGTCTCTTATGTGCTGTCCTAAGTCATGCTAAGTTGCTTCAGTCCTGTCCAACTCTTTGTGACCCCATGGACCATAGCCTGCCAGGCTCCTCTGTCCACGGGATTCTCCAAGCAAGACTACTGGAGTGGGTTGTCATTTCCTACTCCAGGGGATCTTCCCAACCCAGGGATTGAACCCAAGTCTCTTACATCTCCTGCATTGGCAGGCTGGTTCTTTACCACTAGCACCACCTGGGAAGCCTTATAGACAGTGTATGAGACAGTCTTGTTTTTTTAATCCAATCAGCCACCCTATGTCTTTTGATTGAAGCATTTAGCCTATTAACATTTAAAGTGATTATTGATAGGTATGTGTTTATTGACATTTTGCTATTTGTTTCCTGGTTGGTTGTGTAGTTACCTCTGTTTTCTTCTTCTTTTACTCTCTTTCCTTGTGATCTGGTGGTTTTCTTCAGTGGTATGCATGCGTTCTTTTCTCTCTAGTTTAAATATTTTAGGTTTTTCAATTATGGTTACCATGGAGTTTATATATTTTGCTGCTGTTGCTGCTAAGTCGCTTCAGTTGTGTCCAACTCTGTGTGACACCATGGACTGCAGCCTACCAGGCTTCTCCATCCATGGAATTTTCCAGGCAAGAGTACTGGAGTGGAGTGCCATGTTACCCTATAACTATTGCTTTAAATTGATAGTCATTTAAGTTCAAACATATTTTAAGAGTATTTTACTCCCCTACCACATTTTATGTTTTTGATATAACATTTTACATCTTCATGTTTATCCTTTCACTGTTTATCATAGTTATAGTTGATTTTGCAATTTTTTCCCTTTTAACCTTCATACTAGCTTTGTTGAGTGGCTGAATCATAGCCTTTACTAGATATTTGCCTTTACCAGTGGACTTTTTCAATTCCTATAATTTCTTGTTTCTTGTTGTATCTTTTCTTTTTCACTTAAAGTAGCCCCTTAAACATTTCTTGTAAATTTCATTTAGTATTGATGAAATCTTTGCATTTTGTTTGTTTGAGAACCTCTTTTTGTCTCATTCAATTCTAAATGTAAATTATGAGGGGTAGAGTGTTCTAAGTTGTAGGATTTTTCCCTTTCAACACTTTAAATATACCATGCCACTCTCTTCTGGCCTGCAATGTTTCTACTAAAAATTGGCTGATAGCCTTATGAGGAAGGGTTTTTTGTGACTCTCTTTTTCTCTTGTTGCTTTTAAATTTCACTCTTTAACTTTCACCATTTTAGTTATGATGTTGGTGTTCATCTTTGAGTTCATCATGCTTGGTACTATCTATAGTTTCCCTGGTGGCTCAGTAGCAAAAATCCACCTACAATGCAGGAGAACACAGTTTTGATCACTGGGTCAGGAAGATCCCCTGGGGAAGGAAATGGCAACCCACACCAATATTCTTGCTTGGGAAATCCCATGGGCAGAGGAGCCTGGAGGGCTACAGTCCATGGGGTTGCAAAAGAGTTAGACATGACTTAGCTACTAAATAACAACACCAACAACATGTTTCTTGTCCCTTGACATCTGTTTCCTTTTTCAGATTCAGAGAGCTTCCCTTGTAGCTGATCTGCTAAAGAACCCACCTGCAATGAAGGGTTGGGAAGATCCACTGGGGAAGGGATAGGCTGCCCAGTCCAGTGTTCTTGGGCTTCCCTTGTGGCTCAGCTGGTAAAGAATCCACCTGCATTGTGGGAGACTTGGGTTTAATCCCTGGGTTGGGAAGATCCCCTGGAGAAAGGAACGGCTACCGACTCCAGTATTCTGGCCTGAAGAATTCCATGGACTGTATAGTCCATGGGGTTGTAAAGAGTCAGACACAACTGAGCAACTTTCACTTTCAGATTCAGAAAGTTTTTAACCATAATGTCATCAAACATATTTTTTAATCCTTTTCTCTCTCCTTCTCATACTCTGGACACCTATAATGCAAATGTTAGTACACTTGATATTGTCACAGGTTCCTCATTTTTTAATTTGTTTTCCTTTTTGCTGTTCATATTGAGTGATTTCCATTACTGTATATTCCAGATTGCTTAGGCATTCTTCTATATCACCTAATCTTCTGTTAATTTCTTCTGGTATATTTTTCATTTCAGTTATTTTATTCTTCAACTATGATGTATTTTTAATATTTTCTAATTTTTTGTTAAAATTCTCATTATGTTCATATTTTTCTCAATCAGCATTTTATTGTATTACTTTGAACTCTTTATAAGAAAAGTTATCTCCATTTCATTAGAGTGTTTTCCAATTTTTTCCTGTTCTTTCATTTGAAATATATTCTTATGTTTCCTTATTTTGTTTAACTTACTCTGCCTCTGTGAAATTAGGTAAAATTATTGACTATGCCAAAGCCTTTGACTGTGTGGATCACAATAAACTGTGGAAAATTCTGAAAGAGATGGGAATACCAGATCACCTAACCTGCCTCTTAAGAAATCTGTATGCAGATCAGGAAGCAACAGTTAGAACTGGACATGGAACAACAGACTGGTTCCAAATAGGAAAAGGAGTTTGGCCACCTCATGCGAAGAGTTGACTCACTGGAAAAGACTCTGATGCTGGGAGGGATTGGGGGCAGGAGGAGAAGGGGACGACCGAGGATGAGATGGCTGGATGGCATCACTGACTCGATGGGCGTGAGTCTGAGTGAACTCCGAGAGATGGTGATGAACAGGGAGGCCTGGCGTGCTGCGATTCATGGGGTCGCAAAGAGTCGGACACGACTGAGTGACTGAACTGAACTGAACTGAACTGATCCCCATCTTGAAGGCATTTCTTTGTGTGTGAGAGTCCCTATGCAGGCTGCATGTGCTTGCAAGCTTTGGTGGGAGAGCTGAATCTGAAGTGAACAAGGGCAGTATCTTTCCCCAGAGTATGATGATAGCAACAGCTTTGGTATAAGGTAGTGCTGGAGTTGGAAGGATGAGAGCTAAAGTCAAGTGTGAGCTGGAGCTTCTTTTATACTCTGTGGTATTCACGACCCTATCAGGGTTAGGGTTGAGGCCTTAGGGTCTGGAGCAGGAGTCCTGAGGGAGTTGGGTTTCTCCCACATGTGATGGCAGAATACCTATTGTTTGAGGCTTGGCCAAGGCATGAGGGTTTGGCTGAACTTCTAGGCTGGTTTCACTTTTTCCCTGGTATGTACCTTGGTTAGGGGCTGGGTTGGACCTGAGAGATTATAGCCACACTACTGAGCTGGTTTTACTTTCTCCCAAGTGTGTGCACAGACATGTGTCTTCAGTTGTCTCCAATCTGAAGCTGATTTCATTCCCTCTGAAATGTGTGTACCTGCCCTGGCAATGGTTGCCTCCACACTGGTCAGAGGCAGGACCAGGACCAAGAGGGACTCCATTTCCTCTAAGTGTGCATACTTTCATTAACAATGGCAGCCTCTGCCTTAGTTGGGGGCAGCACCAGAGCTACAGGTGGTAGAGCAGAAGCCTGGGGGACATGCTGTGACAGTCTTAGCAAGCTTCCCAGAGCAGCACGAAAATTTCAATCTGCTGCCTTCACACTGTGGCTGGGAGTAAGCAAGTCTGTGTGTGTGCTTTTCAGGATGAAGGGTCAGTTTCTTAACAACGTTCTGGTAAGCCCCACTGTTTTTCAAACCAACTGAAGGGGCTCATCTTCCCTGTGTTAAATCGCAGGGCTGTAGTCCCTAATATGTGATTCAAACTCCTTACTTCTCGCAGACAATCCCAAACACTGTGAAATCCCTTCCTCATCTGTGTCCCCCACTAGGGGTACAGGACCTGACTAGATCGCTTCTCCTCCCTTCCTGCCAGACTATGAGTGAATCTTTCTTTATAGTTTTCTTATAGGAGTTGAACAAAATCTCTTACAATTGTAGAGTAGAATCTGATAGGGTGCTTAAAGAATGATGGATGGAGGTTTGTAATGTTTTACAGGGGGCGGAGATCAGAATCATCCTCAAGAAAAAGAAATGCAACAAGACAAAATGGTTGTCTGAGGAGTCCTTACAAATAGCTGAGAAAAGAAGAACAGTGAAAGGCAAAGAAAAAAAGGAAAGATAAGCCCATCTGAATGCATAATTCCAAAGAATAGCAAGGAGAGATAAGAAAGCCTTTCTAAGTGAACAATGAAAAGAAATACAGGGAAACAAGAGAATGGGAAAGACTAGAGGTGTCTTCAAAAAATTTTGAGATACCAAGGGGACATTTCATGCAAAGATGGGCACAATAAAGGACAGAAATTGTATGGATCTAGCAAAAGCAGAAGATATTAAGAAGAGGGGGCAAAAATACACAAAAGAACTGAACAAAAATCTTCATGACCCAGATAACCATGATGGTGTGATCACTCACCTAAAGACAGATATTCCTGGAATGCAAAGTCAAGTGGGCCTTAGGAAGCATCGCTATGAACACAGCTAGTGGAGGTGATGGAAATCCAGGTGAGCTATTTCAAGTCCTAAAAGATGATGCTGTTAAAGTGCTGCACTCAATATGCGAGTAAATTTGGAAAACTCAGCAGTGGTCACAGGACTAGAAAAGGTTAGCTTTCATTCCAATCCCAAAGAAAGGCAATGCCAAAGAATGTTCAAACTACCACAGAATTGTGCTTATTTCACATGCTATCAAGGTAATGCTCAAAATCCTTTAAGCTAGTTCAATAGTATGTGAACCAAGAACTTCCAGATGCTCAAGCTGGATTTAGAAAAGGCAGACGAACCAGAGATCAAATGCCAACACCTGCTGGATCACAGAATAAGCAAGAGAATTCCAGAAAAACATCTACTTCTGCTTCATTGACTATGTGAAATCCTTTACTGGATCACAACAAGTTGTGGAAAATTATTAAAGACATGCAAATACCAGACCACTTTACCTGTCAACAGGTCAAGAAGCATCAGTTAGAACCAGACATGGAACAATGAACTGCTTCAAGTTTGGAAAAGGAGTACGTGAAGGCTCTATATCGTCACCTTGCTTATTTAACTTATATGCAGTGTACATCATGCAGAATGCCGGTCTGGATAAAGCACAGGCTATAATCGAGATTGCCAGGAGAAATATCAACAACTTCAGATATGCAGATGACACCACCCTTATGGCAGAAAAGTGAAAAGAAACTAAACATCCTCTTGATGAAGGTGAAAGAGGAGAGTAAAAAAGCTGGCTTAAAACTCAACATTCAGAAAACAAAGGTTATGACATCCAGTCCCATCACTTCATGGAAAATAGATGGGGAAACAATGGAAACAGTGACAGACTTTATTTCCTTTGGCTCCAAAATCACTGCAGACAGTGACTGCAGCCATGAAATTAAAAGACGCTTGCTCATTGGAAGAAAAGTTATGATCAACTTAGACAGTGTATTAAAAAGTAGAGAAATTACTTTACTCACAAAGGTCCATCTAGTCAAAGCTATAGTTTTTCCAGTAGTCATGGATGGATGTGAGAGTTG
Organism: Cephalophus harveyi; assembly: GCA_006410635.1. Classification (NCBI taxonomy): domain Eukaryota; kingdom Metazoa; phylum Chordata; class Mammalia; order Artiodactyla; family Bovidae; genus Cephalophus; species Cephalophus harveyi. Next base: position 65,274 of record SJYT01021260.1, read on the forward strand.
GACCATAAAGAAGGCTGAGCTCCAAAGACTGATGCTTTTGAACTGTGGTGTCCCTTGGACATCAAGGAGATCAAATCATTCAGTCCTAAAGGAAGCTAACTCTGAATATCTTTGGAAGGACTGATGCTCAGGCTGAAGCTCCAATACTTAGGCCACCTGATGCAAACAGCCAACTCATTGGAAAAGACTCTGATGCTGGAAAAGATTGAAGACAGGAGGAGAAGGGGACTACAGAGGACAAAATGGCTGGATGGCATCACCGACTCAATGGACATGAGTTTGAGCAAACTCTAAGAGATAGTGAAGGACAGGGAAGCCTGATGTGCTGCAGTTCATGGCATCACAAAGAGTTGGACACTACTGAGTGACTGAAAAACAACAGCAACAACATAGAGAAGTTGTCTTTGTAGTCTTCAGGTTGATTTCAGCAAGAATTGTTCTATATGTAGTTGTAGTTGTGACATTTTCATGAAGGTGGGGGTGATCCTAGAGTCCTCCTACCTTCCATCTTAATCATACCTCCTAGAGAGTTGAAAATTGTACCAGTGGCTCACATTTGTGGCATGCATGATGGTAATCTTTTTAAATAATGTTGGTTTAGAAGGTAAGGTAAGGATGAAAATTCTACCTCTCTATATACCATGAATCCTATTCCAATGCAGATGTTATACTGTAAGTGTAAAATATAGCATGCTCTATATTGACATGGATTTACTGAGGGATATGTACATTAGGAAGCAACCTACATGTTCAACAGCAGATGAAAGAATAAGAAAACTGTGGTACATATACACAATGGAGTATTTAGTTCAGTTCAGTCGCTCAGTCATGTCTGACTCTTTGATCATATAAGTTTAATAAACAGGGTGATAATATACAGCCTTGACGTGCTCCTTTTCCTATTTGGAACCAGTCTGTTGTTCCATGTCCAGTTCTAACTGTCTTAGCCATTAAAAAGAATACACTTGAATCAGTTCTAATGAGATGGATGAAAGTGGAGCCTATTATACAGAGTGAAGTAAGCCAGAAAGAAAAACAACAATACAGTATACTAACACATATATATGGAATTTAGAAAGATGGTAGCAATAACCCTGTATGTGAGACAGCAAAAGAGACACAGATGTATAGAACAGTCTTTTGGACTCTGTGGGAGAGGGCAAGGGTGGGATGATTTGGGAGAATGACATTGATACATGTATAATATCATATAATAAATGAATTGCCAGTCCGGGTTCGATGCAGGATACAGGATGCTTGGGGCTGGTGCACTGGGATGACCCAGAGAGATGGTATGGGGAAGGAGGTGGGAGGGGCGTTCAGGATTTGGAACACGTGTACACCCGTGGTGTACGTGTTATACATCTTCCTAATGTTGATGTATAACAAAACCAATACCGTATTGTAAAGTAAAATAAAGCTAAAAAAAAAAAATTGTCTTTTTGTGAAGTTAATGGCAGTCATTTTTGTAGAAAGAAGACCTTATACTTAAGTAGTTTCATGATTCAAGTGTATGTTCTAAGTGAATCAAAGAGACAAGAGCTAAAAATAAACCATTTCACTTGATTATTCAGTAGCAGGTTTATCTTGACATCTTCCTTGTGAATTTGGCCTTTCAATTTAATCTTTTCTTTCTTTCTAGCTTCCAATATCTGCTGAATGGGGCATAGCAATAATCATTAAGCTTGAATTAAAATGTGGGACTGAATGCACAAGGAACTTTGCATTTTAAAGCCATCCCAGTTTTCCCTAAATAATGTAGCCAAAAAGGTCTGAAGGGTTTGATGAAAAATCTGTTCAGGAGTTGGTTTATGGGCATTACCTTACTTTAGCTGTGTGCATCTGTATTCATTGATAGGATTCCTGAGTGTTGCCAGGATAAAAGTGGAAGAATAACATTACCTTTATAGTGATACCCCAGTGTATCATGTACTTTTTATGTTATGATGAACCAAGAACTATGCTTGCTGTCAATGATATGGAAAACCCAGAGCTTTTTTAGTTTACACATGCAAGAAAATTATTTCCTTGTAAAGCTGACAATACTCATTAAAATGCCTTTGAATTCAAAGTGAGATCTTCTAATGCACAATGCATCTTCTAACTATATATAAATTTTCATTATAATAGAGACTTGCAGACACAAAAGTAAATAAATACATAAAATGTTTTTATCCAACTAATATTTGATTTGACTTCACTATTTGAGGGTCCATTGTGGGACCACAAGAAAGTAAATCTTCATGAAGATTATAATCTAATTGGAAGGATCTAGTTCCTACTAAGGCAAAGCTAACTATTAGTATAATTATAAATTCTGAGGGGAAAATGAGCAGTTCAGATGAGAAGCATTGCTAGAGTTCACAGGAAAAACAATTCTGTAACAAGAAGAGGTGTAATAATTAAAAAGAATGAAGAATTTTGAGTCTAGAGATCTGCAGTTAAGTTAGGACTCTATTACTTCAAAATCTGAACAGATGACTTGATCTCCCTGAGCCTAGGTGCCTAGGGTTGTTGATCTTTGGGGTTCCCACTCCAGTATTCTTGCCTGGAGAATTCCATGGACAGAGAGGTTGCAAGAGTTGAAGACGACTGAGTGACTAACACAATGCTACTGTAATAGACACTATTCAAATTCTTTTACTTTTTCAGATATCACTAAGTAACAGCTATGTGCATGGCAGAATTTATTTAAACTTAGGACAGTAAAAAGAATATAAATGCCAGGGGAAAATGATAAAATATACGCAATTTTAAATTAACATCTTCTACTCATAGAAGTCTTCTGATCATTTCCTTCAATGGAGAATTTCCAAAGGTTCTTTGTATTTATTTTTAAAATACAGCCTCTGATCATATTACCAGCCTTTTCTCTATCTTATCCTCAACCTTTTCCTTCCCTCCCCTACATGGTTTCCCATTCCCACAGTCTTCTTCATTACTATCTTAGGCAAAGCAATTTAGTTCTACTTTTGACTCATCCTTAGATCAGTAAACATTTAGACACAGGAGCATTGAAAGGCCTCCCACCTACTCACCTTTCAGTTCAGTTCAGTTCAGTCGCTCAACTCACCCTTAGAGATGGCAAATTCTTGTGTAATTCTGTCCTACAGATTTCTAATTAAAAATCCATCCTGGAACACTCACCAAATGTGTAAAATGGTGTTGCCCATGTCCCACCCTATTTATCTGTATTACTTTGTTGTGAGTGTCAGAAGTTAGATCTCAAAATTTCCTTCTTTAGTCAATTTGAATACTGAATGTAGTATATATTTAGAGTACATTTATCAAATATTAATACCTTTCTGAAGTAATTCATTTAATTCTCACAACAATCCTATAAGACAGGATCCTCAGTTAGTCACATATTACCAATAAATAAATTGAGGATCAGAGTAGTTGTCATTTGTTTCAGTGTCACACAATGGGTGGGTAGTAGAGCTAGAATTCAAAGTTAGGTGTGTCTGAGTGCAAAGCCCATACTCATTATCCAATTCTACCTCTCACTGAATGAGCTGCAAGAGGTTACATATAGAAGATGACATTTGAGCTGGGTTTTAAATAATAATGAGCAAGATTCATGCAGGTGGATTCTTTACTGTTTGAGCCACCAACGAAGCCCAAGATTTCAATAGATGGAGGCATGCATACAAAGATGGAAGCTTAAAGAGAATATTCCAAATTGAGAGGACCACAGGAAAAAAAGTATCTTCAGGATGTGATGCATCATATAAGTTTGTGGTAACACTTTCAGGAAATTAATTAGCAACAAGATATTTTTCAGTCATGAACCTAAGATTATTGGCAAACTATATTTAACTAGCCCCTGTCAATCCCAGACTACACTTCAGATGTCATACCAAATAACTTCAAGACAGCAGATGAGGTTTATAGCTATTTCTATTTTCATAAAAGATAACTCTTTGAGTCATGAAGTGAAGGTTAAAAGTAGGATCAGGTAAAATCAGAGAAAACTAGAGAACACTAAAATTAAAAGAAAAAATTGAATTTTACCTTTTAGAATAGAGAACTGGCTAAGGATGCTAACACTTTTCATGAACATAAACAAATTGCCTTATATTAATGTAAATGTGTGTTTTATATGAGATTTCTTTTTTCACATCATCATCAACTCCAAGTTCTAATTAGCTGTCATTGTTGGTGGAAATTTATTGACTTGTTGGACGAAATTGATAGAACTCAAACATTTTATTAATGACTGGATTATCATTATAAACTTCAATCACTTTTCTAAGTTATTATAAAATGATGGTTTATCTCTGCACTAAGTAGCCTCAGAAAATATTTTCACTTCTTTTGAATGACATATTTATGGTTTTCTTGCATTATTAATTCTAGTCAGGCTGTCAGAATCCTCTTTTATAAACCCCCTTCTACTTTCGATCTGCTGCAGCTTATTAGAGCTTATTATAATTCTGTCTAAAGTTAAACTACCTCTGAGTGAGAGCCTGGAATGTTTCCTCATGAATTAACTTGTGATATCTATTTTGGCTGCTGAAGACATTTGTTTTAATGACATGTGTTAATTTTTATATATTTTGTGATTACATAAGGAAGCTATGGACATGAAAGTTGGGTAAGGAAGGATGGATATAGACATTTAAAAGTAGAATCATTAAAGGTACATTTTAGAAGAGCTTAAGCAGAGAATCCTTTCAAAGCACAGAAAATAAAGAGAATTCATATTTTATTTATGTGTGTTCCATATTAAATCAACTTTGAAGAATCATAAAGTTACATTTTAAAATTTTAAATTGTAAAAGTTTAAAAGGAATAAAATAAATATGTAAAATATATCATATGAAAGTAGGAAAACATTTCATCATGTTTCTGAGGTAGTCTAGAACAGTCATTCAAACCTCTATGCTTTAGTTTCCACATCTGTAAAATGTAGATAATTTAATACCATCTTACACTTAGGGTTGTTAAAAAGATAAAATGAGTTAATATGCATAAAAAAGAAGTAGAATATCATTTGGTCTATAATAAATGCAATTTAAACTAGTCTTTTTTTATCCCTTGTCAGCCTTTTGGCTAAGATCACTTGTAAATGAGTCATTTTATTAACACAAGGATTGTTATACATTTTCCTTTGTTTTTATTTTTAATGTTCAAAAGACTCCATCTATCTATTGTGAATACTGAATGGAGTATAGATTTAGAGTGCTTTTACCAAATATTACACATGTCTGAAGTAATGTCATTTAAGTCTCACAACAACCCTATAAGGCAGAATCCTCAATTAGTCACACATTACCAATAAGGAAATTGAGGATCAGGGTAGTTGTCATTTGTTTAAGTGTCACACAATGGATAGGTAGCAGAGCCAGAAGTGAAGTTGCTCAGTCGTGTCTGACTCTTTGCGACCCCATGGACTGTAGCCTGCCAGGCTTCTCTGTCCATGGGATTCTCCAGGCAAGAATACTGGAGTGGGTTACCATTTCCTTCTCTAGGGGATCTTCCCGACCCAGGGATCGAACCCAGGTCTCCCGCATTGGAGGCAGACGAGCCAGAATCCAATACAATTACAGAATTATAAAACACTGTAAGCTGTGTAAGACTTTGATTTTCTTATTTGATTCAGTGCCTAGCATTCTTGCTGAATGACTGGATGGGACATGGTGGAGAAATTATGACTTTAGATGTATTATAGGCAATGTTGCTGTAGATTGTGGACTCAAATTATTTCTGTTTTAGTAAAGACTTAAGGGTCAGTGTTGGCAGGGCCAGAATAAGTTATGATGAGTTTTGTGATAAATACCTTGTTCTTTAAAAGACTGTCCCTTAGTATTTAACTTAGCTTGATGTGCTGCTGCTGCTGTTGCTGCTGCTGTTGCTGCTGCTAAGTCGCTTCAGTCCTGTCGGACTCTGTGCGACCCCACAGACGGCAGCCCATTGGGCTCCGCCATCCCTGGGATTCTCCAGGCAAGAACACTGGAGTGGCTTGCTGTTTCCTTCTCCAATGCATGAAAGTGAAAAGTGAAAGTGAAGTCACTCAGTCGTGTCTGACTCAGCGACCCCATGGACTGCAGCCTACCGGGCTCCTCTGTCCATGGGAGTTTCCAGGCAAGAGTACTGGAGTGGGTGTGCTAATGCCAAGAATGATGAACTAGAAGCCATGTTACAATTAGATTGTTTATTTTATCATTAGAAAAATATAATAAATAGATGGCAATACAAATATATCATCTAGGTGCTCTTTTGACTTATAATATTTCCAATATAGAGAGGAAAATTTT
>SJYT01021260.1:71731-87770 GCA_006410635.1 Cephalophus harveyi
TTGAAGGCAATATTACAAAAATTACAGTAAATTACAGTAAATAGAAATCCTTAGACCATTTCTTTCTGATATCAATACAATTATCTGAAGAGTTTTTAAAATTCACACAAATGTATTAATATATCTGTCCATGAAAAATGCCACCATAACAAGTAAAATGGCAAGTTTAGAGAAAGTTTGCAATATATTTAAAATTTACAGTATGTTTAATGTCAAAGATATGCAACCTTAATACACAGAAGATGTGTGTAGGGGGAAAAAAGCACATATAAAGAGAAAAATGAGCAAAAATCTATCTAGTAGATACAAAACAAAAAACACAAATGGTTAATAAATCTCATTAGCAATAAAAATGCAAATTAAAATGAGATAAATTAGCCCCCAGGGGAATTGTCAGGGTTTTTAAATGACAAGTATTCAGTGCTGACAGCATCATGGGAAATAACCACTCTCACACCCTGCTGGAGGTAGGGTAAATTGGTCAGCCCAGTCTGCAGAGCAATTTAGCAAAACAGAATGTCTTGAAATTGTTCACACCCTTTGACTCAGCAAGTTTGCTTCTAATAATATATCTTACAAAAATAATTGGACAAATGGGTACCTATAAATGAGCAAGGACATTCATCATATAATTTTCTTCTAATATTGAGAAAACAAAGTCATTTAATGTTGGTTTGGTTGGCTTTGCACTAGTTATGTAAATTAAGATATGTTGTATACGAAGAAATACTGCCAAATTTGCTGATTACTTATTACTTGCTACTTATTTGCATTATTTCATTTCCTCCTTACCACAACACTAGGGACTAATGATTTCCCTATGTTGTACATGAGAATATTGGTCATCAGAATAAATAACTTATCCCAAAACTCAAAGCTATGTCCATCAAATGCCAAGACTCAATCTCTCAACAATATGACATATTGTAGTATTTGGTAACTTGGAAAGAAATGAAAAAAGCAGGATGCCAAATAGTGCCTAAGTATGATTCCATTTTTCATGTAGTTATAGGTGGTAGTGTTGCAGGGGATTTTATGACCTACTTTTGCACATATGTTTTCAATAGGTATATTTGTTCAGGTAATATTTAAAGTTATGTTTTCAAATGAATTGACTTCAACTTAATTGCTAAGTCACTAGAGTCATATTCAGGAACTCAACTAAAATCAAAGCTATTGTAACACAAGAGAGAAGTGCTTGTGTGTGTACCTGCATTTGTGTCTACTTCAAGCACTGGGAATGGAAAAGAATGGAAACTTGTTAACTGACTTTACTATTTATTCTCTGTCTCTCTCTTTAGATGCTAAATTGTGTCTGACTCTTGCAACCCCATGGACTGTAGCCTACCAGTCTCTTCCATCCATGAAATTTTTCAGGCAAGAGTACTGGAGCAGGTTGCCATTTCCTTCTCCAGGGGATCTTCCTGACCCAGGAATCAAACCCAGGTATCGTGCATTGCAGGCAGATTCTTTACCAATTGAGATATGAGGGATAATACCTAATATGTTCCACTAAGTTTATTTCAATAGTTAAAACAACTCACTTCTTACACAGAACAGTTTTATCACATGACTCATAAAGTTCCATCCAAAGTGAATACAGTTAATTGCAGCATGATTTTACATAGCAAACTCTGTACTCAATATAAAATTTTCCCTTTGTGTATTACCATAACCAGAATGAAAGAATTCATAATAATGATAATAGTGAAATCACTGTCTCTTTTGTTAGCATTCCATACCAAAGATATAAACATAATATTTAATTCATAAATTTAATTCAGTTCACATTTACAAAGTGTATGTTCTATGCCAGTTAAGCAGGAAATAAAGACATGGTCCTTGCTTCTGTGAAGCACACTGTCTGGTTATGGAAAGACTTATGGCATGCAAATTGATCATGTAGTAAAAAATATATTTTTTGGAAAGCTGAAAAGTGGTCAAACAAACGGCATTCATTCTTTTATGCAGTTCCACTTACTGGGTGCCAGAAAGTGTCTTACATACTGCAGATACAACAGCAAATGAAACTTACTTCTTGGTCCCAAGTGGCTCACAGTCTGGCAGGGTACTCACAATATGATTAACAAAATCAAATAATTTTTATGAAAGGTGTAGTGGAGCCTTAACTAATTGAAGTTATAGGAGAAGAGTTCAAAAACTGTTTCATCTATGACAAGAAAAACGTAATGGAGTGAGGAAACCATCCTTTTCAAAATGTTTGAATGAGCCAGTACATCTAATATTATGACTTGACATATTTCTGCACAATTTTTATGCATTATTACTTAAATCTGGTCGACATTTTCCTTTTCACAAGCCAAGGCTGCCAATTAAGCATATCATATCACAGCTCTGTATTCCAAAATGTTTTCTTCTGTCTTGAAATTATGTATCATGTTTTCTTGGAGTCAGAAAGTGAAACACAAAGATTCATGTCAGTGTAAGTCAGAAAGCAACCATGAAAATGTGTTTGCCTTAGTGATGAAACATCCAGACTTTTAAACCAGAGCTTGCAGACTCTCCAAGAAACTCTTTGGGAAAAACTTTAGCCTTGATACTGCCATTCTGGGGCCTGAAAACCAATCTTATTGAAGATTGAATCATCAAAATTAAATAAAAGATTATCTAAATAAAGTAAAACTCAACATCGTCCCCATTACTGACTATCCTGGCCTTGAAGGCCTCGTGTATCATTTCTAAAGAATGAAATAGTCCTGACAATGGATGAGAAATAGATAACAAAGGAAGGATCATTTATGTTAGAAACACCTATGCCTGACTATTGCAAGAGCAACAACCTCATTCCCTCTAGTCTTGCTCTACCTCCTCCATCTCATCTGATGATGAACTTTCTTGCTTTCAAATCTGTTTATCAGACTGGTAAAATTTTCAGACAACTTAATCTATTTTTCTGGGCAAAAATGTCAAAATTCATTATTATGGTACACAAATTCTTTATGCCAACCTCTCTAGTCATAACTCTCACCATCTCTTTCCTTGAACCATAGGCTCCACCTCATCATTCTGTCCTCTTTGGACCATTTATCCATCTTTCATTACAAGCAGGTCTTAGAGGTAATGTGGGTTTGTTTCCAGATCACTGCAATAAAGGTAATGTTGCAACAAAACAAGTAACACAAATTTTGTGATTCTGAAGTGCATATAAAAGCTTTGCTTTTGTAAAGCAATTTTCCCCCAATTAAAAATAAATTTTAAAATTTTATGTTTACATGATACTGTAGTCTATTGTGTGTCATAACATTAAGTCTAAAAATCAATGTACATACCTTATTTTTAAAAATGCTTTGTTGCTAAAAATGCTAACAATCATCTGACAGTGCAGGGTTGCTACGAATACTCAACTTGTAAAAAATGCAATATCTTTGATGTACAATAAAATGAAGTGTGATAAAACAAGGTCTGCCTGTACTTAGTTTGATAGTTAGCTGATGCAGCTCCCAAAATAAAGGTAATTTTTTACTCCTTTATAACTCTACCCTCTGCCTACATTTATTGACAAAATGTTTGACTATCTCTATTGAACTAATAGCTCCATAAAATGATGTTTTTTTCCTTAAGTATCTTTAAAAAATTGTTCCTAGCTTTATACCTACAACATAGTTGGTACTCAGTAGATATTTTTTATTGAATGAATTAATGAAAACCCTGAGCAGGTATTGATCTAATCTAAAGATTTGATATAAAAAGATGTCCAAGCAGGGAAAGAAGAAAAAGAATTCTGGACCTGTCTGCATAAGTAAATTTCTCACAGAAAATATATAAAAGTCATACCAGAATATCCTAAGGCAAAATGTGGATCTTTGAGAAAAATTTAAAAATGAAGTATGACAACCAGAGAGGAAAAATCATAATAGACCTATTTTTTCTTTTTGTATGTGAATCTTCACATGTGAAAAGAACAGATAAAATTGAAGGGATAATGTTTTGGGAGAATAGTAAACATAATTGCTTCTTATTGCTAAGGTAGTAGCAAGAAATGATCATCTGGCAACTGGAACACAGCTCCAGGCTTATTAATTCACACAATGCAAGTATTTCTGATGCAATTATAGCAGAATTCCTGTAATTGATGCTCTTTCCAGTAAACACCCCATATGTGTAACATAGAAATCCAAATCACTTCATAAATACTTCAGCGTAATGGGACTGGCTGTGGCTTCCCTGGTGGCTCAGACAGTAAAGAATCCACCTGCAATGCAGGAGACCGGATTCGAGTGGGTTGGTAAGATCCCCTGGAGGAGGGCATGGCAACCCACTCCAATATTCTTGCCAGGAAAATCCCCATGTACAGAAGAGCCTGTCTACAGTCCATGGGGTTGCAAAGAGTCGGACATGACTGAGCAACTAAGCACAAGCACATTGCACGAAGGAGCTAATTCCTTGTGAATAGAAAGAGAACAGGTATTTGGAATGCAAATCTTGGTGAATAGAGCCCTGGTGGCATGTGCTATAAGTTTCAACAAAATAAGCTCCCTGCTTCTGTGGCCCCTTATTCTAAAACTGAAAGGAATGGTCAAGTTTAAAAGGTGAGACCTTAAAATTTTTATTGCACACTTTTTTATTTTTACTGTTGTTGGTACTGTTTGTGCATCCACACTTGACTGTAAATTAAACTGGAGTATCTAATGGAGAGGGCTTCCCAGGTGGCTTAGTGGTAAAGAATCCACCTGCCAATGGAGAAGACACAGGAAACATGGACTTGATCTCTGGGTTGGGAAGATCCCCTGGAAAAGGAAATGATAACTTGCTCTAGTATTCTTTCCTGGGAAATCCCATGGACAGAGGAGCCGGGTAGGCTACAGTTCATGGGGTCACAAAAGCTAGACATAACTTAGCGACTAAACAACAACAACAATTTAATGGAAAGTGTGCGTTAGTTGCTCAGTCATGTCTGACTCTTTGCAGTCCCATGGACTGTAGCCCACCAGGCTCCTCTGTCTGTGAAATTCTCCAGGCAAGAATACTGAAGTGGGTTGCTATTCCTTTCTCCAGGGGATTTTTCCAACCCAGGGATCGAACCTGGGTCTCCTGCGTTACAGGCAGATTCTTTACCATCTGAGCCACCAGAGAAGCAGAATTTAATGGAGGACATAGACTGAAAAACGTTGCCCTAATCTAGAGGACAGAGCTAAGCAGATAAATGAGTAAAATACATAATGTATTTCACCAACATGTCACTTGGTGACATAGGAGGGAAATAAAGTGGGGAGGAGCAGTGGCAAGGGCAGGGTGAGGGTTTCCTCAGTATTCCACAGCCATACATACATTACAGTCTTAAGAAGCCTGGGTAATTATTGTGAATCAAGAAAATGGACATAATATCATTGGTCTTGTGATCTCAAGGTAAATAGGAGATGTGAGGCTGTGAATGCTGAGGAGGAATGGAGGGGTGAGGAGGTTTAAGACTCCAAGGTCTTAATCAGATTTAGGGCATCTTCTGGACTTCTGCTATGGAGCCAGGAGGACCCTTGGGAGGAATGTTCTTATTATTCAAATCCCACTGAGGTCAGGGCTTCTCCCTTGATCAAGTTCAAAAAGTCTAGAATATAAAGGAAGAAAAGATACTACTAAAACTTGGTAAATGCTCATGATATTATTCAATTCCATATTTTCAAACTTCAAACAAAGGTCTTCCAATTCAAAAATGGTCTTTAACGGAGACAAAAGCTGAGTCACAGAAATAAGAAATCAACTTGGGGAGCAGAGCCTGGCGGCAGGCTATATTTCTTTTTCTGTGAGAGAAGTCTATTACTAAAGTTGTATCAACAAAATCCATAATGTATGCTTTTGATCTAGCCTCTGTACACTCTAAGCCCATAATTTTGGAAATAAGCCTCAGGAATTAAGTAGGAAAAAGAAGAAATTATATTCTCTATCAAAGCTCACCTAGAGTCGACAGTTTAGGAAATGAAATGAGACATGTAGCCAAATAACTAAAAAGCCAGCTGTTGCCAGAGTCAGAATACCTTTTTGAACAGCTACAGCTCTTTGGGGCTCTTGAGAAACCAAGACAGTCAAATACCAGTGTGGTTTTCTTTAACTTGGGAGATTTTATTATTCTCATGAAGCTGTATGTGAAATGAAGCTGTCATTCATGAAGCTGTCACAAGGAAGATAAAGCAGGCAACAACTCATGACTGCTCAACGATGTAGATTTTTGACCAAGATTTATGAAGTTCCAAGAAATCATTTTTCCTACTTTTGACAATCCTTTCCCACTTTCAGCTTCCATATCACACACCACTGTAATCCCTCCCATTGTCAGGAGAGATTGGGTGAAATTATGTACCACTGCAACATCAAAAGCCCTTGAGGAATGTTTGTTGTTGGCTCATGGCACCTGCCCTCTGGCTGTCCTCTATGAATCAGCATTGCAGCTTTCTGCACCTTTCTAGACATCTTGACACTCACATCTCTCCTGCATATACAGAATGAAATCAGAGATATCATCCATATAAACTCAGAAAACGGTGAAAACCATTGTAAGCAGAAGGAAGGTAGGTTATCAGGAAAAGGCTTGTTTTATTATATAAGGAAGTACAGGCTAGACGGCTATGGTATTGCCTTATCCAAGAGCAAATGACCTCACAGCTATGCTTAGTGAAGCATTCAGACTTCTCTTCCTGTTAAGATTGAAATGAAACTAACACTAGTCAGTTTTGTCTCCTGTGAAATGAAAGATTCATGTCTCCTTTCCAGGGAGGATATGGTGGTGATAACCCCTTTGAGGAGCTTTAGACTTTTATCTGGCAGAAACAGGAAGGCCAGAGTGGAAGTAGGGGCAAGATTTGGGGTGCAGGGGTCATAAGGCCATGCCAGAAAGGAGTGTTCTTAGCAGAGGTATAGTGTTGGAAATGTATAGATTGTGTCAGGAGACAGTAATTTGGTCACTATGTCTAGAGTGAAAGTTTCAAACAGCAGAACAGTTAAAAATAAAACTGGAAAAGTAAATGAGGGATAGATTGTATGAGTCTTTGAATGCCAGAGGTGGTAAACTAGATTTATGATTTTTCAGTTATAAGTGATCAATGACAGATCTGATTCTTGTGCCTTATTTATCATTACACAGTAAATAGCACATTTTTCCCTAAGCAAAAGCTACCTCTAGAAATTACTTTGGATAGTAGAAAGCACTGATGTTAGAAAGTCCTAGGCCTTTTCTAATGTGTTTAAATACTTTCAGGTGTAGCATATATTGTCTATATTAACCAACTATGCTATATCTTTCTATGTGTCACTACTACTGGAGATTTCAGAATATTTTCCATCATTTGAATATCCTCCTACTTCAAGCCTGTAAGAATGTCCATCAAAACTACACCTATAGATGTATTAGAGTGAGACAACAAAAACTAATTTCTTATTTCAAACGAGTAGCAAGGCCATTCCACCATTAATTCTTCCCCTGAAAACTGAAATAATTTAACTCTCAGCAGTGCCATTAATTGACAAGCACACAGTGGCGGAATGTATTATCTGCTCTTTGAGTTAATTTGTATTGATCCCCCCCAAATGTCATTGGAAACTGCTGTTGCAACATCATCTCCCTCAAACTGCTGATGAATTTTCTATAAAGATATCTAAAGATGATAATCTGAAGAATGAAACATGAAATCTGGCACATTTTAAACAGAAAGCATCTCTTTTGATACCTCATGGTTATCAGAATGGCTTTAAATGATCCAAGTATGTATTCATATTTCATAAACTTTAAGTCAGAAAAAGAGGAACTCTGGTTTGTTTGTGTGTGTTAGAGAAGGACTGTAACTGTTTTATATGAAAAACGATTCTAGGCTAGGATTTGAACTGCTAGGTTTTGCACAAGAGGCAAACTCCAAGGACATCTTCCTTATAAAAAGAACTTGGGGATAATAATTAATAGTGGACCTGTATATGTCAGCCACAAGTCTTAAAAATAATATGTATATCATTATTTTGTAACTATTAAAGTGTTACATATATAACATTATTATTATGAGTTGCTATATCCATAAATCTCTCCAAATTGCAATATATAATAATTAACTATGGAACTTACTTATTTTTTGATGAACAATGTTTATTGTTTGTCTCTTTTTCATGAATGTTCATTAGGAGAGGGGTCTAAGTCTGTTTTTTAACTATATATCCTAAGTATCAAAAACATTTGCCTTTTACATAAGTGCTCAAATAATAAATATTCATTGAGCAAAATAAAACATTATAATTTACCATCTTGTGATGATATTCTTATACACCTACTTGATTTCTTAAACACAAGATATATTATATTATTTAGGGTTCCTCCCCTTTAAAAGTCCTATTGATGCTTTTACATACATTTATCCTACTGTTGGTATTTATTGACTCATCTAGCCACATAACACATTGTGTCCTTCCTCAAACCTGTAAAAATTTTAACAACTTTCAAATACACAATATAGGATTATTAACTATAGTCACCATGCTGTACATTATATCCCATGGCTTATTAATTTTTGATCCCCTTTACCATTTTACTTACTTCCTACCCCCACATCTGGCAATCACCAATTTGTGCTCTGTTTCTATAATCTCAGGTTTTTAGATTCCATATATAGGTAAGATCATAAGGTATTTGTCTTTGTCTGGCTTATTGCATTCAGAATAATTCCTTCAAGGTCCATCCACATTGTCACAAACTGGCAAGATTTCTTTAGTTTTTATGACTAATATTCCATTAAGTTTATATACCATATCTTCTTATCCTTTCATCCACTGATAGTCACTTAGGTTGAGACCATGTCTTACCTGTTGTAAACAATGCTGCAATGAACATTGGAGTGCATATAATCTTTTCACTTTGTATTTTCATTTCCTTTGGATAAATACCAAAAGTAGAATTGCTGGATTATATGGCAGCTCTATTTTTAATTTTTAAATTTTTTTCCTTAGGGGCTGCATAAATTTACATTAAGAATGCACTCAAGTATTCCCTTTTTTCCATATTGCTGCCAACACTTGTTATTTCTTATCTTTTTGATAATAGCCATTGTGACAGGTATGAGATATAGCACATTGTCATTTTGATTTGCAAATCAATGCTTCTTTTTGGCTTCAAATATTCAGTTGGGCTTCCCTTGTAGCTCAGCTGGTAAATAATCTATCTGCCTGCAATGTGGGAGACCTGGGTTCTATCCCTCGGTTGGGAAGATCCCCTGGAGATGGGAAAGGCTATCCACTCCAGTATTCTGGCCTGGAGAATTCCATAGACTGTATAGTCCATGGGATTGCAAAGAGTCAGACACAATTAAGTGACTTTCACTCACTCACCAATTTTTTTTAATTATGAGATATTTCATACAAAGAAAGTTGAAAATACATAAGATACTATAGGGTTAAAATAATAATAAAGAAAATGCTGCCATAGCCATCAATCTCTCTAAAAATCAATGATATTCTCTTATCAAGTTTATAATTATTAGTATTGAAACACCACTGTGTGCCCCTCCACAATCACCACCCTCTGCCCTCACCCCTCTGTTAAGGTTAAATTGCATCTTCTCCATTGTTTTCCAGAGATCCTGGATCATCTTCACTATCATTAATCCTGTCTCTTATACACATCTTTTACTACACTTGATAAAGGCTTGAAAAAATATCAGAAAAAAAGAAGAGGTGGAAAAATTGTAAAACATAAACTAAATGAAATGGGAGCACTGAATATGAAATAGAAAAAGAGAAAAAACTAGTTGAAAGTAAAATATCATTATATAGTCCAGTTGTTTTAAAACATGGCTGCTTATTACAAACATATCTGGAGCTTTGGAGGCAAAAAGCATTTGCATTTTTCAAAATATTCCAATATAATTCTAATATGCATCTGGATTTAAAAAATGATTAAGGTATAAAAAACAGGGAAATGTTGTGATATTCAATATGAATTCAGATAGTCAATTATTTACTACAAAATGAATTCCAGAGGGAATATGAAGGGAAAGAGGGAGAGCAAAGAACAACTCACAAAGTTGAATAAAAATTCAAGTCTTCAGAATGAAATGGCCCACCCAGGGTCAAGTAGAATGAATAAAGACCCACATTTTAGTGAAACCTCTCAACTCAGAAGATTGAGAAAGTTCTGAAAGCTTCAAAAAACAAAAGTAACACTAACTGTTTATAAAGGGACTAGAAATCAGATTGGTATCAGATACATTATTTGTTAGCATTTGGTCCTAGAGGAAAGTGCAGAAATACCTACAAAAGTCTGAGCAAAATGATATTAAACCAAAATATATAACAGTCAAAGTACCATTCAAAAGCAAGTTTAAATAAAAATATCTTTGCACAAACAAGAATTTAAAAGATCTACTAGCTACAGACTCTCTCTGAAAGAATTAGTGCAGCAAAATAAAAAATATTTCCAAGAGGAAAATGTGGGATACAAAAAGCAGCTACCATTCAACAATAAGGAGAAACAAGTCACTAATATGCACGACTTATGCATTAATCTCAAATCATTATTCTAAATGAAAGAAGCTAGACCCAAAGGCTACATATTACATGGTTCCACTTATATGACTTTAGAAAAGTCACATACTATAGGTACAGAAAAGAAATCAGTGGTTGCCAATGACTGAAGTAGGGGAAAGGGTTAATGACACCAGGGGACAAGAGGAATATCTGGATAATGGAACTATTCTATATGTTGATTGTGGCACTGATTATACAACCATATTCTTTTGTCAAAATTCAAAGGACTGTACACCAAAAGGGGGAAAAATAGAGAGCTATGTAAATTATTCCTCATAAATAAATACACCCATATAAAAATGATTATAGGCTTTCCTATTAAATGGTAGTTTTAGTGATTTACAATTCCTATTATTTTTCTGTTGACCAATCATGATACAATGGTATTAAGTGAGTCACAATAATAAAAGATGTTTAACAGTTTTCACAATCAATAGCCAGACAACAAAATAAAAGACATTTACAATTGCAAGCCATGATGGGAACATGATTAACCTAAAAATATAAAATAATTACACACAGTTTGGGGGATTTAAGCAGAGTGATGCAGTAAGTGGAAGTGCATACATGCACCTGCTTTCATCTGCCCAGTCAATCTATGTCTTTTGGTTGGTGCATTTAATCCATTTACATTTAAGGTAATTATAGATATGTATGATCCTATTGGCATTTTCTTAATTGTTTTGGGATTATCAGGAAGATCCCCTGGAGAAGGAAATGGTAACCCACTCCACTTCAGTATCCTTGCCTGGAGAATCCCATGGACGGAGAAGCCTGGTAGGCTACAGTCCACGGGGTAACAAAGAGTCGGACATGACTAAGCGATTTCACTTCACTATCTTCTGTAGGTCTTTTCCTTCTCTTGTGTTTCCTGCTTTGAAAAGTTACTTTAGTATTTGTTGTAAAGCCGGTTTAGTGATGCTGAATTCTCTTCACTTTTGTTTTTCTCCATCAGATCTGAATGAGAGTTTGTTCTTGGTTGTAGGTTCTTCTTTTTCATTACTTTAAATATATCGTGCCATTCCCTTCTGTCTTGTAGAGTTTCTGTTGAGAAATCAGCTGGTAATCGGATGGGAGTTCTCTTGTATATATTTGTCATTTCCTCCTTGTTGCTTTTAATATTTTATTTTTGTTTTTATTTTTTGTCAGTTTGATTACTGTGTGTCTTGTGTCCTGGTGTATTCCTCCTTGGGTTTATCCTGCCTGGGACTCTGTGCTTACTGGACATGACTGACTATTCCCTTTACCATGTTAGGGAAGTTTTCCGCTATTATCTCTTCAAATATTTTCTTAGGTCTTTTCTCTCTTTCTTCTTCTGGGACTTCTATAATGAGAATGTTGGTACATTTAATGTAGCCCCAGAGATCTCCTAGGCTGTATTAATTTTTTTTTCGTTCTTTCTTCTATATTAAGTTTTGTGGCAGTGATTTCCACCATTCTGTCATCCAGGTCATTTATCTGCTCTGCCTCAGTTATTCTAGCTCAGTTGGTAAAGAATCCACCTAAAATGCAAGTGACCCCAGTTTGATTCCTGGATCAGGAAGATTCACTAGAGAAGGGATTGGCTACCCACTCCAGTATTCTTGGGCTTCCCTTGTGGCTCACCTGGTAAATAATCTGCCTGCAATGCAAGAGACCTGGGTTCTACCCCTGGGTTGGGAAGATCCCCTGGAGAAGGGAAGGGTTACCCACTCCAGTATTCTGGACTAGATAATTCCATGGACTGTATATTCCATGGGGTCACAAAGAGTCAGACATGGCTGGGCAACTTTCACTTTCAGTGTATTGTTCATCTCTGCTTGTTTTTGAGTTTTAGGGCTTCCCCGGTGGCTCAGAGGTTAAAGCGTCTGCCTCCAATGCGGGAGACCTGAGTTCGATCCCTGGGTCGGGAAGAATCCATGGGGTCACAAAGAGTCAGACATGGCTGGGCAACTTTCACTTTCAGTGTATTGTTCATCTCTGCTTGTTTTTGAGTTTTAGGGCTTCCCCGGTGGCTCAGAGGTTAAAGCGTCTGCCTCCAATGCGGGAGACCTGAGTTCGATCCCTGGGTCGGGAAGATCCCCTGGAGAAGGAAATGGCACCCCACTCCAGTACTCTTGCCTGGAGAATCCCATAGACGGAGGAGCCTGGTAGGCTACAGTCCATGGGGTCGCAAAGAGTCGGACACGACTGAGCGACTTCACCTTCACCTTCACCTTCACCTTTGGTCGGAGAAGGCTGTGGCATCCCACTCCAGTACTCTTTCCTGGAAAATCCCATGGACGGAGGAACCTGGTAGACTGCTGTCCATGGGGTCGCTAGGAGTCGGACACGACTGAGCGACTTCACTTTCACTTTTCACTTTCATGAGTTGGAGAAGGAACTGGCAACCCACTCCAGTATTCTTGCCTGGAGAATCCCAGGGATGGGGGAGCCTAGTGGGCTGCCCTCTATGGGGTCTCACAGAGTTGGACACGACTGAAGTGACTTAGCAGCAGTAGCAGCAGCAGCAGCAGCAAGTCTTTGGTAAACATTTCTTGCATCTTCTCCATTGTTTTCCAGAGATCCTGGATCATCTTCACTATCATTAATCTGAATTCTTTTTCTGGAAGGTTGTGCATCTGCACTTCATTTAGTTGTTTCTCTGGGGTTTTATCTTGTCCCTTCATCTGGGACATAACTTTTTTTTTTTTTCATCCTGATTACCTTTCTGTAACATGGTTTTTGTTCTAGCTGCTGTGGGAATTGTAGATTTCTTGCTTCTTCTCTTTGCCCTCTCATAGAGGAGGCTAAGAGGCTTGTGTAATTTTCCTGATGGGAGGGACTGGCAGTGAGAAAAACCGTGTCTTGCTGGTGGGCAAGACAACCAAACCTTGCCCTGGTGGGCAGGGTTTTGCTCAGTAAAGCTATAAGCCAATTATCTGCTGATGGGTGGGGTTGCACCCCCTCCCTGTTAGTTGTTTGGCTTGAGGCAACCCACCCCTGGGGTCTAGGGACTCTATGTTAGGATTAATGGCAACCTCCAAGAGGGTTTATGCCAAGGAAAACATCCCAAATCACTGCTGCCCGTGTTCCCATCCCTGTGGTGAGCCTTTGCTAACCCAGGCCTCCACAGGAGACCCTCCAACACCAGCAAGTAGTTTTGGTTCATTCTTCTGTGGGGGTCACTGCTCCTTTCCTTTGGGTCTTGGTGCACAAAGATTTTGTTTATACCCTCGAAAACTAGAGTCTCTGTTACCCCCAATCCTGGGGAAGTCCTATACACAAATTCCACTGGCCTTCAAGATCTTATTTCCTGGGGATTCCAAGTCCCTTTGTCAGATCCCCAGGCTGGGAAGCCTGACGTGGGGTTCAGAATCTTCACAATGGTGGGAAATTCTTTTGTATTATTGTTCTCCAGTTTGTAGGTCACCCACCTGGAAGGTATGGGATTTGATTTTATCTGGATTGTGCCCCTCCTACCATCTCACTGCTGCTGCTTCTTTGTCTTTGGACATGGAACATCTTTTTTTGGTGGGTTCCAGATCCAACCCGTCTATTCTAAAGGAAATCAGTCCTGAATATTCATTGGAAAGACTAATGCTGAAGTTGAAGCTCCAATACTTTGGCCGCCTCATGGGAAGAACTGACTGATTAGAAAAGACCCTGATGCTGGAAAAGATTGAAGGCAGGAGGAGAAGAGGGCAACAGAGGATGAGATGGTTGGATGGCAAAATCCATTAGATGGACATGAGTTTGAGCAAGCTCCAGGAGTTGATGATGGACAGAGAAGCCTGGCATGCTGCAGTCCATGGGATCCCAAATAGTTGTACATAACTGAGTGACTTAACTGAACTGAACTGAGCATCCTCCTGTCAGTGGTTGTTGAACATTCAGTTGTGATTTTGGTGCTCTCGCAGGAGGAGATGAATGCACATCCTTCTTCTCTGCCTTATTTTTATTTTTTACAGAAATTCAGTGATGAAGATAGTTATTTCATTTTTTTAAAATAAATTGCCATTGCAAATGATGCTACTATAAACGTTATTCTCCATGTGCAAAAGTATTTCTAATGCAGCATTTCTTAAATGGGGGTGATTTTTTCCTTAACGGTGCATTTCACTATATTTGAAGACCATTTTGGTTAACATGAGTGGAGGTGGGTTGCTACTATGCTGCTGGTATCTATTAAGCAGATATCCAGTGTATTCTATAATGCACAAGAGCCCACACAACATAGGCTTTTCTGCTCAAAAATGTCAGCAATACACAGGTTGAGAAACTCTGCTCTAGGTTAAATACCAGTGAGTGGAAATTTTGGGTTTTATGATATATGTAAATTAAACTTTACAATATAATGCCAAATTGTATCTTAAGTCAATTATCCCATTATGCATAATGTATAAGGGTTCATTCTTCTAGGACAATTTTGCTTATAATTATTACAAAACTTTATTTATGTGGCAGTTGTAAAGTGGTATATCATTGTGATTTAAATTTACATTTCCTAATTACAGATGACATTGTTATAATTTTACATGCTTATTGGACATTTGGATTTTTTTGTGCAATTCCTATTCCTTTTAAACCATTTTCCACTACATATATGTATATTTTTTCTTATTAATATACAAGGAACTCAATGTATTATGTGTACTTATGTTCTAATGTCAATTAATTGTAATTTATCAATCTCTTTCATGGTTTGTCCTTTGGGTGCCCTGCTTAAGAAATCCTTGATATTATACTCGGTATTATGAAATTATTCTTCTATATTTTATTCTAGAACTATTAAAATTCTGATTTTAATATGTAGCTCTTTAGTATGTCTGGAATTGATTTTTGAGTATGGTGTTAAGAGAGATTCAGTTTCAGCTATTTTTTGTAAGTGGTAGCCAATAGTCTGAGGATTATTTACTGAATAGTCAATGATTTTCCCATTGATCAACAATGCTAGTTCTATCATAAATCATATGCTTTTGTAAATGTGACCTTGTTTCTGGGCTCTTTATTTAGTTATCTTAGTCTGCTATCCATGCACAAAATTGTAAATATCTTCATTACTCTACTGTATAATAATTCTTGATGTCAGATTGGGCAACCCTTCTCCCTTGCTTCTTCTTTTTTTTTTTTTTAATGATCATCACTGTTATTATGCTAATTTGTTCATCTATATGTACCTGAAATCCAGTTTGTCTAACTCTTTGCAAAACTTTGCTGGGATTTTGGTCAGCTTGAGAATTGAAGTCCTGAAAAAATAATCTCCAGTAGACATATTATCAACATATCAGCAGATAGATTATATATCTCTGTTTATCTAAGTCTTGTTTTGCATCTTTAATAAAAGTAATTTTTCCAACATTTTTTACAAATCTTTATTAAATTTATTTCTAAGAACTGTATGTTTGTTGGTATCTTAAATGGTAATTTATTTTGAAGTGAAAAATTCCACTGATGCTAGAATATAGACACGTAATTGATTTTATGTCGATTGTATTCACATCAAGTTGTCACATTCTCTTATCAATTCTAGCAATTTCTTTCTTCTTTTTTTTTTTTTTTTTTTTTT
>SJYT01021260.1:100681-131814 GCA_006410635.1 Cephalophus harveyi
TGTTAAAGCTGAAACTCCAGTACTTTGGCCACCTCATGCGAAGAGTTGACTCATTGGAAAAGACTCTGATGCTGGGAGGGATTGGGGGCAGGAGGAGAAGGGGACGACAGAGGATGAGATGGCTCGATGGCATCACGGACTCGATGGACTCACGTCTGAGTGAACTCCGGGAGATGTTGATGAACAGGGAGGCCTGGCATGCTGCGATTCATGGGGTCGCAAAGAATTGGACACGACTGAGTGACTGAACTGAACTGAACTAATGAAAAGAGGAGAAGCAAAAAGCAAAGGAGAAAAGGAAAGATATAAGCATCTGAATTCAGAGTTCCAAAGATGAACAAGGAGAGATAAGAAAGCCTTCCTCAGCAATCAATGTAAAGAAACAGGAAAACAACAGAATGGGAAAGACTAGAGATCCCTGCAAGAAAATTAGAGATACCAAGGGAACATTTCATGCAAAGATGGGCTTGATAAAGGACAGAAATGGTATGGACCTAACAGAATCAGACAATATTAAGAAGAGGTGGCAAGAATACACAGGAGAACTGTACAAAAAAGATCTTCATGACCCAGATAATCATGATGGTGTGATCACTCACCTAGAGCCAGACATCCTGGAATGTGAAGTCAAATGGGCCTTAGGAAGCATCACTATGAACAAAGCTAGTGGAGGTGATGGAATTCCAGTGGAGCTATTTCAAATCCTGAAAGATGATGCTATCAGAGTGTTGCACTCAATATGCCAGAAAATTTGGAAAACTCAGCAGTGGCCACAGGACTGGAAAAGGTTCCTTTTCATTCCAATCCCAAAGAAAGGCAATGCCAAGGAATGCTCAAACTACTGCACAATTACACTCATCTCACACACTAGTAACGTAATACTCAAAATTCTGCAAGCCATGCTTCAGCACTACGTGAACTGTGAACTTCCAGATATTCAAGCAGGTCTTAGAAAAGGCAAAGGAACCAGAAATCAAATGGCCAACATCAGCTGGATCATCGAAAAAGCAAGAGAGTTCCAGGAAAACATTTATTTCTGCTTTATTGACTATGCCAAAGCCTTTGACTGTGTGTATCACAATAAACTGTGGAAGATTCTGAAAGACATGGGAATACCAGACCACCTGACCTGTCTCTTGAGGAACCTATATGCAGGTCAGGAAGCAACAGCTAGCACTGGACAGGGAACAACAGACTGGTTCCAAATAGGAAAAGGAGTACGTCAAGGCTGGATATTGTCACCCTGCTTATTTAACTTCTATGAAGAGTACATCATGAGAAATGCTGGGCTGGAGGAAGCACAAGCTGGAATCAAGATTTCTGGGAGGAATATCAATAATCTCAGATATGCAGATGACACCACCCTTATGGCAGAAAGTGAACGGGAGCTAAAAAGGCTCTTGATGAAAGTGACAGTGAAAAAGTTGGCTTAAAGCTCAACATTCAGAAAACTAAGATCATGGCATCTCGTCCCACCACTTCATGGGAAATAGATGGAGAAACAGTGGAAACAGTGTCAGACTTCATTTTTGAGGGCTCCAAAATCACTGCAGATGTTGACTGCATCCATGAAATTAAAAGATGCTTACTCCTTGAAAGGAAAGTTATAACCAACCTAGGTAGTATATTAAAAAGCAGAGACATTATTTTGCCGACTAAGGTCCATCTAGTCAAGGCTATGGTTTTTCCTGTAGTCATGTATGGATGTGAGAGTTGGACTGTGAAAAAAGCTGAGTGCCAAAGAATTGATGCTTTTGAACCATGGTGTTGAAAAAGCTTCTTGAGAGTCCCTTGGACTGCAAGGAGATCCAACCAGCCCATTCTAAAGGAGATCAGTCTGGGTGTACTTTGGAAGGAATAATGTTAAAGCTGAAACTCCAGTACTTTGGCCACCTCATGCAAAGAGTTGACTCATTGGAAAAGACTTTGATGCTGGGAGGGATTGGGGGCAGGAGGAGAAGGGGATGACCGAGGATGAGATGGCTGGATGACATCACTGACTTGATGCATGTGAGTTTGTGTGAACTCCAGGAGTTGTTGATGGACAGGGAGGCCTGGCGTGCTGCAATTCATGATTTCACAAAGAGTCGAACATGACTGAGTGACTGTTCTGAACATCTGATCTGAATTAGGAACAAAACTAGTGGAGGTGTTGGAATTCCACCTGAGCTATTTCAAATCCTAAAATATGATGCTGTTAATGTGCTGGACTCAATATGCCATCAAATTTGGAAAACTCAGCAATGGCCACAGGACAAGAAAAGGTCAATAGTATGGTATACTACCATACTATTGCACTTATTTCACATGCTAGTAAATTTATGCTTAAAATCCTTCAATTAGGCTTCAGGATTACGTGAGCTAAGAACTTCCAGATGTACAAGCTGGATTTAGAAAAGGCAGAAGAACCAGAGGTCAAATTGCCAACATCCATTGAATCATAGAAAAAGGAAGGGAATTCCAGAAATATATCTAGTTCTGCTTAATTGACTGTGGTAAAGCCTTTGACTGTGGATCACAACAAACTCTGGAAAATTCTTCAAGAGATGGGAATACTAGACCACCTGACCTGCCTCCTGAGAAACCACTGTGCAGGTCAAAATCAACAGTTAGAACTGAACATTGGACAATGGACTGGTTCAAAATGGGGAAAGGAGTATGTCAAGGCTGTATATTGCCACCCTGCTTATTTATCTTATATGCAGAGTACATCCCATGAAATGCCAGGCTAGATGAATCACAAGCTGGAATCAAGATTGGTGGGAGAAATATCAAAAGTTTCAGGTATGCAGATGACACCACCCTCATGGCCAAAAGTGAAGAGGAACTGAAGAGCCTCTCGATGTTGGTGAAAGAGGAAAGTGAAAAACCTGGCTTAAAATTGAGCATTCAAAAAACTAAAATCATGGCAACTAGTCTCATCACTTCATGGCAGGTGAAAAGGGAATAAAGTGGAAACTGTGACAAGTTTTACTTTCTTGGGCTCCAAAATCGCTTCAGACAATGACTGCAGACATGAAATTAAAAGACGTTTGTTCCTTGGAAGAAAAGCTATGACAAAACTAGACAGTGTATTAAAGAGTGAAGATATCACGTTGCTGATGAAGGTCCGTATAGTCAACATTCCGGTAGTCATTCATGTACTATTGAATGTGAGAGATGAACCAAAAAGAAGGCTGAGCGGTGAAGAATTGATGCTTTCAAATCGTGGTGCTGGAGAAGACTCTTGAGAGTCCCTTCAACTGCAAGGAGATCAAACCAGTCAACTTTAAAAGCAATCAACCCTGAATATACATTGGAAGGACAAATGCTGAAGTTGAAGTTCCAATACTTTGGCCACCTGATGGTAAGTGTTGACTCATTGGAAAATACCTTGATGCTGGGAAAGATTGAAGGCAGGAGGAGAAGGGGGCTAGAGAAGATGAGATGATTGGATGGCATCACAAACTCAATAGACATGAGTTTGAGCAATCTCAGGAAATAGTGAAGGACAGGGAAGCCTGGCTTGTTGCACTTCATGGAGTCACAAAGAGTCTAACACAACTGAATGACTGAACAACAACAAAATATACTGAAGTAAAATTCATATAACTGACATAAACTCAGACTTTTAACTGTTTTAAAGTTTAAAATTCATTGCACTCTGTACATTTACATGTCACACAACCATCGCAACTATCTAGTTCCAAAACAGTTTTGCCACCCCCAAATGGAACTCTTTACTCATGGAGCACTACTCTCTCATTCTCTTAGGCCATGGAAACCATCAATATTCTTTCTGTCTCTATAAATTTTATTATTCAAAAATTTTTTAGTTTTATTAATTTCAGAATTTATTTATTTATTTTGGCACACTGCACAGCTTGTGGGATCTATGGATTTTCTTATTTTAGGTATTTCACATAAATGAAATCAACAAGTGTGTCTTCCAACTTTGTTCTTTTTCAAGATCTGCCTTCTTGCCCTTTAGAATTTCATAAAAATATTCAGATCAACTTTTCAATTTCTGCAACAAAGATCAAGATATTGATAAGGATGGCATTGAATCTGTAGATCAATTTGGAGAGTATGACCATTTTAACACTGTTAAGTCTTCCAATCCCCATAAAAATCAATGTCTTTCTGTATATTTAGTTATTTTATTTAGTTCATCAACTGCAGTTTTCATTGTGTAAGTTTTACACCTCTTAGATTAAATATATTTTAAGTATATTATTCTTTTTCATGATACTGTAAATTAATTAATTTCTTAATTTCTTTTTAGAGTGTTCATCTGCAATGTAAGATTGAATTTTGTTCAATGCTTTTATGCATCAGTTGAAGTTATTTTCCTCTTAATTCCATTAATTTGATATGTTACATAGATTAATTTTTGTACATGGAACTACCCTTGCATTCTTGAGATAAACTCCAATTGATTATGGTAGATAAACTTTTTAATATTCCACAAGATTCTGTTTTCTAGTACTTTTATTGAGGATTTTCAAAATGACATTCATGAGGGATATTGTTTTATAGTTTACTCATTTTGTGATGTCCTTGGTCTTGATATGAAACCTCATAGAATGAGTTAGGAATAAGTTCACTTCTAATATTTGGAAGAGCTTGAGAAGGATTTGTGCTAATTCTTCTTTAAATATTCAGTAGAATTCACTGGTGAGGCCATCTGGCCCTGGGATTTTTTTGGTAGGGAGTTTTTTTAATTACTGACTCAAATCTCTTTACTCATTGTTGATCTGTTCAAATTTTCTATTTCTTCATGAATCAGTTTTAGTAGTTTGTGTGATTCTAGAATTTTCTTGTATTTTATGTAAGTTATCTAATTTGTATACAGTTGTTTGTAGTATTCTTTCATGTTGCCCCGTTGCTTCAGTTGTTATGTCTGATGTTTTGCAACCCCATGGGCAGTAGCCTGCCAGATTTTTCTGTCCATGAGATTTTCCCAGCAAGAATACTGGAGTGGGTTGCTATGCCCTGCTCCAGGGATCTTCTCAACCCAGGGATTGAACCTGCATCTCTCGCATCACAGGCAGATTCTTTAACACTGAGCCACCGAGGAAGCCCAGTATTGTCTTATAATACCTATTGTTTCTGTTGAAGGTGAAGTCGCTCAGTCGTGTCCGACTCTTTGCGACCCCGTGGACTGTAACCTACTAGGCTTCTCTGTCCATGGGATTCTCCAGGCAAGAATACTGGAGTGGATTGCCATTTCCTTCTCCAGGGGATCTTCCCAACCCAGGGATCGAACCCAGGTCTCCCGCATTGGAGGCAGACGCTTTAACCTCTGAGCCACCAGGGAGATAATGTCCCCATTTTCATTTCTGATTTTAATAATAATTTTAATCTTTTCTCCTTATAACTCTAGGTAAATGTTAGCCAATTTTGATGATCATTAAAAGAACCAATTTCTGATTCTTTTGTGTAATTTTTAATCTCTCAAAGTTTTATTTTTCCCTACTTTTGCTAGCTTTAGGCTTAATTTGCTCTTATTTTTCTAGCTTCTTAAAGTGTAAAGTTGGACTGTTAATTTGGAATATTTTTTCTTTTTAATGTAGATGTTTATAGCTATAAATTTCTGACTGTTTTTTCTTTGTATCCTATAATTTTGTTATGTTATATTTTCAATTTCACTTGTCTCAAATTATTTTCTAAATTCTCCTGTAATTTCTTCTTTATTCCATTGATTGGTTAAGAATGTATTGTGTACTTATCCACATATTTGTGAAATTTCCAAATTTCCTTTCATTATTCATAAAACTCTGCCTTAGCCTTCACTTCTTGGTTGCACAGAGCCTGAAGGTCAGACAGTGCTGAGAACTTAGAGTCTGCTCAGGTCATTTTGTGGATATATTCTTCCCTTGTCATTTGTTCAGACTTCTAGAGTCTTCAGAATTCGTGGGAGCTTTACAAAGTCTTTATTCTCCAAGTATTTCCTTCCCAAGTCTCTTCTTTCCTAGGCTTTTTGTTATACTTCTTACTCCAACTAATATTTTTTCTGCCAAGCAGAAACATCTAATATATTTGCTTAAAATTTTTTGTTTGACAGACAATGTCCTAGGAGCTACTGCAGTCCTAGGTAAGTTATAAGACAGGCAAAACAAAAGCAGACACTTAAGCCAATCCTTCAGGGAGCCATAAGTAAGGTTAAAACATACAATGACAATCCTCTGAGAAGAAAATTCACATTGCTTCCTCTGGTATCAGCAAACCTATACTTGGAAGTTGTCCAGCCGTTTAAAGCACAACCACCCTGGTGTGTGGAAGATGGTATCAGGATAAATTAAAATGTCACAGAGCTCTTCCAACAAAATGCAGCAGTCTATTTTTTTCATTAGGCATTTCCTTGGTTATTGTAAGTTTAGATTAGATTCCTGAGTTCCAGAAAAGTTGAATCTGACAGCTTTTGTCAGCTTTTCTATTGCTTTTGTGAAGGGTTGGCATTTTAGCCTTCCTTTCTTCAGACATCACTTTTATTACCTTCAATATTTGTCTCTGTACATTGGAAAACAACACAGAGAGCTATGATCTGAAACTGTTTCAAATTCTGACTATTTACTGATTATCTTCTCTTCTGTGTTTCAGTCTCTGGTAAAAGGAATGGAGATACACTAATGAGATTAGCCAATCTTTATTGAGGGCTTACTACAGGTCAGACATTGTGTGTCTTCACCCAGTCAATATACACAACAATCCTGGAAAATGGCTGCTTTATGCAAATTTCACAGATCATAAAATTAAAGTGCAGTGGTGTTGAGTGATTTGCTGCTAGTAAAGATGTGGCATCAAGATATTAATTCAAAAACACTGGCTCCAGAGCTTGCACTCTGGACTATTACACTCTACTACCAAAGCTATAGAGAAATAGTTATCAGTGAAGAATAATAACAATGAGAGTAATAACAATGAGCAATTTATTTTCTGAGTAATAGATATACAGTAGAATAAAGAGTTCCAGTCTCAAGATAATTTATTGTTCTGAATCCTCCTTCTTTGTCAGTCTTCATATACTATCTTGGTGAAGTTTAATTACTTTTTGCTTTGTTTTTTCCCTTGTCAATACTTTTGAGATGTACCTAAGGTTAGCACATATTTTTATCTATATTAACTTATTTTGATACATTTCCATTTGGTGGTCAAAAATTGCTTTGTTTAGTTGGCCTTTTGAAATCACATTTCTTCCTAATTGGCCCATAATTCTAGGTTGTGACATTTGTCAGTATTGATTTAGTTTTTCTTTCCTTGTGCTAATGTCTGGGATAACTTTTACAAAATTAAATAATAATTCCCAAAGTTAAAGTGAATTTGATGCCACTCTACTGCCATATATAAGTGTAGATTTGAAATTTCTTTGACAGCAGCTGAAATGAACCTTTAAACTCAGCTGTATTAATGTCACAAGTCTGGAGAAGAACATTAAAACTGCTAAGTGGAAGATTAACTAAAGAATATAACAAATGTCACAGAAAATGAAAGAGGATTTGTGGATTTGGAGAGTTTGATACTGTAAGTATAACATAAGAAAATGACATGGTGCTTGAATTGCAAGGTTCTGGGACACAACTGACTTTTTTTTTTAACCTCTTGAAATGAATTGAAGTTGATAGACAAGTTCATGAGAAAAATAGCATTCATGAAATACACATGCCAAGTTTCCTTCTGAGATAATAGCACTGCCATGTTTTTTCCCTGATAAGCAATTTGCTACAGATCATTTGGACAACCCTCTAAAATATTGTGTAGTGTAAAACTTAATTGGGTAAGTCTGAGATATTGTTATTGTATCTTTTTGATTACAGTTATGTCTCCAAATTCCACTGAAAGAATGTTATGCTAGGTAAATGCTTAATTGCTAAACAAAATAAATATATGTTAAATTCCAACCAAAATAACTCTGCATTAAATTACAATAGAAGAAAGTTTAAACCCTGTTTTCTCAAGACCTGACATGA
This sequence comes from Cephalophus harveyi, assembly GCA_006410635.1. Taxonomy (NCBI): domain Eukaryota; kingdom Metazoa; phylum Chordata; class Mammalia; order Artiodactyla; family Bovidae; genus Cephalophus; species Cephalophus harveyi. The sequence goes on from SJYT01021260.1 coordinate 108,631, forward strand.
GATAAGAGGAAGGTCATTAGCATCTATAAGCCAAGAGTACATTTGTCTTAATCCATTTGGGCTATTGTAAAAAAAAAAAAAAAATCCATAGACTGGATAACTTATAAACAAAATAAAACTTATTTCTCAGAGTTCTACAGTCTGGGAAGTCCAAGATTCAGTTCAGTTCATTTCAGTCACTCAGTCGTGTCCGACTCTTTGCGACTCCATGAATCGCAGCATGCCACGCCTTCCTGTCCATCACAAACTCCCGGAGTTCACTCAGACTCATGTGCATCGAATCTGTGATGCCATCCAGCCATCTCATCCTCTGTCGTCCCCTTCTCCTCCTGCCCCCAATCCATAACTTTCCTTCCAAGGAGTAAGTGTCTTTTAATTTCATGGTTGCAATCACCATCTGCAGTGATGTTGAAGCCCCCCAAAATAAAGTCTGACACTGTTTCCACTGTTTCCCCATCTATTTCCCATCAGGTGATGGGACCAGATGCCATGATCTTTGTTTTCTGAAAGTTGAGCTTCAAGCCAACTTTTTCGCTCTCCACTTCACTTTCATCAGGAGGCTTTTTAGCTCCTCTTCACTTTCTGCCTTAAGGGTGGTGTCATCTGCATATCTGAGGTTATTGATATTTCTCCCGGCAATCTTGATTCCAGCTTGTGCTTCTTCCTGCCCAGCATTCCTCATGATGTTCTCTGCATATAAGTTAAATAAGCAGGTGACAATATACAGCTTTGATATACTCCTTTTCTTATTTGGAACCATTCTGTAGTTCCCTGTCCAGTTCTAACTGTTGCTTCCTGACCTGTATATAGGTTTCTCAACAGGCAGGTCAGGTGATCTGGTATTCCCATGTCTTTAGAATCTTCCACAGTTTATTGTGATCCACACAATCAAAGGCTTTGGCATAGTCAATAAAGCGGAAATAGATGTTTTTCTAGAACTCTATTGCTTTTTTGATGATCCAGCTGATGTTGACCATTTGATCTTTGGTTCCTCTGCCTTTTCTAAAACCAGCTTGAATATCTGGAAGTTCACAGTTCATGTATTGCTGAAGCCTGGCTTGCAGAATTTTAAGCATTACGTTGCTAGTGTGTGAGATGAGTGCAATTGTGTGGTAGCTTGAGCATTCTTTGGCATTGCCTTTCTTTGGGATTGGAATGAAAAGGGACCCTTTCCAGTCCTGTGGCCACTGCTGAGTTTTCCAAATTTGCTGGCAGATTGAGTGCAGCACTTTCACAGCATCATCTTTCAGGATTTGAAACAGCTCAATTGGAATTCCATCACCTCCACTAGCTTTGTTCGTAGTGATGCTTTCCAAGGCCCACTTGACTTCACATTCCAAGATGTCTGGCTCTAGATTAGTGATCACATCATCATGATTATCTGGGTCTTGAAGATCTTTTTTGTACAGTTCTTCTGTGTTTTCTTGCTACCTCTTCTTAATATCTTCTACTTCTGTTAGGTCCATACCATTTCTGTCCTTTATCGAGCCCATCCTTGCATGAAATGTTCCCTTGGTATCTCTAATTTTCTTGAAGAGATCTCTAGTCTTTCCCATTCTGTTCTTTTCCTCTATTTCTTTGCATTGATCGCTGAAGAAGGCTTTTCTTATAAGGCCATTAATTGTATTCACGAAGACATTCCCCACAATCTAATTACTCCCTAAAGGCCCCGTCTCTTAGTACAACATCTTTGGGAGTTAGGGTTTCAACATGTGAAGTTTCAGGAAACACAGACATCCAGAAATGGTAATATCTATGAGGTCTTTTAAATTTTTATTCTCACCCCAGCTCTTCTTACAAAGCCCTCTCCTAAGGCACAGTCATGGGAGCACTCAAACATATACATACATACTTCCCAAATCCATTTGCCCTCAAGGGACTAACTGACAAAATCAGTCTGTGAGTTAGTAAGGGATTATCAAAGCATTAGATATCAATTTAAAAGAATATGTTCTCTGATTTTATGTTCCCAGAGTTCAATTGCATTTTATTTGGATATGTCAAATAAACATCACATGTAGAATTAGGTAAGGAGATGCTTGTTTAAAGAATAATTGCAATAAGGGAAGGTTTGCTCTTGCAATAAGGGGAGGTGGGCTATTGCAAATTTCTCAGAGATCAGGCAGAAGTTTTCATTTATAGAGAGGGATAAACATGGTTAGACAAATATAGTATGGTGGAATGAGAGAAGAGGGTGGCACAGTAAGAGAATTAAGCAGGAAATGTCTTTTTTTTTTGTTTAAAGTTAACTTATGCTTGGGTGGGGCACGTAAGGAAGGGTTGTCTTTAATTCCACTGCTGGTTGAGGGTAAATAAAAATTCATGATCTGATCAGAAATCTGATCTAGACAAGTTAGCAGGTATTTTGTCCAGATTTGTCAGTGGCTGCAAAGAGTTCAGCTAAAACATTTATAAGACAACAAATGGAAATTTGCTAGATCTGTGAATGGCCTGGCCCTATGTAAAACAAATGGGTCATCTGTGACTCTTATTAAGTTATGGAAGGAAGCTGATCCTTTTCAGTAACTTCTGGGAACACAAAAGGATCACTGGATTTCTTAATCTTGATGTTTTCCAGGAGAAAAGTAAACTTTACTGGGCTCAGCTAGTGTTCAACATTGTCAGATATAAATGAAAAGATAACAAACCAAGCAGTGTGTTGGATAATCAGCCAGTGGGAATACCCCTTGTACCTTATGTACACAGATTCTATATCAAGACTTCTGATCCTACTACCACTTTCACAGTTTCCCCTTGTCACTTACTTCAGAGGTCACTGCCTTGGGACTTCCTGTTTCACTAAAAACAAGAAGTCGTGCTTATCTTCCCATTTCACTTTTCTACCACTGTAATAATCAAGATTGATACCTGGATCCAACTCATGTTTGATAAATAGCTTTCACATAGATTTCTCCTTACAGATCTAATATTAAGGGAAGAGTGAGAAACCATTTGGTAAGACAATTCAGCAATCAGTAAAACTTAACAAAGTTTCATGCTGTGAAGAGCAAGTTATTAACTGAGACCATCTGGGGGTCAGATGTTCAGCCTTCAGTCAGGATTCAAAACTGAAAAAATTTCTTTAGTGCCTTTGACCTCTCAGGCATTATCTGTATATTCTTTCAGCAATACCCCACAACTCCACTTCCCCCTCTTACATCAATTCTATTAAAATTAACCCCCAGTGACTCAAAGCCCCCAGAACATATCTTCAGGAAATGTGCTGATAAAGTATATAAAATAACTGGCAGAGCTTAATATGTGAGCCTCCTGAGACAATATTTTGTTTCCTGTTTTCGTTATTTTGTTTGTTGCTCACCCCTTCCCACTTCCAAGGACAGGATAAGATGTTTTATGTTACTTAATGGATAAAATGTAAATCTTTAACTGGTCTGACCATTTTTGGTGCTTCACACACTACTGAAAGACAGCATGCTGATGAAGACCCATTCTGAAAACTTAAAGTGTTTATATAAAGCAATTCTATGAACTTCTGTCCAGGCAGAAGTCCTCCAACTAGATCAGGCCAAGGTGTACAAAGGGCAAACTTTTCAGTAGGCTCTCTGTATTTGAGTTTGGTGGTTACCAGAAGTCAGTGCCTTGGGAAGTCCTGCCTTCCCCCTTTCCCACAGCTTCCTGTTATTCTGACTTCAATTTTTAGTGTTCTTTCACTCAGTAGACATGAGTTTGAGCAGACTCTGGGGGATAGTGAAGGACAGGAAAGCCTGCATGCTGCAGTCCATGGGGTTGCAAAATAGTCGGACACAACTTAGCTACTAAACAACAATACTCATATATTTCACTCTGTGTCCTTGAGTATTCGAAGGCTTCTCCTGTCATGGGATCTTTTATTAGTGCTATCCTCTGCCTGGCATGTTCCTTCATCAGATAGACACTCAAGTATTCCATCATCTCCTTGATGCCTTTGTTCAAATGTCTTTTTCTTGGTTAAAACTACCCTGAACACCTTAATTAAAATTGCAACCTGTATCTCTCTGCTCCTACTGCTACCTCCCCAATGTTATCCAAAAACTAGGTTTGCTTATTGGTGGGTGTTCAACCAAAAGACCCAACCAAGCCAATGAGCTGAAGGAAGGAGGTATTGCTTGCAGCCAGTAAGGAGAACAAGCAGTGTCGCATCAACCAGAACAGTAAAATGCAGTGCAGACATGTACATGAAGGGGCTTGAGTAAAGAACTCAGCATAGAATTGGAGCAAAGGTTGACAGTCCAGGTTCCAGTTGATTGAAGTCTTAAGGGTCAGAAAAGGTCAGAATAAACATTTCTTAGGTTCGAATTAATCTGATGATTGAGTGATGATGAAGGAGTGTTGACTTTTTAAATCTCCTCAAGAACTTGCTTCAAGCTAATCTCTACCTTTGAAGTGGAACTGGGAGCCTTTGCAAATGATATATCATTTAAGATATGGTGAAGTTATCTCACTGGCTGTTTGTTTTAATTTCTTTTGTTCCTTTAAACTCATTAACTGCCAAGACCTATTGTGACCAGAATTAGATCACAAAATGGCCTAGGCCAAACATGTATTCTTTTATCTCAAGAAAGCCATGCCTGGCTCTTTTTCAAGGGACCTCCTTACCCTGTATGCTTGCACTCATCTTCCTTACCCTGTTCTACTTGCTGTTGCACAGCAGTTATCATATTCAAACCTCCCATCCCAAATAAGCATCTTTATTAAGTTCATTGTCTTCCTCCACTGGAAAAAGTGGGATTTTGACAATTTTTCTATTGGTATATCTTGGCACCTGAAATCTTGCTCAGCAAATAGTAGGTAATCAATAATTGTGTGCTAAATTGGCTCTATATTAATTTAAAAAGATTTTTATTAGTAGATAATAAAATGGCATGTAATATAATTAAACACTCTTTTATGATATAAAACTATTCCTAATATATATATTAATCCTGAGTGTGATCTATTTTCTCAAGAGGCAGATCAGGTGGTCTGGTATTCCCATCTGTCTCAGAATTTTCCACAGTTTATTGTGATCCACACAAAGGCTTTGGCATAGTCAATAAAGCAGAAATAGATGTTTTTCTGGAACTCTCTTGCTTTTTCCATGATCCAGCGGATGTTGGCAATTTGATCTCTGGTTCCTCTGCCTTTTCTAAAACCAGCTTGAACATCAGAAAGTTCACAGTTCACGTATTGCTGAAGCCTAGTTAGTTAGTTAAGTCACTCAGTCGTGTCCGACTCTTTGTGACCCCATGGACTGTAGCCCACCAGGCTCCTCCATCCATGAGATTCTCCAGGCAAGAATACTGGAGTGGGTTGCCATTTCCTTCTCCAATTGCTGAAGCCTGGCTTGGAGAATTTTGAGCATTACTTTACTAGCATGTGAGATGAGTGCAATTGTGTGCTAGTTTGAGCATTCTTTGGCATTGCCTTTCTTTAGGATTGGAACTTCAGTACTTTGGCCACCTCATACGAAGAGTTGACTCATTGGAAAAGACTTTGATGCTGGGAGGGATTGGGGGCAGGAGGAGAAGGGGACGACAGAGGATGAGATGGCTGGATGGCATCACAGACTTGATGGACGTGAGTCTGAGTGAACTCCGGGAGTTGGTGATGGACAGGGAGNGACTCATTGGAAAAGACTTTGATGCTGGGAGGGATTGGGGGCAGGAGGAGAAGGGGACGACAGAGGATGAGATGGCTGGATGGCATCACAGACTTGATGGACGTGAGTCTGAGTGAACTCCGGGAGTTGGTGATGGACAGGGAGGCCTGACGTGCTGCGATTCATGGGGTTGCAAAGAGTTGGACATGACTGAGTGACTGAACTGAACTGAATGATCTATTTTCAAATTAACAGCCAATATTACTGTTGTTCTTTTGGTATGAAATAATAATTGAATGCGGTCAGATGAAGAACCTTGCCAGGATTTTGTTTATCCTGAAGGTGGAAACATTTCCTCATGTATTACAAATCATTATTCCATCATTACTAGTTGTCACAAATATTATGTAATTTTCTATTTTAGATGTCTTTCCTGATGATAGGAAAGGTTAAAACATAAATTTTAATAGAATCTCTAATATCCTTATAAACAAAAAAATGAAAAATGTTTTCTCCCCTTCCACTAGTCAGATATACTTAGTCATGACTCTTATCCCATAAATATAATTTCCCCTTCTTGCTCAAGGCAGTCCTTTCTTATAATATCTTGCTATCATTGAAGACAGCTGACCTAAGTCAGAGGACAAACTGTGAAGGAGAGAAAACTTGCAACTGTAGAGTTAAGTGGCATGCAAACTCCCACTTTGTTTTCACTACCTTGTAGAGAAGACTGATTATATTTGAAGAAAGGTAGTAAATGATTGCCAGAAGGAAAAGGAAAAAAAAATCAATTCCAACCGTCTCTAAGGAGCTGAGTAAATCTGAAAAACAAATGTGCATTCAGGATTCCCATTCTCAAGAGAGCACATGAGGAGAGTCACAGTCTGTTAATCCCAGAGATACCAATCCTACAGAGTGAAAGCTTCAGGAGAACTGTATTTTTAAGAACCCAAAGAAATAACATTCAGAGTAAACAGTAAAAATGGATGCTGGCTGTGAACTGTTCATTTGAAAGGAGACTTGGAATTGTAAATGCTACAAATCCAAGGAAGCTCAAAGATAAGGCCAAAAGGAGCAGGGCCTGCACCCACACAGGATGATAGAAACTACACTGTGTCCTTGCTCCCTCATTCCAAAGTCCCAACATAAAAATCAATAGAGAAGTCACCACGATGATTACAGAATTACTCAAAATGAAATGTAAGAGAGAAGAGTTAGTGGAACTTATTCAGGCTGGAGGGGAAAATGATCAGTTTTCCACAATGGATAGGAACTATTTCATGGACAATTAAAAGACAGGACCCAATGACAGACACACATAAGAAAATATATCATCAAACATTCATAAAGTGAATTGCAAGGTAAATTTTTCCATGTAGTATCTGTTATATTAAAAAGTTATAGAAATATAAAAATTGTTTCTCTTAAAGATCTTTATAGCTATTCTTAGATATAAGATGTGTATAAGAGACAGAGGTATAACTGTTCCTCACTATTAATCATAATTTATCTGTGTAAATCTGTTTTATAGATCAGGTTTGTTAAAACAATGATGCTTATATTTAAACAATACATATAATAGGTATAGATACTGAAAATTTAATAAATAGTAGATAAAAATAATAGTATACCCTCTATTATTTTTGTAACTAATGAGACCTGATATAAAATTGACTTGCATTATAAGAAACATCTTGAATACCTGAATTTCTTGTGAAAAGATGAAATATAAGGATATAAGCCATGAGATCAGAAAAAAAAAAAAGAAAGATGGTGACTTACTGTTCTTCACTGAACAGAAACAGAAGTAAGCTGAAGGATAAAGTAGAAACAATAGCAAGAAGGATATTTCGTCTTTTAGAGATTAGTAAATCCTCAGGTTTTCTGATTTAGCAACCAATGTGTACCTCTTTCCTTGGAAAGTAACTTGAACAGTTCCCCTAGTGTCCCTGGAATTGAGTGTGAAACCATGAAAATACTCTTTATATAACAGAGGCATTTGTGTTACACAGCACTCCCATCTCCTCCTGCTCTGTTTCTTTCATTGCTTCTAGTAAATGCTGCTGTCTGGCAGCAAGAAATTTCCCTCTACCTTTCTAGCTTTTTCTGGCTGGCCTAGGAATTAAATTGGCATGAGACAGATTAATAGGAGAAAACCACACAAAAGTTTAATAACATAAATACATGGGAGAGACCCAAGAGAACAGAGCAACTTGACAAAATGGTTGAAATACTCACTTTGAATACTAACTTCAGCTAAAGACAAAAGAAGATATTGGGAGTATTAGTTTTGAAATCAAGAAAGATCCTGTGAGGCCCTCTGGTATAGACATTTTTTCCTGTTTGTAAAAAAAGGCTTCATTCAGCCTCCTTGACATTCCCTGAGTTTCAAAGTGCAGATTCAAATAATTGCTGATCAGAAAAATGAGGGAATGCATAAGAAAAGGAAGGACGGTCAAGAAACAATAGGGCAATGATAGGCCAGAGTCCTGGTTCCTCCTCAAGGGATATACAAAGCAATATCTTTGAGTTCTTCTGTAGGAACTAAGGCCTAGCTCCCCCTGTTACTTCACCACCAATCAATCAGAAAAAGTGTGCACACAGTGGAAGATAACAATAATGGAGATTCTGACACCCTCCCCAAAAGGTTAATTGTGATTACTTCCTCTTTTTCCCTTTAAAAAAGTTAATGGTCAGCAGAATCTTAAGAGTTTGTATTTGGATATGAGTCCACCTTCTTGCCAATTTGCTGGCCTCGTGAATAAAGCAAACTTACCTTTCAAGCAACATTTCTCTCTCAGGAAATTGGCTTTTGAGTGGCAAGCAGCCCAATCTGATTGGAAGGCAATTCACATGTGAATGGAAAAGCAAAGGTTTGCTGGGCCAGACATATCAGTGGAGCTCAGACTAGACTCTGATCTCTAAGACTTGTCCGAACCACACCTAGCCTGTATTCTTTGCCCATGTCTCTACTGATAGCTCTGTTTCTATAATAGTCCCTCTATCTAAATTCTTCAGGCAATTAGGTGGAAAGTCAAAACTTTTTTTTCTGAATCTTTTGGGTCTTGATTCTCTTCAGCTAGAAATAATACACTTTCAAAGAGACATTTTGGGATGGCAAATTTTGTTCCCCTGCCTTGCTTTAATTTTTTAATTATTTTTTTTTTTTTCTCTGCTGGGTCTTCATTGCTGCATGTGAGATTTCTCTAGTTGTGGTGAGCAGTTTGTAGGCTTCTCATTGTGGTAGTTTCTTTTGTTGCTGAGCACAGGTTCTCAGGCATGTAGACTTCTGTAGTTGTGGCACATGAGCTCAGTTGCCCCACAGCATATGGAATCCTCCTGGACCAGGGATGATCAAACCCATGTCCTCTGCATTGGTGGGAAGATTCTTATCTACTGGATCACCAAGGCAGTCCCAGCATTACTTTGTGATATGCTACTCTCTAGTTATTTTATTCTATTATTCAAAAACCTGTTTCCTGAGTACCATTCATGTGCCTAGATGGATAGTGAATATATAGAAGTGAGTAAAAATAGACAGAACTCTATCATCATGAGGTTTATACAAGGAGAAGAGGGAATAGAAAAGGAAATAAACATTATTTCTTATAGTAAGCAGTGCTATGAAGAAGACCAGGGTGCTGATTTAGCCAGTGATCGTGTGTGTGTGTTTGTGTGTGTGTGTGTGTTTATGTGAAACAGGGACTTAGGAAAGGCCTCTCTGAGGAAGTCACTGGTGAGCTGAGACCTGAAGGACAGAACAAACAGGAAGAAGCTTTATACAGATATAAAGGACAGAGGAAACTGCTTACTCAAAGGCCTGGATGTGACACATTGGCCTACAATATTGGGCCTCTTCAACACCAGTGCCTGTTGGCTTACTCTTAGAAAAAAAAAAAAAAAAAAACTACACGAATCTTCCAATAAAGAGCATATAAAGCTTTGACATTTTCCCAAATGGCAACCAGTCACCCCAAAGAAAAGTTCAGATTAGGTGGTAGAAATAAATATTTTATCAAGTCAAACATTCAGAGGTCTTTGTTAATCATATCACACCAGGCCTCACTGGTAGGAAGTGCTGGGGGAGAGATTTGAAGATTTCATTTTTTCATTCTGATTTGAACATAGGATGATAGTTGAATACAATATGAGATGTGTCTAACAGTGGTTAAGAGTCAGCAGTCTGGAGCCAGATTGCTTGAATTTGGATCCTGGCTCTTTCATTTACCATCTCTGAGACTCTGAGTGGATTACTTAAAACCACTCTGAGTTTTAATGCCCTCATCTGTAAATCATAGATAATGAGTATTCACTTTGTAGAATAGTTATAATGATTAATTGCATTAATATTTGTAAAGCACATAGAACAATATCTGACACCTCCTATTAAATAAATGTTGGCTAAAAGAATTAAATAATTGCTATGGATAGCCTGAGCTAAATTTTGACCTAAACTGTAAGAATTTCTTCATAATACTTACTGAAGAAGAATCATTCTATACATTGTGGATATGCATCAATACAAATTTACAATTCCTTGTGAGTTGAATGAAATCCTTATGAGTTGAATGAAAATTTCCTTTTTGGATTATCCAAAAAGGGTGCATGCATGCTAAGTTGCTCAGTCGTGTCTGACTCTTTGGGACACTATAGGCTATAGCCCATCAGACTTCGCTGTCCATGGAATTTTCCAGGCAAGAACACAGGAGTAGGTTGCCATTTCCTCTCCTCCAGGGAATCTTCCCGACCTATGGATTGAACCCAAGTCTCCTGCATCTCCTACATTGAAGTGGGATTCTTTACCTGCTGAGCCATTGGGGAATCTCATCCAAGAAGGGTATGCTAAGTAAATTGTTAATATAAAGAACTTTGTCATGTATGTTTAAGTTTCTTAAGGGATTACTTTTTTTCTGCAAGCATTTTAGCAGTATCTCTTTGTAAATGAACATTTGAAGTACTAATTATTGCTCTCAATTTTTCATTTAATAATTTCATTTAAATAATCTATAAAATGTTACTTTATAATAATTCATACCTGGAAATATCATGCAAATATACTTAAAACATACATATACTTTAATAAGTCAATCTAACTTGATTTCCTCCAGTGTTTATTCCCTTCTCTTTTCTTGTCTTATGTGTAATAAAATAATAGGCAAGATATACCTCAGGTAGGCAATTTCCAAAATGGTATGTTTTTTAAATAAAAATTAGATGTTCAAATTCTCTTCTTCCTTCCAACCTAACCCTACACACAACATAAGGATTATAGAATAAGTACTGAAAAGTACTGTACCTAACCTATGCTTCATGCAACTCTCGAACTTTGTGTTGTCCAACATTCATGCTCTGGTATCAGTGCCATGTATCAGAGTACATCCAAATATCTTGCCATGTGTTGTATCCCATATCCCACCTACTCACTTCAGTCATGTCAAACTCTTTGTGACCCCATAGACTGTAGCCCGCCAGGCTTCTCTATCCATGGGATTCTCCAGGTAAGAATACTAGAATGCATTGCCATTTCCTTCTCCAGGGGATCTTCCCAACCCAGGGATCGAACCTGGGTCTCCTGAGTCTCCTGCATTTGTAGGTGAGTTCTTTACCACTAGTGCCACTTGGAAGTCCTTTTTCTCCTCCAGAAATAAGAAGCTGACACCTAGCAGCACTGGTATGCAGAGTGGCCACATTATTCTTTGGGCTTTCCTAGTGGTTCAGATAGTAAACAATTTGCGTGCAGTGCAGGAGACCTGGGTTCAATCCCTATGTCGGGAAGATCCCTTGGAGAAGGGATAGCTACCCACTCTAGTATGCTTGCCTGGAGAATCCCACAGACAGAGGAGCCTGGTGAGGAGGGCCTACAGTCCATGGGGTTGCAAGAGTTGGACATGACTTAGTGACTAAACCACCACTACTCTGTTCTTTATCTAGTATCATTAACAATTGATTTGCAGATATTTGTACAATTACTTTTCTTTCTCTGTTTCTCAAATGATATCTCTACAAAGCAATACCATGGGAATTCAGCAGGTCTCAAATTATAATCCCTAATATTTGCTTTTGTAAGCAATCCATTGTATATCATTTACTATGAAGTCAATACCAAACTGTGCCTGTAAATTTTGCTCATGTGCCCTATGTAGTAATGTGCTGACACTTCTGTTCCTGTTTATTCACACTATTATGGTTGCAATCTATCCTGCATCTTATATCAAATCCCCCACCATGTGTGGGCCTCCAGGGCTGGTGACATGTGTCACCACTCAAGTGTTTGCAACTCCTCAAAGAAGCATCTTCACACTGAGTCATCTGCCTACTTCAAACCCTCAAAATACATCCAGATTTCCCCCCCAATTCTTGTTAAATTAAAACAAAACAAAAAACTGCTTGTCAATCGGTTTTAATGACATACACCTAAAGACAGTAAATGCAAAAGATACCTTGTGTTATATGGGAACCATGGATATAGACACTGTGATCTGAGTAATTTTTCATGCAAAATAATTCCCACTGGCATTATCTATAGGGAACTAATGCTTCAGCTCTTGACTCTCATCTACAAAGTTCCCTACATACCCCTTTTGGGTAGCAGACCTGGAACCAGATTGGTGCATAGCTGAAAAACCTGTCTAGTCCATTTTGTAATTTTTGCAGAGGTTTGTTTTCAGTGCCAGTCAATTCATACTAACACCATTTAACTTCAAACATATTTATTGGGTCTCTGTTACATTTCAAGCATTTAGCTGTGCATAATGATGAGCAAGTCATAGTACCTGCATTCCACATGTTCCATGGAGAGCAGAGATGATAAGTGGGTAGATAGTCATTTACAGTACAGAGCAGCATTTGCTAAGTTATGGAAGCTTAGAAAGCAAACAACTTCCTCAAGGCAAAGTCAGAGAGGGTGGGGGAGGAGATAGGAGGGGTCACAATGGCATTTCCTCAGAGCATGAAGCTAAATTAGTCTAAAAGTATCTTCCCAGTTCTGTTTCTCTGATGTTTCTCACCCCAAATGTGAGCTGTAATCACTGTTGACTCCCCAGTCAACAATTTTCATATGTTAATACTGGAAGTCTAGTATTAAAGCTCTAGGGGAATAGTAGTGGTTAACAGTAATTGAGAAGTGGGATGAGTGTGATGACTTCAGAACAAGTGTGCAACACTTAGCCTCTGTCCCATTAAACCTCAGCTAGGTTGGAAAGAAGAGAAAAGAGAAACGTAATTAAGGAATTCCAACTTGATAAGCTTTGGGGAGGTCAGAGTAAAGGAGATAATTAGGAAGCCAAAGAGGTATGAGAAAACAAGATGTAGATTAGAAGACAGTTATGCTGTTCAGTAATGGAAGAACATGGTCCACTGGAGAAGGGAATGACAAGCCCACTTCAGTATTCTTGCCTTGAGAACCCCATGAACAGTGTGAAAAGACAAAATGATAGGATACCAAAAGAGGAACTCCCCAGGTCAATAGGTGCCCAATATGCTACTGGAGATCAGTGGAGAAACAACTCCAGAAAGAATGAAGGGATGGAGCCAAAGCAAAAACAATACCCAGCTGTGGGTGTGACTGGTGATAGAAGCAAGTTCCGATGCTGTAAAGAGGAGTATTGCATAGGAACCTGGAATGTCAGGTCCATGAATCAAGGCAAATTGGAAGTGGTCAAACAAGACATGGCAAGGGTGAACGTTGACATTCTAGGAATCAGTGAACTAAAATGGAAGCACAAATGCTAGTAAAGTAATGCTCAAAATTCTCCCAGCCAGGCTTCAGCAATACGTGAATCATGAACTCCCTGATGTTCAAGCTGGTTTTCGAAAAGGCAGAGGAACCAGAGATCAAATAGCCAATATTCGCTGGATCATGGAAAAAGCAAGAGAGTTCCAGAAAAACATCTATTTCTGCTTTATTGACTATGCCAAAGCCTTTGACTGTGTGGATCACAATAAACTGTGGAAAAATTCTGAAAGAGATGGGAATACCAGATCACGTAACCTGCCTCTTGAGAAATCTGTTTGTAGGTCAGGAAACAACCGTTAGAACTGGACATGGAACAGACTGGTTCCAAAAAAGAATAGGAGTACGTCAAGGCTGTACATTGTCACCCTGCTTATTTAACTTCTATGCAGTGTACATCAGGAGAAATGCTGGACTGAAAGAAACACAAGCTGGAATCAAGATCGCCAGGAGAAATATCAATAACCTCAGATATGCAGATGACACCACCCTTATGGCAAAAAGTGAAGAGGAGCTAAAAAGCCTCTTGATGAAAGTGAAAGAGGAGAGTGAAAAAGTTGGCTTAAAGCTCAGCATTCAGAAAACGAGGATCATGGCATCTGGTCCCATCACTCCATGGGAAATAGATGGGGAAACAGTGGAAACATTGTCAGACTTTATTTATTTATTTATTTATTTATTTTTGGGCTCCAAAATCACTGCGGATGGTGACTGCAGCCATGAAATTAAAAGATGCTTTCTCCTTGGAAGAAAAGTTATGACCAACCTTGATAGTATATTCAAAAGCAGAGACATTATTTTGCCGACTAAGGTCTGCCTAGACAAGGCTTGGTTTTTCCAGTGGTCATGTATGGATGTGAGAGTTGGACTGTGAAGAAGGCTGAGTGCTGAATAATTTATGCTTTTGAACTGTGGTGTTGGAGAAGACTCTTGAGAGCCCCTTGGACTGCAAGGAGATCCAACCAGTCCATTCTGAAGGAGATCAACCCTGGGATTTCTTTGGAAGGAATGACGCTAAAGCTGAAACTCCAGTACTTTGGCCACCTCATGGGAAGAGTTGACTCATTGGAAAAGACTCTGATGCTGTGATGGATTGGGCGCAGGAGGAGAAGTGGACGACCGAGGATGAGATGGCTGGGTGGCATCACGGACTCGATGGATTGAGTCTGAGTGAACTCCGGAAGATGGTGATGAACAGGGAAGCCTGGCGTGCTGCGATTCATGGGGTCGCAAAGAGTTGGACATGACTGAGCGACTGATCTGAACTGAACTGAATGGAAGAATGACAAGGGAAGGGGAAAGGAATGCAGCATGAGGAATCATCTTAAGAAAGAGAAGAGTGGAGCAATGCATCTCCAAAGCAGCTGATAAGCCACCATTTATGTGAATCTTTAGGAAGCACACTTACTATACTGCCACATTATACTGAGGCATTTTTCCCAGGTTGTTTCTAAAACAGACTCCATAATATTTTAAACATACTAGATGGCATGTGTTTCAGCATCCCCAAATTATTGATAATTATAATCCACAGATATGTTCTTATTAATTTGATAAAAACTCTTTCAATGTGATGAAAAAGAAAGTGTCCCTCAGTAATTTACTTCAGATGCAATAGTTACTCATGCATAGGACTGATGTATTCTGCTATCCCACATTAGAGACATTCCCAATTAGGTGTTCCTTTCTGTCTCATAACTTGCCTCAGTCCTCTGGGCCTGCATTAACACCACCCTTCTGCTGTATTATGCAGACCTAACTCATAGTCACTTCTTAGGTTCTGAATTGAATGCCATTTCCTTTGACAGGCTTTCTCTGGCCCTAAAATGTAGGTCAGACACTCCTCTAATAGGCTATCCTAACACTATAATTTTCTTTTATAACACTACAAGTGTAATTATAAAATCATTCGTTATTGTTTAATGTCTGTTCCTTCCACCCCTTTCCTAAGTAGAAGGTAACATCTATAAAAGTGGGAGTCACCTTATTCCTGGGCATTGTCAGAAAGTCTAACACATAGTACGTAGTTATTAAATCTTTGCTAAGTGAATAGGTATTCAATTTAAATGAAATGATTAGGCTCGGGGGAAGATGGAATATCTTGCATTTGGCATCTTGGAGACTGCGGACAGCCAGGTGGGCTGGGCCTTACAAACTTAGGAGGAGCGGGAAAGCCAGGAATCAGATTGTCTATGCTTCCACCGCAAGAAGGCATGACGTCTCTGAGAAGAAGTGTCTTGGGCACAAACAGTTGAAGGGCTGGATTATGATCTACAAGACATTCTGGAACTAACACCTGAAAAAGGATGTCCTTTTTATCATAGGGAACTGGAATGCTAAAGTAGGAAGTCAAGAGATACCTGGCGTAACAGGCAAGTTTGGCCTTGGAGTACAAAATGAAGCAGGCAAAGGCTAATAGAGTTTTGCCAAGTGAATGAACTGGCCATAGCAAATATCCTCTTCCAACAACACAAGAGAAGGCTCTACACATGGACATCACCAGATAGTCAATACCAAAATCAGATTGATTATTTCCTTTGCAGCCAAAGATGCAAAAGTTCTATGTAGTCAGCAAAAACAAGACCTCAAGCTGACTTTGGTGTAGATCATGAACTCCTTGTTGCCAACTTCAGACTTAAATTGAAGAAAGAAGGGAAAAACCACTAGAACTCTCACGTATAACCTAAATCAAATCCCTTATGATTATACAGAGGAAGTGACAAATAGATTCATAGGATTAGATGTGATAGAGTGTCTGAAGAGCTATGGACAAAGGTTCATAAAAATGTACAGGAGGCAGTGATCAAAATCATCCCCAAGAAAAAGAAATGAAAAAAGGCAAAATAGTTGCCTGAGGAGTCCTTACAAATAGCTTGGAAATGAAGAGAAGAAAAAGGAAAAGGAAAATTGGAAAGATATATCCATCTGAATGCAGAGTTCCAAAGAATAGCAAGGAGAGGTAAGGCAGCCTTCCTAAGTGATCAATGCAAAGAAACAGAGGAAAATAATAGAATGGGAAAGACTAGAGATCTCTTCAAGAAAATCAGAGATACCAAGGGAACATTTCATGCAAAGATGGGCACAATAAAGGACATAAACTGTTTGGACCTAACAAAAGATATTAAGAAGAGGTGGCAAGAATACACAGAAGAAATGTACTAAAAGAAAAAATCTTAATGAAAACCATAATGGTGTGATCACTCACCTAGAGCCAGACGTCCTGGAGTGTGAAGTCAAGTGGGCCTCAGGAAACATCACTATGAACAAAGCTAGTGGAGGTTATAGAATCCCAGCTGAGATATTTCAAATCATAATAATTGATGCTGTGAATGTGCTGCACTCAATATGCCAGAAAATTTAGAAAACTCAGGTGTGGCCACAGGATTGGAAAAGTTCAGTTTTAATTCCAATCCCAAGGAAAGGTAATGTCAAAGAATGTTCAAATTACCATACAATTGTACTCATTTCACACACTAGCAAAGTAATGCTCAAAATTCTCCAAGCTATGCTTCAACAGTAGGTGAGC
The DNA here is from genome assembly GCA_006410635.1 of Cephalophus harveyi. Classification (NCBI taxonomy): domain Eukaryota; kingdom Metazoa; phylum Chordata; class Mammalia; order Artiodactyla; family Bovidae; genus Cephalophus; species Cephalophus harveyi. The sequence goes on from SJYT01021260.1 coordinate 125,467, forward strand.
TAACAAATTCCAGATGTTCAAGCTGGATATAGAAAAGGAAGAGGAACCAGAGATCAAATTGCCAACATCAGTTGGATCATAGAAAAAGTAAGAGAATTCCAGAAAAACATCTGTTTTATTGACTACACTAAAACCTTTGACTCTGTGGATATCAACAAACTGTGGAAAATTCTTAAAGAGATATGAATATCAGACCACCTTACCTGCCTCCTGAGAAATCTGTATGCAGGTCAAGAAGCAATAGTTAGAACTGGACATGGAACAATGGAGTGGTTCCAACTTGAGAAAGGAGTACATCAAAGTTGTATACTGTCATCCTGCTTATTTAACTTATATTCAGAGTACATCATGTGAAATGCCAGGCTGGATGAAGCACAAGATGGAATGAAGATTGCTGGGAAAAATATCAATAACCTCAGATATGCAGATGACACCCACCCCTATAGAAGGACTTGACAAAAGTGAAGATGATAGTGAAAAAGCTGGCTTAAAGCTCAACATTCAAAAAACAAAGATCATGGCTTCCAGTTCCATCACTTCATGGCAAATAGATGGGGAAATGATGGAAACAGTGACAGCCTTTATTTTCTTGGGCTCCAAAATCACTGCAGATGGTGACTGCAATCATGAAATTAGAAAACACTTGCTCCTTGGAAGAAAAGCTATGACAAACCTAGACAGCACATTAAAAAGCAGAGGCATCACTTTGCTGACAAAGGTCTGTCTAGTCAAAGTTATGGTTTTTCCAGTAGTTATGTATGGATGTGAGAGTTGGACTATAAAGAAAGCTGAGCACCGAAGAATTGGTGCTTTTGAACTGGGGTGTTGGAGAAAACCCTTGAGAGTCCCTCTGACTGCACGGAGATCCAACCAGTCAATCCTAAAGGAAATTAGTCCCAAACACTAATTGGAAGGACTGATGCTGAAGTTGAAGCTCCAATACTTTGGCCACCTCATGTGAAGAACTGACTTATTAGAAAAGACCCTGATGCTGGGAAAGATTGAAGGCAGGAGGAGAAGAGGACAACAGAGGATGAGATGGTTGGATGGCAAAACCAACTAGATGAACATGAGCTTGAGCAAGCTCCAGGAGTTGATGATGGACAGGGAAGGCTGGTGTGCTGCAGTCTATGGTGTTGCAAAGAGTCAGACATGACTGAGTGACTGAACTGAACTGATATATGGAGTTACTCAAAGATCCAGATATACAACTACTTGATGATACATGCTTTCATTTAGGACAAACCCCTTTTTGATATTGCCAAGATTCACTTCTGATTATTTATTTGTTTACTCCACACTGCACAACCTGTAGGATCTCAATTCCCCAACAAACAATTAAACCCATGCCACAGCAGTGAGAATACCAAATCCTAACCACTAGACCACTGGTCAAATGCCACTCTTACCAATACTTGGCATTTCCCTTTTGCTTCAGTAAAGATGAAATCAAATTTCCTAATGCATTTTGTGCATATTTGGTGTAACTGAAGGAAAAGACTCTGATGCTGGGAGGGATTGGGGGCAGGAGAAGAAGGGGACGACCGAGGTTGAGATGGCTGGATGGCATCGCTGACTCGATGAACGCAAGTCTGAGTGAACTCTGGGAGTTGGTGATGGACAGGGAGGCTTGGCATGCTGCGATTCATGGGGAAACAAAGAGTCGGACATGACTGAGCGACTGAACTGAACTGAAAGAAAGCTGAGCACCAAAGAATTGATGCTTTTGAACTGTGGTGTTGGAGAAGACTCTTCAGGGTCCCTTGGGCTGCCAGGAGATCAAACCAATCAACCCTAAAGGAAATCAGTACTGAATATTCATTGGAAGCACTGATGCTAAAGCTGAAACTCCAGTTTGGCAACCTGATGTGAAGAACTGACTCACTGGAAAAGACCCTGATGCTAGGAAAGATTGAAGGCTGGAGGAAAGGGGGCTACGGAGGATGAGATGGTTGGATGGCATCACCGACACAATGGACATGAGTTTGAGTAAACTCCGGGAGTTGATGATGGACAGGGAGGCCTGGCATGCTGCAGTCCATGGGGTCGCAAAGAGTCAGACACGACTGAGCAACTGAAATGAGCTGAACTGAGGTGTAATCAGTAATCAGTTTACTTTACTCTTTAAAGCATGTCAGTAACTGGTCAGTACACAGCTGCTGTTCATTTCAACGCATGGACAGCAAAGTGTGTAGTTTATGGTCTCCTTTTCTCCAAATGATAAAACCAGGTGATATTTTACCAAAAAAAAAAAAAGGATAATTAGCCAACAACAGTGAAAGTGCAGGCAAGAAACAAATATATATGGAGCTGATTATTGTCATTCAAGAGACTCAAGGTCTGCAGCCAGAGGAGCCAGTGAGCATGAACTCACAGAAGTGAGGAAAGTGGTCATGATGAAAAGTTATGAAGATAATCCCAGAGGAACTGATGTTGGCACAAAACTTTATGTTAAAGGAGCTCTTGGAGATATTTCACGAAATTGAAACTGCTAAGCATAAAATACTGGAAGCTGATCCAGCCTCAGGGGCAGAGAAGATGCTCACCCTGTTCTGCGAGCTGTACGAGAAGAAAGATTCTTGATCTGTTTTTTGCAAAGGAAACATTCTAGTTCCCCATGTCTGTAGTGTTTTAAATTAGAGTGTAAATATTAGTTTTACTGGTTTTTTTCATTTCACTGTACACATATAACTGACAGTTTTAATGTTTTGACAGAAATTTTTAAAAGTCACAGTGCAATCATAATTTTTCTGATTAAGATTTCTCACACAGTTTCACCTTGCACAGGTGTCCTTATGGTTCTGTGCTGCTGCACAAAGGGAAGATTGCCTGTACGTGGTTTTTTTTATTGCTGGGTGTTTGTTTTTTGTCTCTTGTTTGTTTGTGTTTTTCAACTTCTTGCTAATTAACACAGTAGAGTATCTTTTTTATTTTTTGTTTGTTTGCTGCACTAACCAGCATCTTTTTATTTATAGCTGAGAACAGCTGTTTGAGGCCTATTGATAGAAATGGGAAACTGCTTTGTCCAGGTAAATCTTTTTGTTAGCCTTCAAAAGCTGGCACATAGTCATGCCGTCTATCTTTGTCAACATGTTTACTTTAAACAGTGACTTCTAATACCTAATATTCTGAAGTTACCTTTTATAAACTTGTTTATAAACCATACTGTTATCCAGGTGTCTTTCTTATGAATACAGGAAGTCTTATCCCAAATTTCAGTCACCTCTGTTTACTTTCTGACATCTTTCTTCCTGATTAACTGATGCTCATTTTAGTCATGGTTTTAATCTAGTTACATCTTTCCAGGTTTATTATCAAAGTTTTTGTTTTGCTAATTTTATTGTGACACCAGTTATTGTAACCAGAGACGATTCTTACCTCTGTAATGCATCTTGTCATTAGACTTAATTTACTCAAACTGTTCATGGTAGTCATCACAGCAACTTTTAACTTGAAAGAGGCTAATCCATCATTCATGAATCATTTCACAATATTACATAATCCTTGCAACCAACAGCTTTCTGGTTTTTATTAAGTATGAATCTAGAACATTAAATCATTTCAAAAGGAGATATTTCTATCAAAAGGAGATAAATAGTTACATATGATTGGAAATAGTTGATTTATTTATTATAGAAAAATTCTTAAAAACAATAATTAACACTAACATAAGAGGAAGAAGTGACAGACGATGGAATTAATTTACAATGAATTTAAATAAATGACTTGAACATGAAATCACGTGTAACTCACTTGAATGCATCATGTGTAATCAAATGAATGCAAATTAAGGCAACAGAGTAATATTTTTGCTGTAAAATTATTGTCAAATTATATTATCAACATCTACTATTTATGGGTGTTCAGGGAAACAATAATTCTATTACCTACTGATGTGGTAGATTCATACCAATACAACTCTTTTATTCAGAAAAATTAAGTATTCCATATAAGAACTACTAGACTAAAATTTCACATACTGCTTGTGGAAACATAGGTTAATGCTATTTTAGCTTCTTAATGACTTTATAATAAAATATATCAATTAAAGCAAATGAAGTACTGAAACATACACAAGGATGATCCTTGAAACATGCTTAAGAAGCCAGTCACAAAAGACCATATATTGTATGACCATTTATATTAAATATTCACTTTGTGTGTGTGCTCAGTCGCTTCAGTCTTGTCTGACTCTTTGTGACCCCATGAACTGCAGCCCACCAGGCTCTTCTGTGCATGGAATTCTTCAAGCAAGAATACTGGAGTGAGTTGTTGTGCCCTCCTCCAGGGAATCTTCCTGACCTGCCACTAGGGTTTGATCTCCTGCATCACAGGTGGATTCTTTTATCCACTGAGCCACCTGGGAAGGCCTTTAGGCAAATGTATAGAGACACAAAATAGTGGCTGCCCAGTACTGACCTAGGACTCCTCTGGTGGCTCAGTGGTAAAGAATCTGCCTGCCATTGCAGATGTGAGTTCAATTCCTGGGTCAGGAAGATCACCTGGAGTAGGATATGGCAACCCACTCCAGTATTCTTGCCTGGAGAATTCCATGAACAGAGGAGCCTGGTAGTCTAAAGTCCATGGGGTCACAAAAGAGTCAGACACAACTTAGTGACTAAACAGCAACAACAGTATTGGGATGGTGGGTAGTGTTGAAAGGAATTGTGGGGAGGGTTACTATTAAAAGGTATGTACTTTAATTTGGGGACAATGGATGTTTTCTAAAGTTGATTATGGTTTTGGATGCACAACTCTGAGTACTAAACTATTAAATTATATAATTTAAATGGTAGAGTTTTATTGTTCTTTAGTTCAGTCACTCAGTCGTGTCCGAATTTTTGAAACTGCATAGATTGCAGCATGGCAGGATTCCCTGTCCATCAGCAACCCTCAGAGCTTGCTCAAACTCATGTTCATCAAGCAAGTGATGCAATCCAATCAACTCATCCTCTGCCATCCCCTTCACCTCCTGCCTTCAGTCTTTCCCAGCATCAGGGTCTTTTCTAATGATTCAGTTCCTCACATAAGTTGGCAAAAGTATCAGAGCTTCAATTTCAACAACAGTCCTTCCAATGAATATTCAGGATTGATTTCCTTTAGGATTGACTGGTTGGATCTCTTTGCAGTCCAAGAGACTCTCAAGAGTCTTCTCCAACATCACAGTTCAAAAGCATCAATTCTTCGGTGCTCAGTTTTATGGTCCAGCTCTCACATCTATACNGAATATTCAGGATTGATTTCCTTTAGGATTGACTGGTTGGATCTCTTTGCAGTCCAAGAGACTCTCAAGAGTCTTCTCCAACATCACAGTTCAAAAGCATCAATTCTTCGGTGCTCAGTTTTATGGTCCAGCTCTCACATCTATACATGACTACTGGAAAAGCCATAGCTTTGACTAGATGGACTTTTGCTGGAAAAGTAATGTCTCTGCTTTCTTATATGCTGTCTAGGTTTATCATAGCTGTTCTTCCAAGAAGAAAGTGTCTTTTAATTTCATGTCTGCAGTCACCATCTGCAGTAATTTTGGAGCCCAAGAAAATAAAGTCTGTCACTGTTTTCATTGTTTCCCCATCTATTTGCCATGACGTGATGGGACTTGATGCCATGATCTTAGTTTTTTGAATGTTGAGTTTTAAGCCAACTTTTTCACTCTCTTTTTTCATTTTCATCAATGAGATTCTGCCATATGAGTGGGTGTCATCTGTATATCTGAGGTTACTGATATTTCTCATGGCAATCTTGATTCAAGTTTCTGCCTGGCATTTCACATGATGTAACAAAGGTCCGTCTAGTCAAGACTATGGCTTTTCCAGCAGTCATGTATGGATATGAGAGTTGGACTATAAAGAAATCTGAGTGCCAAAAAAATTGATATTTTTGGACTGTGATGTTGGAGAAGACTTTTGAGAGTCCCTTGGACTGCAAAGAGATCCAACCAGTCCATCCTAAAGGAGATCAATCCTGAGTGTTCATTGGAAGGACTGATGTTGAAGCTGAAACTCCAATAGTTCAGCCACCTGATGTGAAGAACTGACTCATTTGAAAAGACCCTGATCCTGGGAAAGATTGAAGGCAGAAGTAGAAGGGGACAACAGAGGATGAGATGGTTGCATGGCATCACCAACTCAATAGACATGAGTTTGAGTAAACTCCAAGATTTCATGATGGATAGGGAGGCCTGGTGTGCTGCAGTCCATGGGGTTGCAAAGAGTCAGACACAACTGAGTGACTGCACTGAATTCTACATATAAATTAAATAAGCAGGGTGACAATATATATTGTATGTTAATCATATATAAATGTTATAAAATAAATAATACAAAATTATAATGATAACTATAAATC
>SJYT01021260.1:138014-178100 GCA_006410635.1 Cephalophus harveyi
TGGAATTTTGAGGTCAGAGAGCTAACAAATAAAGAGGGAGCAGATTTTGTAGTGTCTAGACTACTACAATAATTTAATTTTACTCTAATTGAGATGGGAAGCTATTGGATCACTGGATTGTTTTCAGCAGAGGGATATGAACTGTATAACAATCATTCTGGTTACCCTGTTGAGAACAGACTCTTTGGGGGGAGTGCAGGGAACAACAAGGAAGATCTGTTCAGAGACTGTTGCAGCAACCCAGTGGGGAGATGTTGGTGGCTTAATTATAGTAGCAATTAATGTGGATCAAGGATATAGTTTGAAGATGGAGCCAACATCATGTACTAGGTTGTGATTTAAAAAAAGGCAAGAATTAATCTAAGTTTGGGCTGAGGCAACTAGAATAATGAAGTTGACAATTACTGATATAGAGAAATCTGTGGCAGTCATGTGTTTTATTTGAAAGGTAGGAGTTTGGTTTGGGACATGTTGATTTTCAATTGCTTGTGAGACTTATAAGTGATAAGGTGTAGCAGAAGCAGTGAAGTATATAATTCTGGAGAACACTAGAAGTTCTGAGCTGAGTATATGTGTCTGGGAATTATCAGTGTATAATGCCCTGTGCTTAGTTGCTCAGTTATGTCCAACTCTTTGTGACCCCATGGACTGCAGCCCACCAGGCTCCTTTGTCCATGGGGATTCTCCAGGCCAGAATTCTGGAGTGGGTTGCCATGCCCTCCTCTGGGGGATCCTCCCAACCCAGGGATCGAACTCAGGTCTCCCACACTGCAGGCAGATTCTTTACTGTCTGAGCCACCAGGGAATCCCAAGAATACTGGAGTGGATAGAAATGATACTTAAATCCATACGATCCAATGATTTTTCACCAAGGGAAACAAAAAGTTTTGAGGACTATGCTGCTTGGTTAACAGATTAGAAAAATAAGGAGAAACAGCTGAAGAAAATAAGAAAGAATCATAGAACATTCACAAGAGTGTTTCGACTAATTAGGGCAGATTTAATTATATCCTTTAATTTATTTGCTTTGTTATAGTCAAGAAGACTTTGAAGCAATCAAGATATCTAACAACAGTAAATTCTGGTGGATCGATATACTAGAATACAATGCAATTATAAAATGCTAGTGATGACATATTTTACTAATATGTGTAAAGTCTTATTGCATGCTATTTAAAGGGGGAAAAAAGTATTTAGGGTAATTAGATTATGAGCTATGTGGAGTGATGTAGTTCTGAGCAGATGATGGACCATCTTGAATATTAGGTTGAGGAGTTTAGGAAAGATAACATTTAACACAACAACCATTCAAGGTAAATACTATTACCATTTTTTATGATAACCCACATGAGGTTTGGAGATCTCCTGAAGTATCCTCACTAATTCTTTAGCCTTGTTGACAAGTTCAGAGGTGTTCAGAGTGTTAAAAGTAAAAATGTGACCTCAGATTGAACTTATGGCTGATAGATCACCTCTCAAGCCCTATATCATAGTTCTTGGCAAATAGCACATACACAGATTATTTTATCACAGACCCCCATCCAAGTTAAGACTGCCACCACCAATATAGGGTCAATCATTACACCACTTGACCCTGACTCAATTCTTGAGCTCTTAGAGAGTAGTGAGTGGGAAGGAGTTTTATCATTGGGGATTCTAGCTCATGTCAAGGTTCAGAAGTAGCTGGTGACTGAGGGAGCATGGAGAGAATTCTCATTTTTCTCCTGGATAGCTCAGGGAGCTCTGAGATAACTGACACTGGACTGGACTTCCACCAGACCTAAAACAGAATAAAAGCTCCCTACTAGAGTTCAAGCTCCATGATGGTAGTAAAGTTTGTTATTTTGCTCGTAATTCTATCCCCTTATCTAAACAGTATCTGTAATTCAGAAAATTTTTAGTAACTATTTGGTGAATGCATTCATATCTGTGGGAATCTAAAACAAAACCAAGGACCACACAGTGTTGGTTCTTCTAGGTCAGTGGTTCTCAGTTCTAGCTGAACAATAAAATCGGAGACCATTTTAAAAACACAGCTGCCTTAGGAACACCCTCCAGAGATTCCAATGGAGTTACAAAAGGGTAGGCTCCATGCCTCAGGAAGAGTTCAATATGTATTCAGAATTGAGAACAAATGCTTTAAGCAGCCACAGTGCTCTCGGGTTGCTCAAAGGACTGAGATGCCAATTTTAATCCTTAGGACTTGGGTAGACTTTCTATGGAATTGGGGTCTGTCACCTCCTCTTCAGGGTTCTGGTCTGGGGCAGCTGTTAGGGTTTTTGTCTCAGAAGTCTAGGTAAGGCTCATCCCAAAGGGCTAGAAGAAAACATAATTCCAGTTGGGAATTTAGGTACTTGAGCAGATTGTACTCTCACAGGACTTTGAGAGTACAGTGATGTGAACTTGAGACTGGCATCACCACGATAGGGTCAATCAAAACACCAGTTGACCCCAACTCAGTGAAGACCAGCATGACAACGTGATCTGCCTCCTTTGTGGGGAGAGAAGGGATTCAGAAAAAGACAGGCAACAGGGTCTGATATCTCTATTGTTTAAGCACTGACATTTCCTTTGCTGAAAATAGGAAAAGTATGCATTCTTTTCATACCACATAATTTATTATGATTATAGGATTCAGTAATAGTACATATAGTCACAAATCTCTTGTGATTTAAAAATGCTCCAGAGTGTTACACATGTAAATTATGTTACAATTTAAAGGGGTGTAAGTCACATACCTACTTATACATTTCAGAGAAGATATATTATCTGACAAAATTAAGATCAATTCTGAAAGGAAATCTTGCAAAAATCATTGCTAATAATGACTGATTTTCCCCCTTTAATTCCTCAAAAGGAATATCATAGACTCAGTCATCTACCCATAAACAATATAGCAGTTTATTTTGCTTTCTCCAACTTCAGGAATTAGAAAGAAAATGCCTCTGGGTTCTTTGATTATGGATTATTCCTTTAGAATGCCCTCTCTAGAAGTATTCATGACAAGAAGGTTACTGTGAAGTGACATTTTTTGTCCTTTGAAGTAAGGCTATAACAGTGAAAATAACTTATGAAACCTTATGGGAATCTTACTCATGGTGACAATAGATAAGTATATTCAGAGGTAGAAAAATCATTGAGCTATCCTTTTTAAACAAGCAAGCAAGATAAAACAAACTTCTATGCTGAGGTAAGACAGACATATGCTATTTGTTTGTTTTGCTCAATTGGGCATCTCTAACTACAGTTTTTAAAACTGAGATCTTCAGGCACTTCTGTATATATGCATCTTGAAGTCTATAGGCTTGCTTTTTCTAAATACAATTTGAGACAGTTTTAGCCAATATCAGCTAGTTAAATTTGTCCAATAACACTGACCTGAAAGATTTCAGGTTAAAGATGATTATTTAATCCAAAGATGCAGCAGGAAGATGCCATTTATTTGAATTTCATTTGTAGTCTGCAATACATTATATAAAAATGAGAACAGCTATTCTTAATGATATTAATTAGGTCAGCAAAGATCAAAATATTACTTGAATAAATATAAAAGAAAGCTATGCATCTCTCTCATGCTGTATCTGCATAAAAAATTACATAAGAAGTTGAGCAATTTGTATCAGAAAGTATCGGTGACTTTCATTCTTGGCTACTTAAGGAACTGGCAGATATCCTAGGCAAACGACAGGCTGTTATTTTTAGGAAACTGTGACTTCCCAGCAGAGAAGGCAATGGCACCCCACTCCAGTACTGCTGCTGCTAAGTCGCTTCAGTCGTGTCTGACTCTGTGCGACCCCATAGACAGTAGCCCATCAGGCTCCCCCATCCCTGGGATTCTCCAGGCAAGAACACTGGAGTGGGTTGCCATTCTTGCCTGGAAAATCCCATGGATGGAGGGGCCTGGTGGGCTACTGTCTATGAGGTCGCACAGAGTCAGACATGACTGAAGTGACTTAGCAGCAGCAGCAGCAGTGACTTCCCAGAGCATGGGTATGAGGCAAATTTAGTGCTTACGTATGCCAAAGGAAAAAATTAGTCCCATGTAATAAAAACTGATTGGGTTCATATTATCATATGGAAAGATGTGATCTGTATTGATTTCAGTAGGGCTCTCAATTATATTTCACATAACATTTTAACTAACAAAAATTATGGTAATGCTTATATTACTTTGAGTAAAAACAAGAAACACGTTATTGTGGATGTTGGATCCAATTTTGGTGATTATGCAGTATAGTAACCCCTGAAGAACGGTCTTGATAGCATTCAGCACCCTATTGACCCTTACAATAAAGAACTTGAAGTTATATCCAGCAGACAAAATTAAGGTATTTATAAATTTCAACATTCTAGAAGATATAAATGCAATTTTGAGTAATCGTGATGAGTTGGAAAAAATAGGTCCAAATAAGAAAAAAAGTTTGGTTAAGATATGTACCAAATAGCCTACAACTGAGATAGAAAGAGATTTCAAGCTTGAACTGAATGCCTCCAAACAAAATTTCTAATCTGAACCAAAAGTCACTGTGACACTGAGTATAACAAAAGGCAAATACAATAAATGAGAAAGAATGTTCTGTTGTAGTTTAAAGAGTAGCAGAATATTAGATTAGTTTGAGCCCTGACCTTTGTACAGGAGATAGGATGCTAGAGTGGGTCCAGAGAAGAATAAGGTTGATTTAAAAATACGTAAACTAGGTCTGATGACTAATGGTAAAAGATGTGTGATTTTCAAGAAAAGTTTAAGGGAGGATTTAATGTTTTTTTAATATATGAAAAATATATTATGATACAGATAGTGATTACTCAATTTCCATGTTCTCTAAATTATTTTATATGATCTATGTTCAAACTTAGTCAATACCTATATTTTTATTTCTAGCATACATTGCCAGTTGATGATTAATAATGCTAACAAGCTGTTATCTGTTTGATATTAAAAATAGAAAAATGCACATTCTTATGCAAAATCAATGTCCACACCCCTTGACATTTCCCTTGTGCCCTTAAACTTATTAGGGGTTTCCTATCTTAAAAAAAAAAAAAAAAAAAAAGAGAGAGAGAGAGAGAGAAACCAGGGGTGAGTGAGGGGATGAAGAAATGGAGCTGGGAAGATTGCTACAATTGCCAACCATCTGATACAAATGGGGCGCTAGGCTTTTTAAAAGGAGAGGCAGAGAATCACATCCTTAGAATAGAAACCACTAGCTGCGGGAGGGAAAATGGAACTTGCACTTATTTCAAATTAATAGATTGTATTTTGTTTTGTTTTTCTGCCTGACATTGATAATTTAATGGGTTTTTTAAATATCACCTTGTACCACTATTGTTCACAAAAACTTTCTAATTTACTTACTTCCTCATTCACCAAGATTTTATCCAGCCCTAATGTTCAGAGTACTGTGCTGGCACTGGGGATATGGACAAGAACAAGAAAGACACAGCCCCTATATAATCCTGGACAGAGAGACACAGACATTTACAGAGGAGTGGAGTAAATAGCCAATACTCAAAGGACATAAAACATATACAAATAGACAGATTCAAAGTATTATGAGATTCTGTTGTTGTTGTTTAGTCACTAAGTCCTGTGTGACTCTGCAAAACCGTGAACTGCAGCATTGGGGGCTTCCCTGTCCTTCACTATCTCCTGGAATTTGCTAAAACTTATGTCCACTCAGTCAGTGATGCCATTCTAAACATCTCATCCTCTGTTGCCCTCTTCTCTTCTTGCCCTCAATCTTTCCCAGGATCAGGATATCTTCTAATGAGCCGGCTCTTCATTTCAGGTTGTCAAAGTATAGGAGAGCTTCAGCTTCAGCATCAGTCCTTCCAATGAATATTCAGAGTTGATTTCATTTAGGATTGACTGGTTTGACCTCTTTGCAGCCCAAGGGACTCTCAAAAGTCTTCTCCAGCACCAGAGTTTGAAAGCATAGGTTCTTCAGCGCTCAACTTTTTTTATAGTCCAACTCTCACATTTGTACATGAGTACTGGAAAAACCATAGTTTTGACTATATGGACTTTTGTTGGCAAAATGATGTCTCTTCTTTTTAATACACTGTCTAGGTTTGTCATAGCTTTTCTTTCAAAGAGCAAGTGTCTTTTAATTTCATGGCTGCAGTGATTGTTTGCAGTGAATTTGGAGCCCAAGAAAGTATAATCTGTCATGGTTTCAACTTCTTTCCCATCAAGTGATGGAACCAGGTATCATGATCTTAGTTCTCTGAATGTTGAATTTTAAGCCAGGTTTTTAATCTCCTCTTTCACATTCATCAAAAGGCTCTTTAGTTTCTCTTCACTTTCTGCCATAAGGGTGGTGTCATTTGCATATCTGAGGTTATTGATATTTTTCTTGGAAATCTTGATTCAAGCTTGTGCTTCATCTAGCCCAGCATTTCACGTCATGTACTCTGCATAGAAGTTAAATAAGCAGGGTGGCAATATACAGCCTTTACATAATTCTTTCCCAATTCTGAACCAACCACTTTTTCTATGACTGGTTCTAACTGCTGCTTCTTGACCTGCATATGTTTTTCAGGAGGCAGGTAAGGTGGTCTGGTATTCCCATTTCTATAAGAATTTACTTCAGTTTGTTGTGATCCATGCAGTCAAATGCTTTACCATAGTCAATGAAGTAGAAGTAGATGTTTTTCTGGAATTTTCATGCTGTTTCTGTAATTCAATGGATGTTGGCAAATTGATCTCTGGTTCCTCTGCCTTCCTAAATCTAACTTGTTCATCTGAAAGCTCCTGGTTCAAGTACTATTGAAGCCTAGCTTGAAGGATTTTGGGCACCTTGCTAGTGTGTGAAATGAGTGCAATTGTGCAGTAGTTTTGAACATTCTTTGGCATTCCCCTTTGAGACTGGAATGAAAACTGACCTTTTCCAGTCCTGTGGCCACTGCTGAGTTTTCTAAATTTGCTGGAATATTGAGTGCCACGCTTGAACAGCATCATCATTTAGGATTTGAAGTAGCTCAGCTGAAATTCTGTCACATCCACTAACTTTGTTCATAGTGATGCTTCCTAAGGCCCACTCTATTCCAGGATGTCTGGCTCTAGGTCAGTGATCACACCATCGTGGTTATCTGGGTCATGAAGATCATTTTTGTTCAGTTCTTCTGTGTATTCTTGCCACCTCTTCTTATTATCTTCTGCCTCTGCTAGGTCCATACCACTAATGTGCTTTATTGTGCCCATCTTTGCATGAAATGTTCCATTGGTATCTCTAATTTTCTTGAAGAGATCTCTAGTCTTTCCAATTATATTGTTTTCCTATGTTTCTTTGCATTGTTCAATTAAGAAGGCTTTATTATCTCTCCTTGCTACTCTTTGGAACTCTACATTCAGATAGGTATGTCTTTTCTTTTCTCCTTTGCTCTTTCCCTTTTTTCTTTTCACAGCTATTTGTAAGGCCTTCTCAGGCAACCATTTTGCTTTGTTTCATTTCTTTTTCTTCAGGATGATTTTGGTCACTGTTTCCTACACAATGTTAGGAACCACTGTCCAAAGTTCTTCAGATCTAATCTCTTGAGTCTATTTGGCACTTTCACTGTATCAGTCAGTGATGCCATCCAATCATCTCATCTTCTGGCATGTCCTTCTCCTGTTGCCTTCAATCTTTCTCAGAATCAGGATCGTTTCCAGTGAGTCGGTTCTTTGCATGAAGTGGCCAAAGAATTGGAGCTTCAGCTTCAGCATTAGTCCTTCCAATGAATATTCAGGACTTATTTCTTTTAGGATTAACAGTTTTGATCTCCTTGCAGTCCAAGGGACTCTCAAGAGTCTTCTCCAACACCACAGTTCAAAAGCATCAAATTCTTCCCTGCTCAGCTTTCTTTATGGTCAAACTCATATCCATCCATACATGACTACTGGAAAAACCATAGCTTTGACTAGATGGGCTATTGTCGGCAAAGTAATGTCTCTGCTTTCTAATGTTCTGTCTACATTGGTCATAGCTTTTCTTCCAAGGAGCAAGTGTCTTAATTTCATGACTGCAGTCACCATCTGCAGTGATTTTGGAGCAGTATTTGATTTAGGTCATACCTGAATAACCTAGTATTTTTCCCTACTTTCTTCAATTTAAATCTGAATTTTTGAATAATCATCCCATGATCTGAGCCACAGTCAGCTCCTGGTCTTACTTTTGCTGAGTGTATAGAGCTTCCATTTTCACCTGCAAAGAATATAATCAATCTGATTTCAGTATTGGCCCTCTGGTGATGTCCATGTGTATAATCATCTCTTGTGTTGTTGGAAGAGGATGTTTGGTATGACCAGTGCATCATCTTGGAAAAACTCTTTTAGTCTTTTCCCTGCTTCATTTTGTACTCCATGGGCAAAATTGTCTGTTACTTCATGCATCTCTTGACTTCCTACTTTAGCATTCCAGTCCCCTATGATGAAAATATATCTCTTTTGGTGTTAGTTCTAGAAGGTCTTGTAGGTCTTTATAGAGCCATTCAACTTCATCTGCTTCAGCACATTAGTGGTTGGGGCATAGATTTGGATTATTATATTGAATAGTTTGCCTTGGAAACGAACAGAGATCATTCTGTTGTTTTTGAAATTGCACCCAAAAAATCACTGCAGATGGTGATTGCAGCCATGAAATTAAAAGACTCTTGCTCCTTGGAAGAAAAGTTATGACCAACCTAGATAGTATATTCAAAAGCAGAGACATTACTTTGCCGACTAAGGTCCATCTAGTCAAGGCTATGGTTTTTCCTGTGGTCATATATGGATGTGAGAGTTGGACTGTGAAGAAGGCTGAGCACCGAGGAATTGATGCGTTTGAACTGTGGTGTTGGAGAAGACTCTTGAGAGTCCCTTGGACTGCAAGGAGATTCAACCAGTCCATGCTGAAGGAGATGAGCCCTGGGATTTGTTTGGAAGGAATGATGCTAAAGCTGAAACTCCAATACTTTGTCCACCTCATGAGAAGAGCTGACTCACCGGAAAAGACTCTGATGCTGGGAGAGATTGGGGGCAAGAGGAGAAGGGGACGACAGAGGATGAGATGGCTGGATGGCATCACGGACTCAATGGATGTGAGTCTGAGTGAACTCCGGGAGTTGGTGATGGACAGGGAGGCCTGGCGTGCTTTGATTCATGGGGTCACAAAGAATCAGACACGACTGAGAGACTGAACTGAACTGATTGCATTTTGGACTCTTCTGTTGATTATGAGGCTACTCCATTTCTTCTAAGGGATTCTTGACCACATAGTAGATATAAATGATCAACTGAATTATATTTAAGGGTTTCCTTGATAGCTTAGTTGGTAAAGAGTCCATCTGCAATGCAGGAGACCCCGTTTGATTCCTGAGTCAGGAAGATCCGCTGGAGAAGGGATAAGCTACCCACTCCAGTATGCTTGGATTTCCTCCCTGCATTGTGGGATACCTGGGTTTTATCCCTGGGTTGGGAAGATCCCCTGGATTAGGGAGAGGCTACCCACTCCAGTTTTCTGGTCGATGGGGTTTTTACAGTCCATGGAGTTGCAAAGAGTTAAATTTGCCCACTCCCATCATTTTAGTTCTCTGATTCCTAAAATGTTGATATTCACTTTTGCCATCTCCTGTTTGACCACTTCTAATTTACCTTGATGCATGAACCCAACATTCCAGTTTCCTATGCAGTATTGTTCTTTACAGCATTGGACTTTACTTTCACCACCAGGGACATCCACAACTGGGCCTCCTTTCCACTGTGGGCCAGCCTCTTCATTCTTTCTAGAGCTATTTCTCAGCTCTTCCCCAGTAGCATATAAGACACCTATCACCCTGGGGAGGCCCATTTTGTGGTGTCATATCTTTTTGTTTTTCAGACTGTTCATGGGGTTTTTGCCTTTTCAGACTGTTCAAGTCACGAATGCTGAAGTGGTTTGTCATTCCCTTCTTCAGTGGATCACGTTTTGTTAGAACGCTTCATGACATGTCTGTCTTGGGTGGCCCTACATAGTATTGCTCATAGTTTCATTGTGTTGCACATGGCTGTGATCCATGTGATCATTTAGTTAGCTTTCTGTGATTATGATTTCATTCTGGAGGTTGTGGGATTGTAGTTCTTGCTTCTTTTGTCTGCACTCTGATGGATGAGGGATGGGAGGGACTGGCTGTGGGCAAACCTGGATCTTGCTCTGCTGTGCACAGCCATGCTCAGTAAATCTTTAATCCAAATTTTTGCTGATGCGTGGGGTTGTGCTCCCTACCTGAGATTCTGTAGACTTACCCAACTAATGACTTAACCTTTTGAGAGGGTAAACTTAATATTTTCTGTATGTAGCAAGTCTATATCAACTAGGTATATCTATAAGTTTGTAGGAGAAAAAAAAATCCAAGCTTGTTTTAATGAAGTTATTAATAGTAAGCCCAGTTATAAATATATAGTTATACAATAAATACTGATTTATAAAAGTAATCACATATTAGTCATGAGACATCAAAATGAAAATTACATGGGACATTCAGGTTCTGGTTCAGCAGGTAAGAAATTCTGAATTTGCCTCTCTATACTAAAATGTAAAAAGCTGAGGGAACTGAAAAGTGAAAATTCCTTATTATTAATACATCCATATAAGAAACTTGTTGGCCCTCAAATTGGAGAGACTGCAAAATAAAAACACAGAATTACAATTTACCACAGCAGAAACCAACAAGAAAAAATCTCTGAGGAAGTAAGTGTTAGAAATGTCAAATCCATTAAAGGGCAAAAGACATTTTGAAGAGAGACAGTAAGCATTAGAATCCCACTCAGATATGACAGATGTGTAAGTCCATTCCTTGTCAGACAAGGAATATGAAACTATGGTTATTATCTAAGGGCTTTAATGGGTAAAGTTGACAGCATACAAAAACTGGGCAATGAAGTAAAGAGATGGAAATTCTAAGAAAGAGCTAAAGAGAAATGCTAGAAATCATCAACACTGTAAACGAAGGATAAATGTGATTGGCTTATTAGTAGACTGAACATGATTAAGGGAAAAAATCTTTGAGCTTGAGGATATCTCAATAGAAACTTCAAGAAACTGAAAAGCAAGACAATAAAGACTGAAAAAAATGTCCAAGATCATAGGACTACTACAAAATGTAACATGCGTAATGGGAATACCAGAAGAAAAAAGAGAGAATGGACAAAAAAAAAAAAAAAAAATTGAAACAATGTCAAACTAATGTTTGACACTGAATCACAGATTCAGAAATCTCAGACAAGAGGAAGCAGGCTAAATTCCCCAAAACCCTCAGACCCAGGCATATCATTTCTGAATTATATAAAATTAAAGAAAAATTGTCCTGAAAGAAGTAAGAGAGGGAGAGGTGGGAAACCTTACCTACAGAGAAGCAATGATAAATAATGACATCCTATTTCTCCTCAGAAATTACATGAAATGAAGCAGGACACTGTGTGGTACTCCCAGGTACAAAAGCCTTTTTGTGTTCCTGTTTCTTCTTCGTAGGAAAAAGACTTCAGCCTCCTATACTTTCCCTGAGTTCCAAAGGGCAGATTCAAACAGTTGCTATGCCAGCAAATTTGGAAAACTTAGCAATGGCCACAGGATTGGAAAAAGGTCAGTTTTTATTCCAATCCCAAAGAATGGCAATGTCAAAGAATGTTCAAACTGCCATACAATTGCACTGATTTCACATGCTAGCTAGGTAATGCTCAAAATCCTTCAAGCTAGTCTTCAGCAGTATGTGAACTGAGAACCTCCTGATGTATAACCTGGATTTAGAAAGATAGAGGAACCAGACATCAAGTTGTCAATAAATATCCTTTAGATAACAGAAAAAGTAAGGGAATTCCAGAAAACATATAGCTCTGCTTCATTGACTATGGTAAATCCTTTGACTGTGGATCACAACAAACTGTGGAAAATTCTTAAAGAGATAGGAATACCAGACCACCCTACTCACCTCCTGAGAAACCTGTATGGAGGTAAAGAAGCAACAGTTAGAACTGGACATGGAACAACAAACTGGTTCAAAGTTGGTAAAGGAGTATATCAAGGCTGTATATCATCACCCTGCTTATTTAGCTTATATGCAGAGTACACCATGTGAAATGCTGGGCTAGATGAGTCACAAGCTGGAATCAAGATTTCTGGGACAAATATCAATAACTTCAGATATACAGATGATACCACCCTAGTAGCAGAAAGTGAAAAGGAACTAAAGAGCCTCTTGTAAAGTTGAAATCGGAGAGTGAAAAAGCTATCTGAAAGCTCAACATTCAAAACACTAAGATCGTGGCATCCGGTCCCATTACTTCATGGCAAATAGATGGGGAAAAAGAAGAAACAGTGGCAGATTTTATTTCCTTCGGCTCCAAAATCTCTGCAGATGGTGACTACAGTCATGAAATTAAAAGATGCTTGGTCCTTGGAAGAAAAGCTCTGACAAACCTAGACAGTATATTAAAAAGGAGAGGCATCACTTTTCCGACAAAAGTCCGTATAGTCAAAGCTATGTTTTTTCCAGTAGTCATGTATGGATGTAAGAGTTGGACTATAAAGAAGGCTGAGTGCTGAAGAATTGATGCTTTCAAATAGTGATGCTAAAAAAGACTCTTGAAAGTCCCCTGGACTGCAAGGAGAATCAAACCAGTGAATCTGAAAGGAAATCAACCCTGAATAGTCATTGGAAGGATTGATGCTGAAGCTGAAGCTCTATTATACTTTGGGCACCTGATGTGAATAGCCAACTCATTGGAAAAGACCCTGATGCTGTCAAAGACTGAGGGCAGGAGGAGAAGGGGAAGGCAGAATATGAGATGGTTGGATGACATCACTGACTAAATGGACATGAGTTTGAACAAACTCTGGGAGGTAGTGATGGACAGGGAGTGCTGCAGTCCATGGTTAGAACGAGGAGGCTGATGATTGAGATTCCTGGATGGCCACCTTGTTATCAATCCATCAACTAATCAGAGGAAAGTTACACACTCTGCAGACCTCCCTATGCAAATTTTTTTCTTTTTTTTATTTATTAATTTTTTTTTAAATTTTACTTTATAATACTGTATTGGTTTTGCCATACATTGACATGAATCCGCCACGGGTGTACATGAGTTCCCATGCAAATTTTGCCTCTAAAAATTCTTCCCCCAAAACCATTGGGGAATTCAGTTTGTTGTTTTTTTTTTTTTGTCCATGTTTCACTATTTTATTTTTTTAATATAAATTTATTTATTTTAATTGGAGGTTAATTAAGGGGGATGGTACGGGGAGGGAGGAAGGAATTCAGTTTTTTAATATGGGTAAGCTCCTTGCATTACACTAGCAATAAAATTTTCTCTGCTCCTAAGAGTTCCCATCACAAAGAAAAATACTATTTTCTATTTCTTGTATCTATTTGCAGTGATGGATGTTCACAAAAACAATTGTAATAGTTTCATAATGTATATGTGTCAAATCATTATATGCTACATCTTAATCTTATATAGTCCTGTATGCAAACTCGAAAAAAATAATCCAAACTAAGTAGGAGAAAAAATATAATAAAAATTAGAGCAGAAATAAATGAAAATTAAAAATGGGAAATCAATGGAAATTGACATCAAAACCAAAGAATGATTGTTTAAAAACATCTGTAAACTCAGTAAACCTCTAGTTGCACTAAGAAATAAGGAGTTGTTCTTCAGTTGCTAAGTCGTGTCTGACTCTGCAAACCCATGAACTGCAGCACACCATATTTCCCTATCCTTCTCTGTCTCCTGGAGTTTGCTCAAACTCATGTCCATTGAGTCAGTGATCCCATTCAACCATCTCATCCTCTGTTGCCTCCTTCTCCTGTTGCCCTCCATCACTCCCTTAATCAGGGTCTTTCCCAATATGTCTGTTCTTCACATTACGTGGCCAAATATAGGAGAGCTTCAGCTTCAGCATCAATCCTTCCAATGAATATTCAGGGTTGATTTCCTTTAGGATTAACTGTTTTGATCTCCTTGCTCTCCAAAGGACTCTCAAGAGTCTTCTCCAGTACCACAATTTGAAAGCATAAATCCTTCAGCAGTCAGCCTTCTTTATGGTCCAACTCTCACATCCATACATGAAGACTGGGAAAACCATAGATTCGGTTATATAGATCTTTGTCAGCAAAGTGATGTCTCTGTTCTTTAATATGCTGTCTAGGTTTGTGATAGTTTTTCTTCCAAGGAGCAAGTGCCATTTAATTTCATGGCTGCAGTCACTGTCCACTGTGATTTTGGAGCCCAAGAAAATAAAATCCATCACTGTTTCCACTTTTCTCCAATCTATTTGCCATGAAGTGATACCATGAGGAAAAAAAGGAGAGGACACAAATTACTAATATGAGAAAATAAAGACAACACTAAAGAGCTAATGGACATTAAAATAATATTCCAGGAATTTTATGAACATTAATATTGATGCCTTCAAACTGTGATGCTAGAGAAGACTCCTGAGAGTCTCTTGGACAGCAAGGAGATCAAATCAGTCAGTCTTGAGGAAAATTAATCCTCAATACTCGTTGGAAGGACTGAAGCTGATGTGAAAGTGAAAATCACTAAGTCATGTCCGACTCTTTGTGACCCCATGGACTATACATTCCATGGAATTCTCCAGGTCAGAATACTGGAGTGGGTAGCTGTTCCCTTTCCCAAGGGGTCTTTCCAAACCAGGGATAGAACCCAGGTCTCCCACACTGCAGGCTGATTCTTTACCAGCTGTGGTGGTGGTGGTTTAGTCACTCAGTCGTGTCCGACTCTTGTGACCCCATGGACATCCCATGCCCATGGGATTCTCCAGGCAAGAGTACTAGAGTGGGTTGCCATTGAGCCACCAGGAAAACCCAGTATTTTGGTCATTTGATGTGAACAGCTGACTCATTGGAAAGTCCCTGATGCTGGGAAAGATTGTGGGCAGAAGGAGAAGAGGGCATCAGAGAATGAGATGGACAGATCACTGATGCTATCTACATGAACTTGGGCAAACTTCAGGAGATGGTGAGAGACAGGGAGGTCTGGTGTGCTGCAGTCCATGGGGTCACAAAGAAGCAGACTTGACTGGGCAACTGAACAACCATTTTATGAACAATACTACCACCAAATTTGATAACCTAGATGAAATTGATAAGTTTCTTGAAAGATGCCTTATTTAAAACTCACAAAAGGAGAAATAGGCAATCTACATGGGCCTTTACCTAGTAAATAAATTAAACGAAGAATTGATTAGAAAGCATCAGGCCCAGATGGGATTACTAGTGAATTCTACCAAGCATTTAAGAAAGAAATTATACTAATTATTGCAAAACTACTTTGTGTGTACTGCATGCTAAGTTGCTTCAGTCGTGTCTGACTCTGTGCAACCCTAAGGACTGTAACCTGCCAGCCTCCTTGTCAATGAGATTCGCCAGGCAAGTACACCAGAGTGAGTTTCCATGCCCTCCTCCAAGGGATCTTCCCAATCCTGGGATGGAATCTGCTTCTCTCATATCTCCTGCATTGGCAGGCAGGTTCTTTACCACTAGTGCCACCTGGGAAGCCCCCCCAAAACTATATGATACTGTAAAGGAGGATATATGCCATTATACATTTGCTCAAACCTGTAGAATGGAAAACACCAAAACTGAATCCTTATGTAAACTGTGACCATTGAGTTGATAATAATGTGTCAATATATGTCCATAGATTCTAGCAAATTTACCACTCTGGTGGGGGATGCTGATAATGGTAGAGGTTATGCATATAGTGGGATAGGAGGTACCTAGGAAATATCTGTACTTTCTGTTCAATTGCTGTGAACCTACAACTGCTCTATAAATAGTTTATAAATAAATAAAAATGAAAATATATATGTGTTCAATCCTTAATACCCATGGATACCACATTTATGATTTTGACTATGTATTAACACCTTGTTAATCTTTGGGGTTTCATATTTATTGTGGATAATGTATGCAAGAGCCAATCTCTTAATAAACAAGCTTAGTGGCCAATTAAGGTATATATTCCCAAGTAGTGTTACTATTCTCCATATGATGAATCATTCTCATCAAGTAGTCTAAAGTAAAACATACCATTATTTGTGTAAATCAAATGGCTGCCATACCTTTGGTAAGATCAATGCCCCATTAAATTTTCTCACAAATTCCTATGGCTGCTTCTAATTTCATAGTACTTTGACTGTGATTCCTTGCTTATATGTGTGTGCTGTGTGTACTTAGTTGCTCAGTCGTGTCCAATTCTTTGCAACCCCATGGATTGTAGCCTGCCAGTTTCTTCTGTCCAAGGCAATTCTCCAGGCAAGAATACTGGAGTGGGTTGCCATGCCCTCCTCTAGGGTATCTTCTCAACCCAGGGATCAAACCCAAGTCTCCCACATGGCAGGCAGATTCTTTACAATCTGAGCTACCAGGGAAGCCCAAGAACGCTGGAGTGGGTTGCCTATCTCTTCTCCAAGGATCTTCCATACCCAGGAATAGAACCGACATCTCTTGCATTGCAGGCAGATTTTTTGACAGCTGAGCTACCAGGGAAGCCCTCCCTGCTTCTACCTATTTCTTATTTTCTTCACTGAATCTTTCAGCCTTTATCTTCAAACTAGTATTGGTTCAAACATGAGTTTTAAGCTATTCTCTTTGCTCACCCCTTTTAAAGCAAGGGGCTTCCCTGGTAGCTCAGACAGAAGAATCTGCCTGCAATGTCAGGCACACTGTTTTGATTCCTGGATTGAGTAGATCCTCTGGAGAAGGAAATGGCAACACACTCCAGTATTCTTGACTGGAGAATTCCCCGGTCAGAGGAGCCTGGTAGGCAAAGTCCATGGGGTCACAAAGAGTCAAACATGACTGAGCCACTAACACTTTAGCTTTTCACTTTTTTTTTAAGCAAACCTTAACAAGAGATGCTTCTGTGTATAGAACAATTAATGACTATTCATATGTAATAAATTGTTACATTGTTTGATCAAATTACAAACAACTTGATATTTCACATTAGCAATTATCATCAGACATTTAGCTATTGAGTATTCCTCACAGACCATACTACCTTCTGTGGTATTCTGACCTCTCACCAGTTTATTGATTCCACTCTGTATCTCTCATCCATTAATTCTCTTCTCTGCAAAGCTGGAGAATTATTTTCTCTTAATTCTAAAACCAAACAGTTCTTGGCTACATTCATATATAAAAATCTATCAATTTGCTTAGCTTAACAAAGGGCCATCCTTAGTTTAGAGACATTACTTTAACAAGACCTAGTGTCTTTAAAAAGTAGCTGTGATTTTTAAATAGTGAATTTTTCTGCTTTATATTTATGTGGGGGAGGGATTAAAGAGTTTTTAAGAGAAAGCCAAATATCAGTACTGAAGAATAAAGTAAAAGCTAGGCAAAGAGATCTCACATTATTGTGATTCTTAACCTGAACATAGAATAATTTAAATTAAGGAATAAAATGTCCACATTTTTAGTCAATGAGATCTGTCACATTGTGTCCATCATGCACACTAGACAGAATAAAGAAAAATGTTCATGAAACCATTACACTGAATGTTCAGTTCAGTGCAAAAACTGAAGTTAGTCTTATAAATATTAAATCTTTCATGGTCTGAAGTGATCACATACAGTTTTCATTCATATACTATCTCATTTTTTATGAATATAACATTATATTGGAATTTGTAAGCTTTGTGATTCAAAAATATATATCCCTGAGAGGGCGGTCCTAAGATGGCAGAGGAATAGGACAGGGAGACCACTTTCTCCCCCACAAATTCATTGAAAGATCATTTGAACACAGCAAATTCCACAAAACAACTTCTGAACACTTGCAGAGGATATCAGGCATCCAGAAAGGCAGCCCATTGTCATTAAAAGGAGGTAGGACAAAATATAAAAGATAAAAAGAGAGACAAAGAGTTAGGGATGGAGGTCCTTCCACCGGGGAGGGAGTCCTGAAGGAGGAGAAGTTTGCAAACACCAGGAAACCCTCTCACTGGCGGGTCTGTGGGGAATTTTGGAATCTCAGAAGGCAACATAACAGGGAGGAAAAAACAAAAAACCACAGATTACATGCCTAACCTCAACTCCCAGTGGAGAAGTAGCCCAGACGCTCACATCCCCCACCAGCAAATGGAGGCTGAACAGGGAGGCGTGGGCTGCATTACTTAGGGTAAGGTCCGGGCTTGAATGACCTGAGGATAATCTGAAGGAGCTAACATGACATAGCAACCCAAACTGTGGGATAGCCAGAGAGAGAGGGAAAAAAAGAGAAAGCAAGAGATAGAAAACTTTCCCTTGAAAAGCACTAACTTAAGGAACTGCCAGACCTGCTCACAGAACAAAGGACAGAGAGAATACCAGAGAAGAGCTAGCCGGCTGCTGACCTGCCCATTCTCCGCCAGAGGCAGAGAGGCAGGCAGGCAACAGCAAGAGTAAGAAGGCGAGGGTCAATCTCGGCCCCAGAGACTGCATCTTCTACCAAACTGCGAGCAGGCTCCCAGTTGCTAATAAAGTCTTCCTTGGATCCTGGACGGTTGACATCTGGCAGGAGGGTCGCAGCCAGACATCAGCACCCCAGAGGAGACACACGGCACGCCTGAGACAGCACTCCTGCTGCACGCCTAGGAAACCAAGTGGCTGGGACCGGAGAGCAGATAAGGTGCACCACACACCTGGGGAGGGTGTGCTTGCCAAGCACCTGGTCACCTGAGCTGCTCAGACCTGTGAAGGGCACAAAACGCAGGCCCAACTGAGTCTGTGCCTTTGTGGATTACCTGAGAACCTGAAACTTAGTGGCTTAGACCTGGGAAGTGCACACAACCCAGGGCCTGCTTTAGAAAGTTCCCCTACAGATCAACCTGGAGCCTAAGCAGTGTAGACAGGGAAAGCACACACGCTGTGAGCAGGGGCAAACACAGTGTGGCCCAGACACAGTGATCACTCCCCACACACACCAGTGATATTTGTTTGCAGTGTTCCTCCCTCCCACAGCACAGCTAAACAAATGAGCCTAAATAAGAGACCACCTTTGCCCCCTTGTGTCAGGGTGGAAATTAAACACTGAAGAAACTTGCAAACAGAAGAAGCCAAAATAAACAGAGGGAACCACTTTGGAAGTGACAGGTGCAACAGATTAAAACCCTGTAGTTAGCACTGATTACATTGGAAGGGGGATATAGACCTTGAGAAGAAGTATAAGCCTGAACAAGGAACTATCTGAAACTGAACTGACCTCACACCCCTACACTGCCCACAACAGCTCCAGAGAAGTTCATAGATATATTTTACTATTATCATTTTTTTATTTTTTAATTTTTTTTAAGTTTTATGACTCATTTAATTTTCATTTTTATAACCTAATATTACCTTGCAAAAAACAAGACCCTATTTTTAAAGCAAATTTCATATATATTTTTTATAATTTTTCTGATTTTTATTAATATTGTATTTTTGAGAGTCTAACATCTACTCTAGACTTTTAATCTTTGCTTTTTGGTATTTGTTATCAATTTTCTACCTTTAAGAATCCAATCTTCAGTACTCATTTTTACTTAGGAGTGTGATTACTGGCTTGATTGCTCTCTCCCCCTTTTGACTCTCCTTTTTCTCCCCCAAGTCACCTCTACCTCCTCCCTCCCCCTTCTCTGCTCTACCCAACTCTATGAATCTCTTTGGGTATTGTAGGCCATGGAGAACACTTAGGGAAATGATTACTGGCTAGATCTGTTACGATCCTTTTGATTCGCCCTCTTCTCCTCCTGGTCACCTCTATCTCCTTCCTCCCTCTTCTTTTCTCTATGTAACTCTGTGAACAAACAAATGAGCCTAAATAAGAGACCACCTTTGCCCCCTTGTGTCAGGGTGGAAATTAAACACTGAAGAAACTTGCAAACAGAAGAAGCCAAAATAAACAGAGGGAACCACTTTGGAAGTGACAGGTGCAACAGATTAAAACCCTGTAGTTAGCACTGATTACATTGGAAGGGGGATATAGACCTTGAGAAGAAGTATAAGCCTGAACAAGGAACTATCTGAAACTGAACTGACCTCACACCCCTACACTGCCCACAACAGCTCCAGAGAAGTTCATAGATATATTTTACTATTATCATTTTTTTATTTTTTAATTTTTTTTAAGTTTTATGACTCATTTAATTTTCATTTTTATAACCTAATATTACCTTGCAAAAAACAAGACCCTATTTTTAAAGCAAATTTCATATATATTTTTTATAATTTTTCTGATTTTTATTAATATTGTATTTTTGAGAGTCTAACATCTACTCTAGACTTTTAATCTTTGCTTTTTGGTATTTGTTATCAATTTTCTACCTTTAAGAATCCAATCTTCAGTACTCATTTTTACTTAGGAGTGTGATTACTGGCTTGATTGCTCTCTCCCCCTTTTGACTCTCCTTTTTCTCCCCCAAGTCACCTCTACCTCCTCCCTCCCCCTTCTCTGCTCTACCCAACTCTATGAATCTCTTTGGGTATTGTAGGCCATGGAGAACACTTAGGGAAATGATTACTGGCTAGATCTGTTACGATCCTTTTGATTCGCCCTCTTCTCCTCCTGGTCACCTCTATCTCCTTCCTCCCTCTTCTTTTCTCTATGTAACTCTGTGAACCTCTCTGGGTCAATCAATAATGGATAATGCAATAACTAAGGTCAAAAACACTCTGGAGAAAACCAACAGTAGAATAACTGAGGCAGAAAATAGGATAAGTGAGGTGGAAGATAGAATGGTAGAAATAAATTAATCAGAGAGGAAAAAAGAAAAAAAGAATTAAAATAAATGAAGACAACCTCAGAGACCTCTGGGACAATGTAAAACCTCCCAACAATTGAGTCATAGGAGTCCCAGAAGAAGAAAACAAAAAGAAAGACCACGAGAAAATACTTGAGGAGATAATAGTTGAAAACTTCCCTAAAATGGGGAAGGAAATAGCCACCCAAATCCTAGAAACCAAGAGTCCTAAACAGGATAAACCCAAGGTGAAACACCTCAAGACACATATTAATCAAATTAATGAAGATCAAATACAAAGAACAAATATTAAAAGCAGCAAGGGAAAAATGACAAATAACACACAAGGGGATTCCCATAAGGACTACAGCTGATCTTTCAATAGAAACTCTTCAGGCCAGAAGGGAATGGCGGGATATACTTAAAGTGATGAAAGATAAAAATCTAAACCCAGATTACTGTACCCAGCAAGGATCTCATTCAAATACGATGGAGAAATCAAAAGCTTTACAGACAAGCAAAAGCTGAGAGAATGCAACACCACCAAACCAGCTCTTCAACATATGCTAAAGGCTCATCTCTAGACAGGAAATGGAAAAGGTGTATAAACTTGAACCCCAAACAACAAGTGGTAACAGGATCATACTTATCAATAATTACCTCAAATGTAAATGGGTTGAATGACCCAAGCAAAAGACAAAGACTGGCTGAATGGATAAAAAAAAAAGACCCCGATGTATGCTGTCTTCAAGAGAACACCTCAAAAGAAGGGACACATACAGACTGAAGAAAAAGGGCTGTAAAAAGATATTTCATGCAAACATAGACCAAAGCAGGACTAGCAATACTCATATCAGATAAAATAGACTTTGAAATAAAGGCTGTGAAAAGAGACAAAGAAGGACACTACATAATGACTGAAGGATCAATCCAAGACGATATAACAATTATAAATATATATGCACCAATATAGGAGCACTACAATACGTAAGGCAAATGCTAACAAGTATGAAAGGGGACAATAACAGTAACACAATAATAGTGGGTGGCTTTAAAACCTCATTCAAACCTATGGAGAGATCAACCAAACAAAAAATTAGCAAGGAAGCACAAAGTTTAAATGATATAATGGACCAGTTAGACTTAATTGATATCTCTAGGAATTTTACACCAAAACAATGAATTTCACCTTTTTCTCAAGTGCACTTGGAACCTTCTCCAGGATAGATAATATCCTGAGCCATAAATCTAGCCTTGGCAAATTAAAAAAAAAAAAAATTGAAATCATTTCAAGTATCTTTTCTCATCACAATATGGTAAGATTAGATGTCAACTACAGGAAAAAAAATATTAAAAATACAAACATATGGAGCTTAAACAACACACTTCTGAATAGCCAACAAATCACAGAAAAATTCAAAAAAGAAATAAAAATATGCATAGAAATGAATGACAATGAAAACACAACAAACCAATACCTATTGGATTCAGTAAAACCAGTGCTAAGGGGAAGGTTCATAGCAATACAAGCCTACCTCAAGAAACAAGAGAAAAATCGAATAAATAACCTAACTCTACACCTAAAGCAACTAGAAAAAGAAGAAATGAAGAATCTCAGGATTAATAGAAGGAAAGAAATCATAAAAATTAGGGCAGAAATAAATGAAAAATAAACAAAAGACACCATAGCAAAAGTCAACAAAGCTAAAAGCTAGTTCTTTGAGAACATAAACAAAATAGACAAACCATTAGCCAGACTCATCAAGAAAAGTAAGGGAGAAAAATGAAATCAACAAACTTAGAAATGAAAATGGAGAGTTCACAATAGACAACACAGAAATACAAAGGATCATAAAAGACTAATATCAGCAACTATATGCCAATAGAATAGACAATTTGGGAGAAATGGACAAATTCTTAGAAAGGTATAATTTTCCAAAACTGAACCAGGAAGAAACAGACACATCACAAGCATGGTAATCAAAACTGTAATCAGAAATCTTCCTGCAAACAAAACTCCAGGACCAGACGGCTTCACAGCTGAATTCTAACAAAAATTTAGAGAAGAGCTAACATGTAATCTACTTAAACTCTTCCAGAAAATTTACAGAGGAATGTAAACTTCCAAACTCATTCTATGAGGCCACCATCACCCTAATATCAAAACCAGACAAAGATGCCACAAAAAGAGAAAACATACAGGCCAATATCACTGATGAATATAGATACAAAAATCCTAAACAAAATTCTAGGAAACAAAATCCAACAACATATGAAAAAGATCATACATAATGACCAAGTGGGCTTGATACCAGGGATGCAAGGATTCTTCAATATCCACACATCAGTCAATGTGATACACCACATTAACAAATTGAAAGATAAAAAACATATGATTATCTCAATAGATGCAGAGAAAGACTTTGACAAAATCCAACATACATTCATGATAAAAACCCTCCAGAAAGCAGGCATAGAAGGAACATACCTCAACATAATAAAAGCCATATAGGATAAACCCACAGCAAATATTATGCTCAACAGTGAAAAATTGAAAGCATTTCCCCTGAAGTCAAGAACAAGACAAGGGTGTCCACTCTCACCACTACTATTCAACAGTCTTGGAAGTTTTAGCCACAGCAATCAGAGCAGAAAAAGGAATAAAAGGAATCCAGATTGGAAAAGAAGAAGTAAAACTGACACTGTTTGCAGATGATATGATCCTGTACACAGAAAACCCTAAAGACTTCACCAGAAAATTACTAGAGCTAATCAATGAATATAGTAAAGTTGCAGGATATACAATTAGCACACAGAAATCCGTTGCATTCCTATACACTAACAATGAGAAAACAGAAAGAGAAATTAAGGAAACAATCCCATTCACCATTGTAACAAAAATAATAAAATACATAGGAATATATCTACTGTAAAGAACTGTAAAGAAACAGTTCAGTTCAGTCACTCAGTCGTGTCCGACTCTTTGTGACCCCCATGAACCCCAGCACGCCAGGCTTCCCTGTTCATCACCATCTCTCAGAGTTCACTCAGACTCACGTCCATCAAGTCAGTGATGCCATCCAGCCATCTCATCCTCTGTCATCCCCTTCTCCTCCTGCCCCAATCCCTTCCAGCATTAGGGTCTTTTCCAGTGCATCAGCTCTTCGCATGAGGTGACCAAAGTATTGGAGTTTCAGCCTCAGCATCAGTCCTTCCAATGAATACCCGGGACTGGTCTCCTTTAGGTTGGACTGGTTGGATCTCCTTGCAGTCCAAGGGACTCTCAAGAGTCTTCTCCAACACCCACAGTTCAAAAGCCATCAATTCTTCGGTGCTCATCTTTCTTCACAGTCTAACTCTCGCATCCATACATGACCACTGGAAAAACCATAGCCTTGACTAGAGGGACCATTTTTGGCAAAGTAATATCTCTGCTTTTTACTTTATCCATGCCTTAACCCACACAAAAGCTTAGATGTGCCCATGTTCAAGCCTAGTACCATATACTAGATATATGTTGGCAATGTCCAACATGTGTCTGGACACAACCACCTAGACAAGCACAGTAAACATCTCCAACTCACTTATACCAGTAACCTTCTAGGTGTCAATGAGGCTGCATTTGTTTCTGGAGCTCCAGGTCCTCCTCAAATCTCATGTGGTTGTGGCAAAATTCATTTTTTTGAAATTTAGAAATGAGTACCCACTTTCCTACTGGCTATTGGTTGGGGGTCACTGTCAGCTCAGAAACTGCATTCAGGTCCTAGTCCTGTGAACTTCATACAACAAGCAGCTTACTTTCTCAAAGCCAGCAGGAAAATCTGTTATTCAGTCTGCTAAAACAGATTCATATATACCATAATGCAATAACAGGAATATATGCCATCTCTTTGACATATTCTATTGACTAGAAGCAAGTCACAAATTGTAACTGCATTCAAGGTGAAGAAATACACAAAGACGTCTAACTCAATCAGTCATTGTCTGCAAGCTTCACCTACCACAGTATGTGCTAGCATTATATCAGAAAAGGGAATACATTTCTGTGTGGTCCTACATTTTGACCATAAATTAGACTATAGGATATAAAGATATGAATGAGTGAGTCTAGGGGGATATATATGGATTTTGGAACTGAATATGGCCATGGTTATTTGTTGCACATAACTCTCAGTATGCTTTAAGGCATGATAATCAATAAAGAGACAGGACTTTTATTCTTTGTATGAAGGTGCAAATGCATGTCTGAATAAAGACATGTGTGAGTTCAATCATACACTAATAAGCACGGCTATGTCTAAAGGCAGGATCATTCTTGGTGAGCATAGAATAAAAATGGGTACTTGAAGCTGAGCCTGAAAATATGGGTATTATTTCAAGTTTACCTTTGAAAAAAAAGAAAAACTATATATTGGCTTTTTAAATCATTTAACACTTTGGGATATATAGGCATAGTCCCAAAGTAAGCAGAAATAAAAATAATAATCTGGAAAAGAATAACATGTAGAGAAAGAATTTAAAGTGATGAATTTATACACTGTTTGTTCCATAGAGTACATGGTTCTGAAAGATATAAAGACTGACTCTGCAGAGGTGATTATATAAAAAAAAGTTGCTCACTTTTTTATTTCTACGTTTGGTCTCTATTACTGACCCTAAAACCCACTCCAGTGTTCTTGCCTGGAGAATCCCAGGGACAGGGGAGCCTGGTGGGCTGCCGTCTATGGGGTCGCACAGGGTCAGACATGACTGAAGTGACTTAGCAGCAGCAGCAGCAGCAGCAACTGACCCTAACCTTGACTACAAACCAGTATATATTTTTACAAAACCAAGAAATATGGTACCATGATGTGATTTTGCAAAGAAGCATCTAAGGTGTTAGTTCTAAAATGTCTTGTAGGTCTTCATAGAACCGTTCAACTTCAGCTTCTTCAGCATTACTGTTGGGGCATTGACAAAAGACCTATATATAGAAAACTATAAAACACTGATGAAAGAAATCAAAGAGGACACAAATAGATGGGAGAAATATACAATGTTCCTGGATTGGAAGAATCAATACAGTGAAAAAGAGTATACTACCTAAAGCAATCTACAGATTCAGTGCAATCCTAATCAAGCTACCAATGGTATTTTTCAGAGAACTAGAACAAATAATGTCACAATTTGTATGGAAATACAAAAAACCTTGAATAGCCAAAGCAATCTTGAGAAAGAAGAATGGAACTGGAGGAATCAACCTGCCTGACTTCAGGCTCTACTACAAAGCCACAGTCATTAAAACAGTATGGTATTGGCACAAAGACCGAAGTATAGATCAATGGAACAAAATAAAAAGTCCAGAGAAAAAATCCACACACCTATGGACAACTTATCTTTGACAAAGGAGGCAAGAATATACAATGGAGAAAAGACAATCTCTTTAACAAGTGGTGCTGGGAAAACTGGTCAACCACTTGTAAAAGAATGAAACTGGAACACTTTCTAACACCATACCCAAAGATAAACTCAAAATGAATTAAAGATCTAAATGCAAGGTCAGAAAGTATAAAACTCCTAGAGGAAAACATAGGCAAAACACTCTCTAACAGAAATCACAGCAGGATCCTCTGTGAACCACCTCCCACAGTAATGTAAGTAAAAGCAAAAATAAACAAGTGGGACCTAATTAATCTTAAAAGCTTTTGCACAATGAAGGAAACTATAAGCAAGTTGAAAAGACAGCCTTCAGAATGGGAGAAAATAATAGCAAACAAAGCAACTGACAAAGAATTAATCTCAAAAATATTCAAGCAACTCCTGCAGCTCATTTCCAGAAAGATAAACGACCCAATAAAAAAATGGACCAAATTACTAAATAGACATTTCTCCAAAGAGGACATACAGATGCCTAGCAAACACATGAAAAGATGCTCAACATCACTCATTATCAAAGAAATGTAAATCAAAACAATAATGAGGTATCATCTCACACAGGTCAGAGTGGCTGCTATCAAAAAGTCTACAAAAAATAAATGCTGAGAAAAGGGAACCCTCTTACACTGTTGGTGGGAATGCAAACTAGTACAGCCACTATGGGGAACAGTATGGAGATTGCTTAAAAAACTAGAAATAGAACTGCCATATGACCCAGCAATCCTACTGCCGGGCATACACACCAAGGAAACCAGAATTGAAAGAGACACATGTACCTCAATGTTCATCCCAGCACTCTTTACGGTAGCCAGGAGATGTAAGCAACCTAGATGTCCATTGACAGATGAATGGATAAGAAAGCTGTGGGTCATATACACAATGGAATATTACTCATTTATTTAAAAGAATGCATTTGAATCAGTTCTCATGAGGTGGATGAAACTGGAGCATATGATATAGAGTGAAGAAAGTCAGAAAGAAAGCGCCAATAGAGTATATAAATGCATATATATGGAATTTAGAAAGATGGTAACGATGACCCTATATGCAAGACAGTAAAAGAGACACAGATGTAAAGAACAGACTGTTCAATTCTGTGGGAGAAGGTGAGGGTGGGATGATTTGAGAGAATAGCACTGAAACATGTGTATTATCATATGTGAAACAGATCGCCAGCCCAGGTTCAATGCATGAGACAGGGTGTTCAGGACTGGTGCTCTGGGATGACCCTGAGGGATGGGATGGGGAGGGAAGTGGGAGGGGGGTTCAGGATGGAGAATACATGTACACCCATGGCTGATTCGTGTCAATGTGTGGCAAAAACCACTATAATATTGTAAAGTAATTAGCTTCCAATTAAAATAAAAAATATTAAAAAAAAAACAAAACACCAAAAATATGTATCCCTTATGTGTGCCAAGGGTTTATTGCAACATACTTTTTATCTTCAAACACCTGAGGTTTAATTCATTAAAAAAACATTTATTTGATGCTTGCTATTTGCCAAGTACTTTGATACAGTTAACAGATTTTACTGGAATCAGAAAAATATGTGTTATAGTCCTATATGACTAATTGCTTACTATGCAGACTTTATAGAATTATGTAATTCTTCTGGATCCCAGTTTTCCCACTTCCAGAGCTTTAGTTGTTATGATCACTGTGCCTGATTTTAAAAAATAAATAATTTTACAAAAATGAAAGTATTTTAAGCAGAGTTAATTAACACCACTTATATAATTATACAAGCCAAAGGAATTTTGCTTGAATGGAAAAGAAAGAAGGAATAAGCCAAATATCACTAATTTTTACAAAATGTAGGTTTCATAATATAAGCTCTTTAAGTGTTTAAGTCTTAATTAATTTTATCAGTGATATTTGAAAGCATCTGGAACTTCTAGTTCTAATTTATGAGACATTCTGTTGAAGCTGGGACACACTTTATTTGGCCAGAGTGAAGAGATTAAACTGAAACTTCATCTTGGGTAAAGTTCTGGGTCCTTGTTGAACAAACACTTAGACTTCTGCTGAATGCTATTTTAATCCCTAATTGGTGACGTTTACTGTGTTTTGTGGCACTTAAATTTCAAAATCATGTTTCTGGCACTTGACAGCGTAGGTCAGTGGTGCTAAACCACTTCCACCTGCTAAAATCAGTTATATTTTAAGCAGGTTTAACTGAGGTGCACCATTTGGAAATAGTTTGCAAAAATGCCTCAGTTTTCTCAGGGGGGAAGTAACCAGTGTGCCTGAGGTTTCTGAGTGTTTCCAGGATTAAACTTGATCTCTCTGTCAATCAACTAGGAATCAAGAAGGTAGACTGGATAGCAGTTCTACTAATCTGAACAATTTTTGAACCTTGTAGAATTTTGTTGCCATTTTGATATCACTGCAAACTAGTTCTAGGCTAGACTTTTACTGATTTGCTCTGTAATATTGTGTCATTCTTAGAGGATGATTGCCTTGACTTGACAGGAAGTACAACCTAATAGCTAATTTCAGCTAAAGCTGATAAAGATAGTGCTAGAAATGATTTAAGTCACTGTAGTCAAATATGGTGGTAAAAAGCTTGCTTTCCACAATTTATTCTTATCAAGATAGGAGATAGACAACATTAAACAGTTTGAAGCTTTAATTTGTTTAGAGCAGGAATCAAAATTTAACTTCTATGCAAGTTACTTATTTGCTAGTTTGTTTACATATTGTGTGGGGTTGCAAAGGAAAGGGAGGAGAGAATATTCAAATACCCTGATATGCATGCTGGCAAAGGAAATATTGTGACTAAGTCATTGTGTATTTTGCACATGGATTTATTTAGCATTAGACAATTAACTTTTGATTTCATAGCACATGAGTTACTATTTTAGTTGTTTAATATTTTCTATATATTATAAACACAAAAAAGAGAAGTTACAGGGAAAATGGAAATGTTGATTTTAAGGAAAAAGAAGTTTAAACTAATACCGCATGCGTGCTTAGTCACTAAGTCATGTCTGGCTCTTTGTGACCCCATGGACTGCAGCCTGCCAGTTCCTTTGTTCATAGGATTTCTCAGGCAAGAATACTGAGTGGTTTACCATTTCCTTCTCCAGGGGATCTTCCCAATACAGGAGCTAAACCAGCACCTCCTATGTCTCTTGAATTGGCAGACAGGTATTTTACCAATTGAGCCACCTGGGAAGCTCCCAAACTATTGGATCAAAGGTTTTCCCTTTCCTCAATAGAATGATTTTATAATGTCTGTTGATGTAGTTCAGATTTGTAAACTGGAGAATGGACTGTCAGGTAACCCTGGAACACTGGTCTGGCTTCAGAAACAAAGCTCCTTAGGTTGTGACTTTAAAGGACTTTGATGTCTCTGAAAAATTAATCTTAATAATTACATAATTCATGAACTATAATTACTATAGTTATAATAATAAAAACTGCTGGGGTCCAGCCCCGGTGGATCCAGGGTAATTCGAAGGTGGGGACGGAGTCGGCGTTCTAGGAAAAAACTTATTTAATTACAGATATTTAGAGAGATTAGAAATGGATAGTGTAGTAGGAAATATTAGTGGAGAAAAAGAGGCTGAATAACTTGGTTTACGTGGAATACCAATCACCACCTACGTAGGCCACAGGCGTCTTTCCGTTCTCCCGAAGGAGAGGAGGCACTGAGGCCTCCCTGGTCTGATCTTAGAAGCCCAGGCAGAATTAGCAGGCTTGGTGAAAGAAAAAATAATATATCAGAATATAGAATAGGTATTAAATGATACTAAGGAAGTAGCATTAATTTTTTTAGAAAATGTCATATTTTGTGATGTAGGAGTATATATTACATTTAGAATTTGTGTGCTGAAATAAGTAGGGCTTAAGTATCAAAAATAAATCTGCAATTCATTTTGGTGCATCAGTAAAATATATAGTGCATGTGTATACATGTTATATACACAATATAATGTTCAGCAAACTGACAATAATAATGGAATTTAAGTGATAGGAATATGAATACTCATTGTATAAATCTTATAACATTTTCATGTGCTTGAAAATTTTGCAAACTAAATGTTTAAATGTCTATGTTTCAGGGTCCAGCCCCGGTGGATCGAGGGTGATTCGAAGTTGGGGACAGAGTTGGCATCCTTGGAAAAATACAAATTTAATTACAGATAGAGAAAGATTAGAAATGGATAGTGTAGTAGGAAATATTAGCAGAGAAAAAGAGGCTGAATAACTTGGTTTACATGTAATACCATCCATGGTCCAGGTAGGAATTCAGACAGAAAAATGGGGAGCAAGAAATAACGACATGGGGGAATCAGTCTTTCCAGAAACTGATCCCATTTCTTTATTTTTAGGTTTGCTTATATACCTTTCGTTACACATAGGGATGAATACAGAGTCACGCGGGGGTCAGCAGTCCTGACCTTTATCAAAATCAGGTGCTTTACATAAAAAAAGGTCTTAGGGGTTTTACATCATCTTCTGGCCATGAGGCCTGCTGACATTTTATGATTCTTTCTTTCTGATAACCAAAAATCTTATTTTTCCCAAGAGTGTTTTTTTTCTTAAACCAGGCACCACCCTCCAAATAAAGTTGCATTCCGAAAGGGTGAGGTTGTAGTGAGTTACAATCAAGAAAGGAATTTATTTAACTCAAGGTTAACATGATCAATCTTAAAGGTTAATACTTATTTCTCCTATATGTTAGTTATATTCATTATAAGGGCAGGGAATGTGGAGATTTAGCAGCAAACATCAGCCCAACAAATGAAAATCCTTTCACCAATGTTCTCCTTAAGATCTATTTAGTCTTAAGATAGTGATAAAGTTACATTTTTACATAGCAAGGACACAGTGATTTATCAGAAAGTACAGTGATCTATTACAAAAGAGAAAATTCATTAACTCAAGAAGTCTAGTATTGTTAACATCAAAAACTACTATATTTCCTTTTGCATATTCCAAATACATTGATTAATATATTCCCAGATGCCTAAGGATATGGAGGCCTGCAATCATTGACTCAACAATGAGAAAAGCCCTATGTTAATTAAGACTCTCAAAATACTCCAAAACTCTCTGTGCTGTTTATGGTTGAGAGGTAGTAAACAGTCATGTGCTAGTGGCAGGAGTATGGATAATCCTGTCACACAAGCTAGTTTGCCAGCAGAGAGGTTTGACCTGAGACACCCTTGTCACACCCAGGGCAGGGAATTAGCAGAGATTATTGGCACAACAAATGAAAAACCCTTCACCAATATAATTCCTAACCAACCCACTATACTAACAATTTCTAACTTCCCAAAGGAATCTGCCTTTAGTAAGTCCAAAACATCTCATGCCTCTCACAGTTGGGGTGCTGTAAACAATCACATGTGGCTGGACGAACCTATAAGGCAGGCTAGATAACCTTCAGAGGAGTTTGTAAGTTGAAACACTCTTGTCATGCCCAGAAATTTTTATTGACTTGGAGCTGCACTTTTACTCCTTCTCCGAGAGAAATGGTGATGGGGGAGAGCCCCCTGTAAAATCAGAGGTGTAGGTGAGAGCATAAAACAGACTCTGGTTTTGGGGGTACATGCTCGGGAACAGGGGGTTTCCTGAGGCTTGATCACGCTTTTGCTATGCCAAGCCTCCTTCCTCATGACCTTTGCCATGGGCAGAGTTCCTCATGCTGGCTCCCGGCATCTATGTGCTTCTCTGCAACACTAATTCTATATTTATTTAGATACTCATTATATCTTGCTGCCAGAATATCCAAGTCCTCTGGCTTGACTACAATGACCAGAATATGATTGATTTCTTTATTTTACCCTCTTATTCTGAATTTTGTCTGCCAGTTTGACTGATTCCTTGATGATCAACTTATCAGGACTTAATCAAGTCAACCATGTGGAATTGGCTCAGTTTAGAGCAATTCCATGACAGAGCATCTTGATTATTTCTATTATGCTCATATTCCCAGTTGGTAATTTTTCTTGGATTCTGGCTATGCATGGCTGGATTTAATCAGATTAATTACCTTGAGGAATTTCATAATGGAATTCCCTAGAAGATAGGTAGAAAAATTTAAATAATTTTCAATTCATTGTTAAAAATAGTAAAGGAATCTCTCACGTCGAGTCTGGTCCATTCAGAAAGTTCATCATTCCTTTAAGTCTCTCTTATCTCTTCTCATTTTACCTTTGATGTGATAGGGTAAAAAAGATTTTTTTCATCTTGATAATAATTCATAATATATGGAAGGACCATTATGAAATCTTCCCTTCTATTATCATTTTTGCTTAAGAATCCCACTTCTTTACCCTTTGATGGAAGCTATTATTTTCCAGATCTTTAATACATTTTATCATAAATCTTTCTAGCTCCAGCATGCTTTTCTGCTAATTGCTGAATATATTAATAGACTTGATTTTTTTTGTATGTGTCAAAATCATCCTAAAATCTGATACTTTAGAGGAAAGCAACATAAGTTTAAAATTTGAATCAAACTCCAGGCCTTCAACCCCTCCAACAATCAAATGCAGTTACTTGTGCTAAACTCATACAAAAGTCAGAGATTTGCTCTACGTCTTCCACCTTGTTTCAGTGTTCTCACTTCAAATTATGGCTAAATAATATAGTAAATAAAGAGCTGACTTAGAAATAAGAAAGCAGAGTGTTGAGTTATATCATTGATTTTTATGCCTATTACCAAATGCAAATTTGTGCACCCAACTCACAGTGAGACTAAACAAAGTGAAACATTGGAGTTTGGAACAGATAAAAGTTTATTGTAGGGTTGTGCAAAGAGACAGGTGGCTTGTGCCCTAAAATCCCAAACTCCTTGAAAGGTTTCAGCAAAGCACCTTTAAAGACAAGGTGAGGGAGGGGATGTGGTTAGTTTTTGCAGACTTCTTGATGTTAGATTCCTTTGTTCTTGTACCTGTCCACATAGGTCAGGTCATGATCTTCTTGTAAACCTCCAAAAAGACAAATGTTACTCTCTCTTCTGCAACTTCTTATATTTATATGAATGGACTTTTAAAGATCAGAGCTCTGAGAATATGCTATCGTGTATATTTCAGGCTATAGGCAATATTCTTTTACAAAAGGTACAGAACCACGATGACTCAGCACAGGAAAAGAAAGAGAGCTGATATGGAGTTAGATTTGTTTTCCCCTATTACATGCCTGGAAATTTTAGTTTTTTGCTCAACTTCTCCACCTCAGTTTCTGCATTTGTGAAATAGGGTTCCTGACACTTTCTAAGCAGACCTCACAATATTATCCTAAGGATCAAATTCTAGGATTAATGAAATAGTGTGTTAAATTTAAATATGATTACTCTGTAACAAAACAATGAAACATGATTTATGAACATATCTGCCTAATATATGGATTAACCTGCCTATTTACATTTTAATGCTTCATTGTGAAGTTAATTTGCTAGGTATTAAAGCTTCAATGGTCATATGCTTATTTCTCTTTAACTTTTGTAGTCTAATGGAAGTGATTTTTTTTGGGGGGGGGTATTGTTCTTTTTTTTCTTTTGAAGGACCATGCTAATGACATGTTTAAGGAATGAGAGCAAAATGATCAATGTCCAGTTCAGTTCAGTTCAGTCGCTCATTCATGTCCAACTCATTCGTGTCCATTGCCACACCATGAACTGCTGCACGCCAGGCTTCCCTGTCCTTCACCAACTCCTAGAGCTTGCTCAAACTCATGTCCATCAAGTTGGTGATGCCATCTAACTCTTTCATCCTCTGTCTTCCCCTTCTCCTCCCACCTTCAATATTTCTCAGCATGAGTCTTTTCCAATGAGTCCGTTCTTCACATCAGGTGGACAAAGTATTGGAGTTTCAGCTTCAGCATCAGTCCTTCCAATGAATATTCAGGACTTATTTCTTTTAGGATTGACTAGTTTGATCTCCTCGTAGTCCAACAGACTCTCAAGAGTCTTCTCCAACACCACTGTCCAAAAACATCAATTCTTCAGTGCTCAGCTTTCTTTATAGTCCAACTCTCATATCCATACATGACTACTGCAAAAATCATAGCTTTGACTAGATGGACCTCTGTTGGCAAAGTAATGTCTCTGCTTTTTAATACGCTATCTAGGTTGGTCATAAATTTTCTTCCAAGGCATAAGCATCTTTTAATTTCATGACTGCAGTCAGCATCTGCAGTGATTTTGGAACCCCCCCAAAATGAAGTCTATCACTGTTTCCATTGTGTCCCCATCTATTTGCCATGAAGCTATATGACTGGATGCCATGATCTTAGTTTTCTGAATGTTGAGTTTTAAGCCAACTTTTTCCCTCTCCTCTTTCAGTTTCATCAAGAGGCTCTTTAGTTCTTCACTTTATGCCATGAGGGTGGTGTCATCTGTGTTTCTGAGGTTATTGATATTTCTCCTGGAAATCTTGATTCCAGCTTGTGCTTCATCCAGCCTGACATTTCCATGATGTATTCTGCATATAAGTTAAATAAGCAGAGTGACAATATACAGCCTTGACGTACTCCTTTACCAATTTGGAACCAGTCTGTTGTTCCATGTCCAGTTCTAACTGTTGCTTCTTGACCTGCATATAGATTTCACAGGAGGCAGGTAAGGTGGTCTGGTATTCCCATTGCTTTCAGAATTTTCCACAGTTTATTGTGATCCACACAGTCAAAGGCTTTGGCATAATCAGTAAAGCAGAAGTAGATGTTTTTCTGGAACTCTCTTGTTCTCTTAATGATCCAAGGGATGATTGGCAATTTGATCTCTGGTTCCTCTGCCTTTTCTAAATCCAACCTAAGTATCTGGAAGTTCACTCATTCTCTTTACACCAGGTTCTTTGCCTTTTTAATTCACTGTTCATATCTGTGTATGTGTAAACATAAAGATATTCAAATATTAACCCTGGCTATCTCTAAGGAGTAGTGCTGCAGGTAAATATTTCATGCTATGTTCTTTTAAATATTTTTCAATCATGGATGTCACCTTAAAAACGAATTTCTAAATAACATGCCAGTTTGCCTGTGTTACTTGTAAAATAAGAGCAAAATGCAAAAAGTATACTTTAAATAAAAGGAAGCTTATAGTGTAATTGAAAAAAAAAAAAAGACACGTAGAGTACAATCATTTAAAAATTAAATACTAAGTGCCATCCTGTTGTTCACAAGGGATGAGTGAGACAGGTTGGGGAGAACTTTTCAGGGGAGATAATTGGTGAACTTACCTAAAAGAAAGTAGAGAAAATGATCAGCCACACTCCATGCATCGAGCATATCATGTACAATGCACAGAAATCTGAAATCATGTCATGAGGACTATGTGTAATTTGCTGGGACTAGAGGGTATACTATGTGGTGGATAAAGAACATCATGGGAAATGCAGATGGGAAGATACAACCTCATGAAGTTTTACTTTACCCTGCAAAGAAATGGAAGCCACACAATATTCATAAGCAGGAACTCAGATGACCAGATCAGT
Source organism: Cephalophus harveyi (assembly GCA_006410635.1). Classification (NCBI taxonomy): domain Eukaryota; kingdom Metazoa; phylum Chordata; class Mammalia; order Artiodactyla; family Bovidae; genus Cephalophus; species Cephalophus harveyi. Next base: position 173,596 of record SJYT01021260.1, read on the forward strand.
GCTTGAAAACCGTAACTCTGACAGGAGTGTGGAGGTTGGCATGACTCTGAGGTGAAGTTGCTCAGTCGTGTCCGACTCTTTGCGACCCCGTGGACTGTAACCTACTAGGCTTCTCTGTCCATGGGATTCTCCAGGCAAGAATACTGGAGTGGATTGCCATTTCCTTCTCCAGGGGATCTTCCCGACCCAGGGATCGAACCCAGGTCTCCCGCATTGGAGGCAGACGTTTTAACCTCTGAGCCACCAGGCATGACTCTAGGAGAGGAGAAATTGCAGAACTGGTTACATGTTTCCTTGCCATCTGCTTCTGACTTCATCCTTTGACAGCCCATATTACTGTTGAGCTCAGGACCCCCCGGAAACCCCAGTCCTGGGAGTGCTTACTGGGCTGTGAACCTGCAGGTGTGCTCCGTGCCCGGAGCCAACTTCAAGTAGGTGGAGCTTCTGTTACTCAGAGCCAGATATAATTGGCCCCTGTGGGACCTTGATGGCAGCCACTTGGGGGCAGATATGGAAGGGGGGAAAGAGCTAAGAGTAGAAAGGGATGGATGATTACTTTACACATATTTATTCTACATGACAAAAGGAACATAGTTCAGAAAACAGCACAATGAACACACTTACTACAGTTCCTCATGTCTTTTGCTTCCTTCCATCAGGGAAAAACCCTGAATTGTCTGTCAGGCCTCATAAGTGGGCTGTCATCTGGGAACCAAGTCAGTTTTTCTAGCACATCAACCACTGAAAAACTTTGCTTCTTTCTCCCCTGGGATAAGAATGCCCAACTCAAAGAATGTATAGGTATATTTAATAAGATAACTGCTGTTCAATTCCTAGGGCAATAATTAGGTCACAATAAATGGTACTGATAATAATGTGAATGCCAATAGTAATACTATTTCCTTAAACTAACTTGTATTGATACATATCTTCAGGCATTACAATAGCCGCTTTACATAAAATTATCCATTTAGTATTCACATTTTGAAGGATAGAATTTGAACAGATTCATTTGCCTGAAGTCATAAATCTAAGCTCAGAGCCCTGATTGAGTTTGGTGCCCAAACTATGTGGCGCCAGAGTCTGTAAGTTTAACCATTCTCTGACACTGTCACAATAACAGACATGCACCTTTAAAAAGAATGTCATATTTTGTTCTTTTCTCTCTCCTCAGGAGATAGAAATGATGCTTACCATTTTGCAGCTTTGATTAGTGCTTTTACTAAAACTTAGCTTCCTGGATTTGTACAATCATGGATGTCACCTTAAATATGAATTTCTAAATAACCTGCCAGTATGCTTGTTTTGCAAAAAAAAAAAAAAAGATTACACTTACAGTCGCTGACAGAAATGAAAAGTTGCAGGAATATTTAACTTTCTATTACTCTCCAGCAGCAGTTACTAAAGCCTGATCACACTCTTTCATAACTAATATATTAATGGAAAGGGGGGGAAAGATGAAGTCTTTTTTTGTCAGTTGGAAAGTAATTTTTATTTTAATAGCACAGGTATTATACTATGGAAAAGAAGTGTTCTACTAGTTTTCTGAGATTTTCCTTTTTCATTCTGACTCCTGACTGTCAGTCTCCCACTCCAACACTTGAAGCACTGCTGGCCAAAACTATCCCTTGAGGGTTCTTTACCCAAGTGAGACTTTTACGATCCTAGGTTACTTTGAAAACCATTTATTGAAAATCCACTGAATACCCAGTACTGTGTTATGTTGTTCTGATATCATATGTATTAAACCATGTCAGAGATACTCCCAGCTCAGCTAGCTAGACTGCATGCAGATTCAAGGCAAAGTTTTGTAATGGAAAAAGCTTCTAATTTGGAGGTGAATGTAGAAGACACTTGCAGTCATTTCTCACTCAGTTTAGAAGCCTTTCTTTAATGGCAGGAGTTTATAACTCTTCCCTATCTCTTCTCAGGCTTCCCTGGTAGCTCAGCTGGTAAATAATCTTTTCTGTAATGCAGGAGACCTGGGTTTGATCCCTAGGTTGGGAAGATACCCTGGAAGAGGGCATGGCAATCCACTCCAGTATTCTTGCCTGGAGAATTCCCATGGACAGAGGAGACTGGTGGGCTACAGTCCATGGGGTCCCACAGAGTCGGACACGACTGAGAGACTCAGCATAAAACAGAGTCTTCCTTCTCAGCAGGAGAGAGGGTAGCTTCTTGTTAATGTATCCGTGTTAAAAGAAGACCAATATCACTGCAGTTTCTGACTTCCAAAAGTTTATTCAGCTCCAATTTGCCATATTATCTTTAATGTTTTAAACAAAGTTTTTAAGTTTGAGTACTCCCATCAGAATGAAGGAAAACAAGTGACATAGATGTGACAGTAAAAGATGATCAGACATTATATGGCTAGTCAACAAAGTCCATTGTTCAGAGAGTACATTAATAATCCCTTACATTGGGTTTTGGAAAGGTTTTATAAATATCTTGCCCTTGCACTGCCCTGTGAGTTGTATAAGACAGTGTATTCCCATTGGACAGATGCAGAAATAGAAGCCTGCAGAGGTTGAGGAACTTGGGGAAGTTTACATAGCTAGTATTAGTGGAGTGGGGACTAATATCTGGGTCTTGATCCAATTTGCCTTTGGTGGGGGAAGGTCCCTTCACCTAGTGAAGGGACCAACCTAGAACAATGGAAGGCATTCTCATCTCCATCTGTCCCTCCTATTTTTTCTGACCATCTCTGCCAGCTGTTTCCTTGGTTAATCCACTGCCAGCCTGGTCTAGATGATCCTAAATTCATAAAGCCGCTTCCAACTATTGATCTTTCTGCTTCCAGTCTTCCTCGCTAATCTATTATTTGTAAACACTTAAATTAGACTTATCACTTATCTGTTTGAAACCCTTAAATGGCTCTTAACTTCTTGCCTTGGTACCCGAGACCCCTGTTAACCTCACTATTTTCCATTTTACCCTTCCCTTGTAATTTGCTACAAGTGCATCCACAAGATGAAACTAAATGCAGTACCTCTCTTATTTCTAGACTATTTTGTATGATGTCTACCTGGCTTTATAGAAATCCTATTTTTTTTTCCTTCTACAGGCTAATTTCCATCTGGTTTGCATCTATTTGTTCTTTAGGTCTCTAAGCACATACTGTCTCTTCCTAGAAGACTTCCCTGATGTTCCAAGCTCAGCACAGGTGTCCTTTATCCATGGTACAATAGCCTTTTATGCTCATTCTTCTAGCATTTATCACACAACAGTGTGAGTATCATATTGTATTTCCTATTAGACTGTAACTGTATTCAGATCAGCAGGACAAGATGGCATGGTTCTTTTAGGCTCTTTGGGAAACTGGAAGGTGTATGGCTAGAGCACAGCTATGAGAGTTTTTGGAAAGACATTAGCATCTGGGCTGTTGAAGGATAAGCAATGCTATGGACCTGACCACTAGTCCAAGCCAGGACATGCTTGACTTACATCTGTAGTAAATGAAACTTTGACTCCTGAGTAACAGTGGATGAGTCACAACTAGACAAGAATCCCTTCTTTAAAGTGTTCACTCTAACTTGGAATAAAATTTAATAGAAAAAGAGGGCTGGCTTTATTTAACAAAAATTTCATCCTGCCCCCTAACCATAATTTTTCTGAAATACTACATCAATTATATAAAGAATTTGCTATTTCAATGCTTTTTTTCAGAATTCAGAATTACTCATAAACAAGCATGACCATTGAGACAGTACAGGCATGCAATTATTTGATACAATTTGTTAAACTGGCATCATGCTCTGTAGTTTTTAATAGGCATTGTAGGCTGCTCTTGGGTAGGAACCACTATTTCATGCATGATATCTAGTACAGAGTGTGACATACACCATTAGTCTAGTCAATCTTTAGATGTGTTAGGTAATGTTTATATATATATATATACACACATATATATATAAAGTTGTTTGATTCTAAGCACAGCTCTGGCTGTCAGGATTGATATTTTCCAGATCTAATGCAAGAAAACAAACAAAAACGACAAACAAAAAACTCTCAACACTTATAGATTTCACAAAATGGATAAAATTTCACTTTTCAGAGCACCTTTCAGCAGTAATACTCTTTTTTGGACTCCCTGGGTGTATACTTGATTAAATAAATGCTAATCATCACATTTCCTTCAAAGATTGGGTCTTATTATATTTAAGATTCTTGTTTGTTGGTATATAGATTTGCACCCACAGCTGAATTCCTCAGAAAGATAGTGAAGAGGAAGATGGTGAAGAGGAAGATGGTGGAGGGGTGCAGAGACTGAGTGCTACATAATGAAAAAGTAGAAGCAGTGCTCCCAGTTAGGCAAGATGAGTGCAGAGACTATGGAGAAAGGAAATCAAATAGCAACACACTCTTTTTCTCTCCTATGAATTCTTCAGTAAAATCTACATCTTTCCTCAATACTTTTATTATAAATTCATTCTTACTGTAGAATATGATGAAGTGCTGACTGTTTCAGACATCCAACCTGAATTTTCAGACACTTCCAGTACCTA
>SJYT01021260.1:182596-203663 GCA_006410635.1 Cephalophus harveyi
GGTGACAATATACAGCCTTGACGCACTCCTTTTCCTATTTGGAACCAGTCTGTTGTTCCATGTCCAGTCCTAACTGTTGCTTCCTGACCTGCATACAGATTTCTCAAGAGGCAGGTTAGGTGGTCTGGTATTCCCATCTCTTTCAGAATTTTCCACAGTTTATTGTGATCCACACAGTCAAAGGCTTTGGCATAGTCGATAAAGCAGAAGTAGATGTTTTTCTGGAACTCTCTTGCTTTTTCCATGATCCAGCGGATGTTGGCAATTTGATCTCTGGTTCCTCTGCCTTTTCTAAAGCCAGCTTGAACATCAGGGAGTTCACGGTTCACGTATTGCTGAAGCCTGGCTTGGAGGATTTTGAGCATTACTTTACTAGCATGTGAGATGAGTGCAATTGTGCGGTAATTGGAGCATTCTTTTGCATTGCCTTTCTTTGGAATTGGAATGAAAACTGACCTTTTCCAGTCCTGTGGCCACTGCTGAGTTTTCCAAATTTGCTGGCAGATTGAGTGCAGCACTTTCACAGCATCATCTTTCAGGATTTGAAACAGTTCAACTGGAATTCCATCACCTCCACTAGCTTTGTTCGTAGTGATGCTTTCTAAGGCCCACTTGACTTCACATTCCAAGATGTCTGGCTCTAGATTAGTGATCACATCATCATGATTATCTGGGTCGTGAAGATCTTTTTTGTACAGTTCTTCTGTGTATTCTTGCCACCTCATTTGTTTTATGTTTTGCTTTTATTGAAGTAGAGTTGACTTACAATATTACATAAGTTTTAGATGTACAACATAGTGATTCAATATTTCTATACATTACAGAGTGATCACCAGAATGTGTATAGTTACCATTTGTCATCATATAAGGTTTTTATAATATTGATCATATTGCCTATACTGTACATTATATCCCTGTGACTTACATATCTTATAACTGAAAGTTTGTACCTCTTAATTATCTTCACCTATTTCGCTCATGCCCAGGGCTGGAATGCCCAAGGTGGGGCTTGAACCCCTCACTCCTTAGGGGATAACCTAAAAGTTTGTGATAGCCCTCCCACTTGAGGGTCACCACACTAGGGTGTACCTGCTGCCCCTCCTACCTGCCGTGATGTGATTTTGTTTCTTTTCTTTTCATAACTGTCAAAGAACTTTTCTGCTAGTCTTCAGAGACTCAGAGTATAGCTTTAATTTTGGTGTGCCAGTGCTGGGGGGAGCTCAGGATCTTCCTACTCCCCCATCTTGATCCCACATTCCAGATTTTGAGAAAACTTATGCAAAGCCATTTGTGGGACATGTGATCCTGTATAAATTCATCTTTGTATTTCAGCATTGTAATCAATACCATTTTCATTTTAATAAATTTATCTTGATGCTCTTTCCATATGAATACATTTTTCCATGGTACTAAAATTTTACCATCAAGGTATCCACATTTTCAATGGGGTCTTTTGATGAATAATTCAATAAATATGCAAATAAATAATATACTTGTATTATAGCAATGTGGTTTTCAAATTTAGGCCAAGTCCATATTCCAGACTTATTGAGTTGTGAAGGAAACCTTTTCTTTTTTTTTATTAGTTCACCACATCTAACTAGACAGTGAAAGACAGTAGAGTTGTTGAAAATGGCTATTTCTTGCATTGGACCTAAAAATACATTATATTAAAATATTAATGCATTGCAAATTTGTATGTATAAGTAAAAAATACCTTGTAATACTTGAAGGTCTGACAGAAAGTGATTTAAAATTAATTGTCAGTCCCCTCAAAGTGACACAGATGGCATGATCACCCTCCCACCTATATTTTTTGAGAGATCACATTTTGTAGCAGATGCTTCTTTGCAAAATCACATCATGGTACCATATTTCTTGGTTTTGTAAAAATATATACTGGTTTGTAGTCAAGGTTAGGGTCAGTTGCTGCTGCTGCTGCTGCTGCTAAGTCACTTCAGTCATGTCTGACCCTGTGCGACCCCATAGACGGCAGCCCACCAGGCTCCCCTGTCCCTGGGATTCTCCAGGCAAGAACACTGGAGTGGGTTTTAGGGTCAGTAATAGAGACCAAACGTAGAAATAAAAAAGTGAGCAACTTTTTTTTATATAATCACCTCTGCAGAGTCAGTCTTTATATCTTTCAGAACCATGTACTCTATGGAACAAACAGTGTATAAATTCATCACTTTAAATTCTTTCTCTACATGTTATTCTTTTCCAGATTATTATTTTTATTTCTGCTTACTTTGGGACTATGCCTATATATCCCAAAGTGTTAAATGATTTAAAAAGCCAATATATAGTTTTTCTTTTTTTTCAAAGGTAAACTTGAAATAATACCCATATTTTCAGGCTCAGCTTCAAGTACCCATTTTTATTCTATGCTCACCAAGAATGATCCTGCCTTTAGACATAGCCGTGCTTATTAGTGTATGATTGAACTCACACATGTCTTTATTCAGACATGCATTTGCACCTTCATACAAAGAATAAAAGTCCTGTCTCTTTATTGATTATCATGCCTTAAAGCATACTGAGAGTTATGTGCAACAAATAACCATGGCCATATTCAGTTCCAAAATCCATATATATCCCCCTAGACTCACTCATTCATATCTTTATATCCTATAGTCTAATTTATGGTCAAAATGTAGGACCACACAGAAATGTATTCCCTTTTCTGATATAATGCTAGCACATACTGTGGTAGGTGAAGCTTGCAGACAATGACTGATTGAGTTAGACGTCTTTGTGTATTTCTTCACCTTGAATGCAGTTACAATTTGTGACTTGCTTCTAGTCAATAGAATATGTCAAAGAGATGGCATATATTCCTGTTATTGCATTATGGTATATATGAATCTGTTTTAGCAGACTGAATAACAGATTTTCCTGCTGGCTTTGAGAAAGTAAGCTGCTTGTTGTATGAAGTTCACAGGACTAGGACCTGAATGCAGTTTCTGAGCTGACAGTGACCCCCAACCAATAGCCAGTAGGAAAGTGGGTACTCATTTCTAAATTTCATAAAAATGAATTTTGCCACAACCACATGAGATTTGAGGAGGACCTGGAGCTCCAGAAACAAATGCAGCCTCATTGACACCTAGAAGGTTACTGGTATAAGTGAGTTGGAGATGTTTACTGTGCTTGTCTAGGTGGTTGTGTCCAGACACATGTTGGACATTGCCAACATATATCTAGTATATGGTACTAGGCTTGAACATGGGCACATCTAAGCTTTTGTGTGGGTTAAGGCATGGATAAAGTAAAAAGCAGAGATATTACTTTGCCAAAAATGGTCCCTCTAGTCAAGGCTATGGTTTTTCCAGTGGTCATGTATGGATGTGAGAGTTGGACTGTGAAGAAAGATGAGCACCAAAGAATTGATGGCTTTTGAACTGTGGGTGTTGGAGAAGACTCTTGAGAGTCCCTTGGACTGCAAGGAGATCCAACCAGTCCAACCTAAAGGAGACCAGTCCTGGGTATTCATTGGAAGGACTGATGCTGAGGCTGAAACTCCAATACTTTGGCCACCTCATGCGAAGAGTTGATGCATTGGAAAAGACCCTAATGCTGGAAGGGATTGGGGGCAGGAGGAGAAGGGGATAACAGAGGATGAGATGGCTGGATGGCATCACTGACTTAATGGACATGAGTTTGGGTAAACTCCAGGAGTTGGTGTTGATATGAAATGTTTATCACAATAAATTTAGTTGACATCTAATATATATGTCTTGACATGTGCCTTTTAGAATGTTTTATATTATACTCAAATTTCATGTTTTTTAAAACCACTGACTAGACAATATTCAGAGAAGGCAATGGCACCCCACTCCAGTACTCTTGCCTGGCAAATCCCATGGATGGAGGAGCCTGGTAGGCTGCCGTCTATGGGGTCGCACAGAGTCGGTCCCATCTGAAGTGACTTAGCAACAGCAGACAATATTATTGCATTATTATTATTTTTATACTGCAACTAGTAGCTTTTGTTTATTGAATACAATTTAAGATCTAGGAACTCTGACACCTTACATAGTCATCATCTTTTATTTTTGAAACCAACTTGAGCTATTATTATGATCTTGATTATATGATAAGCAGTCTGAGAGATTGCAAGATTAAGTAGTTTTTCATAGATGACATGGGGGTAATCATGGTGGTAGGGGTGGAGTTTAAAATCTTTGACTTTGGGTGGTGCAGTCAAGCTTCCTATTACCCTTCCATACTGTTTCTCTCATATCTGCCAAACTTCCTCTCCTCCTCAAACCCACCTCTGTTCTTCAAATGAATTTTCAGTCTTCATTATGCTGCTATCCTCAGGGTCAAGCTCAGTATCTGGCACATACTAGATATTTTATACATATTTTAGTGTAGTGATTGTTTCATTTTTATTTATAAATTATGAAATATTGCAGATTGTATCTTTTCTTTTTATTTTGAGATAATTTCAAGGACAGAGTTAACGGAACAGTATAAAAAATTCAGAGTCCCTGTTCATGTTTCACCAACCCTACCAGTAATGCCCTCTGTAGTGAAACAATCCAATCAAAGGTCATGCATTGCACCCAGTTGTCATATCTCTTCAGTCTCTTTCAATCCAGAACAGTTCTCAAGTTATTCCTTGAACTTAAGACCATAAGACTTGTAGATTATCTGTCAATTATTTTTTAAACTGTTTCTCAATTGACATTTGCATGTTTTCTCACTACTAGTTTCATGTGTTTGGCAGGAACATCACAAAAACAATACTGAAGTGCACAATATATGTTTATCTCATCGTATACATTTATTCCATCATTGATGATAATTTGGATCACATGAATAACGTGTTGTCTGTAGGATTCTTGGTATAAAGTACCTTTTTCTTGTCATTAGTATGCAATTTATAAGAAGATACTTTGAGACTGCTTAAATATTATTTTTCTCTTCCTACTTTCACCCACTGATTTTCACATGTGTTGGTTCCTGACTGAACTACTTACTACCATGATTGTTACCAAATGGTGATTTTCTAATTCCATCATTGCTTCAATATTTGTTTGTTTTCTACTATAAGGAAGAACTTTCCCCTCTCTCCTATTTATTTATTCATTTATTTATTACAGTGGGGACTCATGGATTTCTACTTTATACCACAGGATAAACTTTTGCAATCTGTCACTAACATTATTTTTTAAGTTTAAATTTTCTAAGATTTGACCAGTAGGAGTGCCTCTGATATTCTAAGAACTTGTTCTTTTGATATTTTTCTATTTTTCTTAGAGCAATCCCTTTCTTCCTGGCACAATGAGATATTGTTGTTTAGTTGCTGTCATACCCGACCCTTTTTGCAACCCCATGGACTGTAGCCTGTCAGGCTCCTCTGTCCATGGGATTCTCCAGGCAAGAATACTGGAGTGTGTTGCCATTTCATTTTCCATGGGATCTTCCCAACCCAGGGGTTTATGGGCTCATTTACCTTCTTCAGCTCAACTCTGGAATCAGCTTTCTTCAAGAAGCCCTGGTTCCTTTTAGTGCTGAAGGGTAATTAGAAGCAAAGATTTGGATGCTAAGTGTACTCTATGTATTTACAATCTTAGAGTGATATGTATTTCTAATTCTTTCTATATAGTGAAAACCATAACTTCACACCTCTGATTCTAGTCTAATACTATACCACAGAGTTCATTCTAATTTTTCTTTCTGACCATAAAGTTAAATCCCTTCAGTGAAAAGCATGGATCCCATTAGGTTAATATATTTATTTCTTTACTTAATCCCCTTGAATGTGACTAATCCCCAGAACCTCTCAGTCTGCTGTCCCACTTGCCACCTTCTTTCCTATGGCATGCTTAAAGGCTTTTTGAGTGAAATATTCAGCAAGGAAAGAAAGAGAGAAGGAATAAAGGAAGAAATAAATATATATATCCTTTTCTAGAAGATTTCTTCATTTTAGGCAACAGGGCCACATTTTAAAAGATCTCTCTTCAGGACTAGTGCATTATATTTTGTAGTAACTCATGTACTCAAATACCTTAACACTGTGGAACACATGACAAGGATGAAATGGAAACCTTTATCCTCATACTCCTTTTTTTGGTATAGTTCTATGGGTCCCCACACTTAGATCCCCTAGAGCCCTTTAGGTACATGAAAGCTATATTCCATACCAAAGTTTTGCAAAGAACAAAATATTTCTCCAAAACTTAAGTGTCCAAAGAGCCAATTATAATTTTATTTTTGTTCTACCCAATAATATTCAGGAGAGAGCATCCAATGGGTTAAATCAGTTAGAGTTTTGACATTCTATCTTCTTTGACACACAGGTGCTATAATAAGAATGTGATTAATTGATCAATAAGAAAATAATGTCAATATTGTTTTGTACTAAAGCTCTACCTCATTCTATTTGATTTTGTTTTCTTTTAAGTTCAAGTCATTTAACAGTTTAACCTTATACTTCAGTGAGAGAATGTACACAGCAAACAATGGTTCTCATTAGAATTGTGTCTTGTAAATTTTATGGTGGTTGATATTTGTTGTTTCAAAAAGCAAAGTGTTTTAGTTGCAGATAGGACCATGGGACAGAACAAGCCTGGGAAATGACTTCGAACTCACAGGGCATATTCTGTTCTCTTGGGCCACCTCAGGAGCAATATATGGTTTTTGTTAGTTTAATAAAAAGAATCCTGGAGAAGGAAATGTTGACCCACTCCCATATACTTGCCTGAGGAATTCCATGGACAGAGTAGCCTGGTGGACTACAGTCTAAGGGGTTGCAAAGAGTCAGACACAACTGAGCAACTTTCACTCACTCAGTCACCCACTAATAGAAAGGATAACCCCTGTCTTCCCACAAGACCTCTATCAGTTGACAATGCATGTTTCAAATGTACATACGTGTCTGATATATCTTCCCCATATAGTGTAGTAATTAGCTTGCTAACATTTCAATCCTGATTATACAACATATTGTGAGTAACCACATACAAGTGAGTAACCACATACAAGTTCCCCCTTCATGGATCACAACCTTGTCATGGAGAAGGAGCTTTTGTAACTCACTGAAGCTATGAGCCATGCCATGCAAGGCCACCCAAGGCAGATGGGTCATAGTGGAGAATTCTGATAAAACTTGGTCCACTGGAGGAGTGGTAAATCAGTCCAATATTCCTGGCATGAGAACCCCATGAACAGGATGAAAAGGGAAAAGATAAGACACTGGAAGATGAGCCCACCCCCCACCCCATGTTGGGAAGTGTCCAATAGGCTCCTGGAGAAGTGCAGATGGCAATTACTAATAGCTCCAGAAAGAATGAAGTGGCTGGGCCAAAGCAGAAACAATGCTCAATTGTGTATGTCTGGTAGTGAAAGTAAAACTTGATTCTGTGAAGAACAGTACTGCATAGGATCCTAGAATGTTAGGTCCATGAATCAAGGTAAATTGGACATGGTCAAGCAGGAGATGGCGAGACTGACCATCGACATTTTCGGAATCAGTGAACTAAAGTGGAAAGGAATGGGTGAATTTCATTCAGATGACCATTATATCTACTACTCTGGGCAAGAATCCATTAGCACAAATGGAGTAGCCCTCATAGTCAACAAAAGAGTCTGAAATATGGTATTTGGGTGCAACCTAAGAAATGATAGAATGATCTCAGTTTGTTTCCAGGACAAACCATTCAACGTAACAGTAATCCAAATATATGTCCTAACCACTAATGACAAAGAAGATGAAGTTGAATGATTCTGTGAATACCTATAAGATCTTCTAGAAGTAACACCAAAAAATATGTCCTTTTCATCATAGGAGATTTGAATGCAAAATTAGGAAGTCAAGAGATACCTGGAATAACAGGCAAGTTTGGCCTTGGAGTACAAAATGAAGTAGGTCAAAAGCTAACAGAGTTTTGCCAAGAGAACACACTGGTCAGAGCAAACACCCATTTCCAATAACACAAGAATTGTCTCTACACATGGACATCACCAATTGGTCAATACCAAAATCAGATTAATTATATTCTTTGCAGCCAAAGATGGAGAAGCTCTATACAGTCAGCAAAAACAAGACCAGGAGCTGACTGAGGCTCAGATCATGAACACATTGCAAACTTCAGGCTTAAACTGAAGCAAGTAGGGGAATCCACTAAGCTATTCAGGTATGACCTAAATCAAATCCTTTATGATTATACAGTGGAAGTGACCAAAAGATTAGATTGGTAGACAAAGTGCCTGAAGAACTATGGGCAGAGGTTCATAACATTGTACAAAAGGCAGTGATCAAAACCATCCCTAAGAAAAAGAAATGCAAGAAGGCAAAGTGGTTGTCTGAGGAGAATTTACACATAGCTGAGGAAAGAGAGAAGTGAAAAGCAAGGGAGAAAGGGAAAGATATACTCAAATGAATGCAGAGATTCAAAGACTAGCAAGGAGAGAGAAGAAAGCCTTCTTAAGTGAACAACGCAGAGAATTAGAGGAAAACAATAGAACTGGAAAGACTAGAGATCTCTTCAAGAAAATTGAAAATATCAAGGGAACATTTCATGCAAAAATGGAAATGATAAAGGACAAAAAGAGTAAGGGCCTAAGAGGCAGATGAATTTAAGAAGAGGTTCCAAGAATACACAGAAGAAATATACACAAAGATCTTAATGACTAGGATAACCACAATGGTGTGGTCACTCAGAGTCAGACATCCTGGAGTGTGAAGACATCTTGGGCCTTAGGAAGCATTACTATGAACAAAGCTAATGGAGGTGATGGAATTCCAGTTGAGCTATTTCAAATCCTAAAGGATGTTGCTGTGAAAGTGCTGCACTCAATATTCCAGCAAATTTGGAAAATTAAGCAGTGGCCACAGGACTGGAAAAGGTCAGTTTTCATTTCAATCCCAAAGAAGGGCAATGCCAAAGAATATTCAAATTACCATACAATTGCACTCATTTCACATGCTAACAAGGTAATGCTCAAAATCCTTCAAGCTAGGCTTCAGCAGTACTTGAACTGAGAACTTCCTGATGTATGAGGTGGGTTTAGAAAACACAGAGGAAACAGAGATCAAATTGCCAACATTCACTGGATCACAAGGAATTCAAGAAAATATCTACTTCTGCTTCATTGACTATGGTAAAGCCTTTGACTGTGTGGATCACAACAAACTGTGGAAAATTCTTAAAGAGATGGAAATACCAGACCAATTTACCTGTCTCTTGAGAAACCTGCATGTGGGTCAGGAATCAATAGTTAGAACCTTACATGGAATAACTGGTTTAAAAATTGGAAAGGAGTATGTCAAGTCTGTATACTGTCATCCTGTTTATTTAACTTATATGCAGAATAAATTATGTGAAATTCCAGGCTGGATGAAGCACAAGTTGGAATCATTGATGGGAGAAATATCAATAACCTCAGATAGGCAGATGATGCCACTCTAATGGCAGAAAGTGAAGAGGAACTTAAGAACCTCTTGATAAAGGTGAAAGAGGAATGGAAAAGCTGGCCTAAAACTCAACATTCAAAAAACTAAGATTGTGGTATCCAGTTCCATCACTTCATGGTAAATAAAAGGGGAAAATGTGCAAGAGTGACAGACTTTGGTCTTTTTGTTTTTTTTGGCTCCAAAATCACTGCGGACAGTAACTGCAGCCATGAAATTAAAATATACTTTGTCCTTGGAAGAAAAGCTATGACAAACCTAGAAGGTGTATTAAAAAGCAGAGGCATCACTGCAGGCAAAGGTCCATATAGTCAAAGCTATGGTTTTTCCAGTAGTCATGTATGGATATGAAAATTGGACCATAAAGAAGGCTGAGTGCCGAAGAATTTAAGTTTTCTAATTGTGGTGCTAGAGTAGACTCTTGAGAGTCCCTTGGGCAGCAAGGAGATCAAACCAGTCAATCCTAAAGGAAATCAACCCTGAATATTCATCAGAAGGACTGATGTTGATGCTGAAGCTCCAATACTTTGGCACACTTGATGCAAAGAGCCGACTCATTGGAACAGACCCTGATGCTGCAAAAGATTGGAGGCAGGAGAAGAAGGGGATGACAGATGATGAGATGGTTAGACAGTATCACTGACTCAGTGGACATAAATTTGAGCAAACTCCGGGAGATGGTGATGGACAGGGAAATCTGGTGTGCTGAAGTCCATGGGATCACAAAGAGTTGGACACAGCTGAGCAACTGAATGATAACAACATTTGAGTTCATTAAATTCTCTGAGCCTCAGTTTACTCATCTGTAAAACAGAGGCAATATTAATACCTTGTTCACAGAGTGAGCAAGATGATTAATTGAGTTAAAAGACAGAAAGTACTTTAGAAACAGCACGCAACAATCATAATCCCTTTGGAAGCACACAGGAAACACTAACTGGGTGTATTTTTGCGCATATATGTGTGCACACACACGTGTGGTGAGGAGTAGGGATAAGATTGGGTGGGAGTAGTCAGAGGTGGTTTGTGAGTATAAATGATTCTTGAGAAATCTTGAAAAATAAGCAGTTTTGTAGGCAGACAAGATGAGAAGGATAATGAGCATCTCAGGCAGGGGCCACTGTGTGTAAAAGTATGCTGCTCTCTGTGAACTACGAGTAATTCTGTAGAGCTGGAGGCAATGTGTTTGGAGAGAAGCAGGAGATATCTGTTTGGCTAAGGCATTTAATGAGTAGTAGTTTGAGACTGAATCTAAGCTATGTCTAATTTCCCATGCATATCTGGAGAAGCCTAGAGACTGGAGGCCTGAGTTCAATAGCACTATTTTGGCGGTGGGGTCTGAGTGGGGAGTTTCTTAAAACAGAATTTATCATAAAAGAAGAAGAATCTAGGCATAGTGAGTTTGATATACCTAGCTGGGCCTTAATTAAAGGGAGGCAGTAATTTGAAGGTCAGCGTGATGATCTATGGGATCTAATTAGTGACCTTGATCCTCTGGGCCCTTGTCTGGCCATAATGCCAAAGCCATGAGTTTTCTGCCTTGTTGCAAAGGTGTGAATAAAGAGCTGCACACCTCTTTAGTGAGGCCTCTATCAGGTGATCATGGTTTTCAGAGGGAATCGTTTATGACCTGCCATTACAGATCGATGAAGGAATTCCATGCAGACCATTTGGCTGGCCGCCTTCCATGCACAGCATAGAGGGCTTTTGCCATCAATGCCAAGTTTCCGATTGGCATTTTCATAAAAACATGCAAAGCAGTCCATTATCTAATTGATGTCCATAAATTATGGTGGCTGAAGGAGTCGACGTCAGTATACATGGTGTAAAGCTGTTTTCTGGAAGACACTCAATTTTAGGCTTACAATATTCTTGTACAAAGAGAGGGCTAGATTATTTTACAAATAAAAAAAAAAAAAAACCCTGAAACTTCATCCTTTGAACAGCTTTCACATATACAATCTCTAAAAGCAAACATTAGGACTCTTTACCAAGTTCTTTCTGCAATCTATTGTAAGTGAAGGAAATGTATCATGGCATTTTATGATGAATTAGAGGTGACACAAGATATAGCTGTACATATCTCTTAGCACAAACAAGCTTTCTGCCTAACTAAAGTTGTTTCTGTTTGTTTGGGCTTAGTTACTCAAAAAAGTGATCAGTCAGCTTCATCTTAAGCTCCTCACACTTCAGTAATGCCAACTATCATTGACTGTTACCAGAAGAGACAGCATCACAACCATTGCACATGGTGTGCCACTTAGAGGAGCAGAAATGAGGACTGAGACAAATTTTTAAACTGGAGATTGTGTTTTCACCAGCCAAACAGGACTATTAGGGAGTAAAAGGAATCAAATGAAATGAAAGTGAAAGTCACTCAGTCGTGTCCAACTCCATGTGATGCTCCCATGGATTATTTAGTCCATGGAATTCTCCAGGCCAGAATACTGGAGTGGGTAGCCTTCCCCTTCTCCAGGAGATCTTCCCAACTCAGGGATCGAACCCAGGTGTCCCACATTGCAGGTGGATTCTTTACCAACTCAACCACAGGGGAAGCCCATCAAATGAATTAGAAGCATATGATTCAGCCTTCTGAGCCCTGCCCCACTGAGATTGCTTAAGCTGGCCCTGGAGGGTGGCCCAGGCAAGTTCAGAGCTCTGCCTCTCTGTCCAGATTCCCTCAAATCATGTAATATATTCAACTTCTCCCAAGCATCCTCTAAAACAAATATGAAATGTATCTTGAAAGTGAAAGTCGCTCAGTTGTGTCTGACTCTTTGCAACCTCATAGACTATACAGTCCATGGAATTCTCCAGGCTAGAATATTGGAGTGGGTAGCCATTCCCTTCTCCAGAGGATCTTCCCAACCCAGGGACTGAAGCAAGGTCTCCCACATTACAGGATTCTTTACTGTCTGAGCCACCAGGGAATCCCTGGTAGATATGTATCCTACTCACATCAAATTTCACCGAGTGCCTGCCATGTGCCAAATATTGTACTAGCTATTGGGAATAAGAGCTAATACGTATAGACTGTTGACATGTGCCATGTACCAGTCCAACAACTTTATGTGGATTAATTTGTAAATCTTCACCACCACCCTGGGAATTATGGACTATCCTTATCTCCATTTGCAGGTGAGGAAAATGAGGCATGGATGATAATTTGCTGATGGTCACATAGATAAGAAATGGAAGAATACAAATTTGAAACCATAAAAATGTATCATTATGCTCACCACTTTCTATGATGGCTCAGGATAGGTCGTCATTATACCATGAAGGAATTCAGAGTCTAGGTAGAAAATTAGATATTAAAATTGAATGAGTTATCATACCATGTCATATAAATTCAAGCCAACCTTGAAAGTACAGAAGCCAGAGTATAAAGATGTTCAGTTATCAAGTATCGTATTGACATTATTTTATTTAGTTCCTATACTATTAGTATTCTCTCTCTAAGCATTTGAGATCACCTTAGGCTCTTTGGATTCTCAAGGCAAGAATACTGAAGTGGTTTTCCATTCCCTTCTCCAGTGGACTACATTGTGTCAGACCTTTCCACCATGCCTGCCCGTCTTGGGTGGCCCCACAGGGCATGGCTTAGTTTCATTGAGTTAGACAATGCTGTGGTCCTAGTATGATTAGATTGACTAGTTTTCTATGATTATGGTTTTAGTATGTCTGCCCTCTAGCAACACCTACCGTCTTATTTGGGTTTCTCTTACATTAGACGTGGGGTATCTCTTCACTGCTGCTCCAGGAAAGCGCAGCCGCTGCTCCTTACCTTGGACGAGGGGTATCTTCTCACTGCCACCACTCCCAACCTTGAATGTGGAATAGTTCCTCTATGCCCTCCGGCGCCCACATAGCCACCACTCCTTGGATGTGTGGTCGCTCCTCCTGGCCGCCACCCATGGCCTCGGGCGGGGGTAGCTCCTCTAGGCTGCTCCTGCACTGTCGCAGCCTGGCACTCTCGGCCACCGCCCCTGACCTTGGACGTAGCTCCTCTCGGCTGCTATCTGAGCATCCTCGCAGCCACCCGCCCTGGAAAAGGTCAGTTTTCATTCCAATCCCAAAGAAAGGCAATGCAAAAGAATGCTCAAACTACCACACAATTGCACTCATCTCACACGCTAGTAAAGTAATGCTCAAAATTCTCCAAGCCAGGCTTCAGCAATAAGTGAACCGTGAACTTCCTGATGTTTAAGCTGGTTTTAGAAAAGGCAGAGGAACCAGAGATCAAATTGCCAACATCCACTGGATCATCAAAAAAGCAAGAGAGTTCCAGAAAAACATCTATTTCTGCTTTATTGACTATGCCAAAGCCTTTGACTGTGTGGATCACAATAAACTGTGGAAAATTCTCAGAGAGATGGGAATACCAGACTACCTGACCTGTCTTTTGAGAAACCTATATACAGGTCAGGAAGCAACAGTTAGAACTGGACATGGAACAACAGACTGGTTCCAAATAGGAAAAGGGGTACATCAAGGCTGTATATTGTCACCCTGCTTATTTAACTTATATGCAGAGTACATCATGAGAAACACTGGGCTGGAAGAACAACAAGCTGGAATCAAGATTGCCGGGAGAAATATCAATAACCTCAGAAATGCAGATGACACCACTCTTATGGTAGAAAGTGAAGAGGAACTAAAAAGCCTCTTGATGAAAGTGAAAGAAGAGAGTGAAAAGGTTGGCTTAAGTCTCAACATTCAGAAAATGAAGATCATGGCATCTGGTCCCATCACTTCATGGGAAATAGATGGGGAACCAGTGGAGACAGTGTCAGATTTTATTTTTGGGGGCTCCAAAATCACTGCAGATGGTGACTGCAACCATGAAATTAAAAGACGCTTGCTCCTTGGAAGAAAAGTTATGACCAACCTAGATAGTATATTCAAAAGCAGAGACATTACTTTGCCGACTAAGGTCCATCTAATCAAGGCTATGGTTTTTCCCGTGGTCATGTATGGATGTGAGAGTTGGACTGTGAAGAAGGCTGAGCACCGAAGAATTGATGCTTTTGAAGTGTGGTGTTGGAGAAGACTCTTGAGAGTCCCTTGGACAGCAAGGAGATCCAATCAGTCCATTCTGAAGGAGATCAGCCCTGGGATTTCTTTGGAAGGAATGATGCTAAAGCTGAAACTCCAGTACTTTGGACGTGTCATGCAAAGAGTTGACTCATTGGAAAAGACTCTGATGCTGGGAGGGATTTGGGGCAGGAGGAGAAGGGGATGACAGAGGATGAGACAGCTGGATGGCATCACTGACTTGATGGATGTGAGTCTGAGTGAACCCCGGGATTTGGTGATGGACAGGGAGGCCTGGTGTGCTGCTATTCATGGGGTCGCAAAGAGTCAGACACGACTGAGCGACTGAACTGACTGACTGAACTAGGCTCATTGGAATAATATAGACAATGTAGCCTTTCAAAAGTATACCTTGGTTTTCACCATTTAGTATGAGTAGGAAATGACTTATTTTTATAATAATTTTATTAGGTATAAATCATATAAAATTAAATTCACTCTTTTAAAGTGTGTAATCCAGTGGTTTTTAGTATATGCACAGAGTTTTGCAGCCATCACCACAGTCTAACTCGAGAACATTGTCATCATCCTAAAAGAAATCCTTTGCATCCTTAGCTGTCACTCTCCAGTTCCCATTCATAGAGATGCTGGGAAACAGTGCTTCCATTTTTAAAATAACACTTTTAAACAAATATAATTCACATATTATACAACTGACATATTTAAAGTGTACAATGCATTGTTTGTTAGTATATTTCTAGTACTGTGCAATCATCACTGCCATCAAATTCCAGAATTTCAGGGAACCACAGAGCTGAGAGGGAAATGAAGAGTGCAAGTAATATAAAGTCACAAAGCTCTGTTCTTATAAAGAATCAGGCATTTCTATTGAATAAAAGCTCCTTCAATTGCTACAATAGCTTGGTTAATTTCCAGAGTTGTGAAAAGTTAATTTTGACAATCATTGCCCACATTCCTATTATTTTAATGGAGGAGTGGATTTTCCAATTTCCTTATTCTTATTTCTTTGGAAATAGTATCTTTTACACAACTAAATATACTATAGCTCTCAGATGCTTTAGGTCCATTTAAAAATAAATGGAATAATATCTTTCTTTGTTTTTCTCCCTGGAAATGGCTAAGATTTTAAAAATTAATTAAATAATTTGTTTATATCAATGTATAGTTGATTTACAGTATTACATTAGTTTCAGATGTACAGAATTGAGGTTCAATATTTTATAGAATATATATCATTAAAAGCTATTTACAAGAGAATGGATATAATTTCCTGTGCTGGGGAATTATAGCAGGATATATTCTGTCTCTTATACACATCTAGATGTGTATAAGAGACAGACTCTGGAATCATCNTGTTTTTCTCCCTGGAAATGGCTAAGATTTTAAAAATTAATTAAATAATTTGTTTATATCAATGTATAGTTGATTTACAGTATTACATTAGTTTCAGATGTACAGAATTGAGGTTCAATATTTTATAGAATATATATCATTAAAAGCTATTTACAAGAGAATGGATATAATTTCCTGTGCTGGGGAATTATAGCAGGATATATTATATCCTTGTTGCTTAATTATTTTGTAAATAGTAGCGTGTGTCTCTTAATAATACACCTCTACCTTGCCCCTACCATCTTCCTTCTCCTCTCTGGTAACCATTAGTTTATTTTCTGTAACTGTGAGACTGTTTCTATTTTGCTATATACACCTATTTGTACTATTTTTTAGATTCTACATATAACTGCTCTCATACCGTATTTGTCTTTCTCTTATTTCACTAAGCTTAATATTGTTTAGGTCTATCCATGTTGATGCAAATGGCAATATTTTATTCTTTTCTTTGACTAATATTCCACTGTATTTGTAAATGCTACATTTTCTTTAACCATTCTTCTGTTCAGGAGCACTTAGGTTGCTTCCATATTTTGGTTATTAGAACTAGTGCTGCTACAGACATTGAGGTGCATGTATCTTTTTAAATTAGTGTTTCTAATAGTTAAATTACTAGATCATATGACAGTTCTATTTTAAGTTTTTTGAGGAATCTCTGTACTATTTTCCATAGTGGTTGTACCAATTCATATTCTCACCAATAGTGTAGGAGGGTTACCTTCCTTCCACATCCTCTCCATCATTAGTTATTTGTAGACTTTTTGATGATAGACATTCCACCAGATGTGAGGTAATATTTCATTGTTTTGATAGCATTTATCTAATAATTGGGCTTCCCAGGTGGCACTAGTGTAAAGAATCCACTTGCCAGTGCAGGAGATGTAAGAGACATGGATTTGATCCCTGGGTCGGGAAGATCCCATGGAGGAGGAAATGGCAACCCACTCCAGTACTCTTACCTGGGAAATCCTATGGAAAGAGGAGCCTGGCAGGCTACAGTCCATGGGGCCACAAAGAGTTGGAGACAACTGAACACACACATATATATACACACATCTAATAATTAGTGATGTTGAGCGTCTTTTCATGGGCCTGTTGACCATCTGTATATCTTCTTTGGAAAAACATCTATTCAGGTGTTTTACCTGTCTTTTTTTTTTTTTTTTTTAAACTGGGTTATTTGCTTTTTGATATTGAATTGTATGATCTGTTTACATATTTTGGATAATAACTCCTTGTAAGTCATAGATTTACAAATATTTTCTCCTATTCCACAGATTGTCTTTTCATTATATAAATGATTTCCTTTGCTGTGTAAAACCTTTTAAGTTTAATTAGGTACATTCTTTAATTTTTACTTTTATTTCCTTAACTTTAGGAGATGGATCCAAAAAAATTTTGCTGATTTTTACCCTCAAATCACAAAATTTGTGATTTATGTCAAAGAGTGTTCTGCCTATGTATTCCTCTAAGAGTTTTATAATGCTTGGTCTTACATTTAGGTCTTTAATACAATTTGAAGAGCTGCAGTAAGAGACAGACTCAGGGGTGCTGGCAGCTCCTGGTTTGCTTTCTAGCCTCCCTTCTCTATTACCAACTCTCTTTCAGATGACCAGTCCTGCTGACAGAGGTGACCCAGGCCCACCACCAGAGCATCCCTGAGAATGTGCAGAGTTGTTTAGACAAAGAATCAACATCACTGAACAGACTTCTATAATGGCTTCTTTCATGAGATCAATCCAGATTTCTCTGTAAACTCTGGTTGTTCTGTGCCAGGGTAGGTGAGCAACTTTTGTCTGACCCAACTCACCTTTACAAACTTTTACATCCCAAGCTCCTTCACATGATCTATTTTCTGTGATGAAATCCTTATTCTAACATAGACTGATATATGGAATTGCAAAAAAAAAAAAAATTCTGATCTAAATTTTCTTTCTTGTGGGCAAAGATGTTTGAATTAAACCAAAAAATGTAGTTCCTTCTATCTTGAGTAACTGTCAGTGGTCAAATGTTAACAGTGTATTTTGTGAATTTTGCTTTATGATGTCATCATTCAATCCTTTGACATAAGCAGTTCCTCTCCTGACTCACGTATTTTTCTGGCTTCTAACTAATAATCATAATAATGATTATACAATTTCTAAGAACACTGCTAAGCCTGTCTCTTATACACATCTAGATGTGTATAAGAGACAGGTCTTACATTTAGGTCTTTAATACAATTTGAGTTTATTTGTCTATATGGTGTTAGAGAATGTTCTAATTTCATTCTTTTACACATAGCTTTCCATTTGTTCTCAAACCACTTGCTGAAGAGACTATCTTTTTTTTTTTCCATTGTATATTCTTGCCACCTTTGTCATAGATGAAGTGACCATAGGTATGTGGGTTTATTTCTGGGCTCTCTATTCTGTTACATTGATCCATATGTCTGTTTTTGTGCCAATATCAAGCTGTTTTGACTATAATAGCTTTGTATTAGAGTCTGAAGTCTGGGATCATGATGCCACCATTTCCATTCTTCTTTCTGAAGGTTGCTTTTGCTATCTGGGGTCTTCTGTGGCTCCATATGAATTTTAGGACTATTCATTCTAATTCTGTGAAAAATGTCATTATTATTTTGATAGGAATTGTATTATATCTATAGATTGTTTTGGGTAGTATCAAACTTTATCTTTCTTAATATAACCAGGTTTCTCTTGACTTACCTCCATGAACTTAATACCATTTGCATCATATAGTTATATATTTAAAAGGTGTTTTACTTACTTATACATTTCTTCTTTCCATAAATATTTACTGAGCATCTACTATGTTTTAGGATTAGAACTAGATGCTGATGGTAAAAAGCTCAGTAAAATAGAGTTTATGTATTCATGAATTTTTGTATTGTGGTACAGACAATAAACAGATCCAAGGACACCTAGGGAAGATACTAAAGTATAAGTATATATTTTGTTTACTTAGAATCAGTGTTCAGAGGGCAAGGGAAACTGGTGCCTATTATTATCTCCTTACACTGAAGCTTTGGTGAAAAACAGGATTCTATAATTCATTCATTCAACAATCTATCATGTGTCATGCACTGAGCAGAATGCTTAGAATGTGTCGGTGAACAAATGAAACATGGTCACTGACTTCTTGGAGCTTGTAGTCAAAGGGGCATTTATGGAAGTTCACCTGATTCTAGGCACTGTATCCATTCACCACAGAGTTTAGAAAAGTTTACGGTAGTTCCCATATGTTGAATAATCCAAAACCAAAATAAAGGCTGGGAACACATGGGAATCATAGAAAGAGACTTGTTATTGGACATGAATTCTGACTAAGCCTTGTTACAGAGTGACCAGCCATTCCAGTTTGCCTGAAATTTTCCTGGATTTAGTGCTGGAAGTCTCACCTCTTGTTTTATCCAGGACAGTTGAACAATTGATCATACTACTTGTTAATTATTATAGTACTGGTATTGGTAATAGCAGGCTGATATTACATATATAATAGGATTAAGTTATATATATGTATGTATAATATCGAGGCTTCCCAGGTGGCTCTAGTGGAAAGGAACCTACTTGAAAATGCAGGAGGTGTAAAGATATGGGTTTGATCCCTAGGTCAGGAAGATCCCCTGGAGGAGGGAACAGCAACCCACTGCAATATTTTTGGCTGGAGAATCCCCATGGACAGAGGAGCCTAGAAGACTACAGTCCAGTAGGGTCACAAGGAGTCAGACAATATTGTCTTAGCACACAAGCATAATGTTATATGTATTATATACATAACAGTATTAAAAACACCTTTTATTAAGGAAGACCACCAAAGTGTATGAGTGATTATATTGAGGCAGACGATGTATATAGAATCAGTATTACAAGTTATATCCCATTATCCTAAAAACAACAGGTGAAAATGCTAACCTAGAAGTTGTGCTGAACTGTTATTTTCAGCTTTGTTACAGTAGGAGCTGTATTTCTCAGAACCCCCTTCCTTGTATGACTCAAGGTGAGAATTAGCCAAAAGGGCAGTTGTGAGACATTTGAGATGAAGAAGTGAAGTAACAGGTATTGTGGAGCTGCAGTAAGAGACAGACTCAGGGGTGCTGGCAGCTCCTGGTTTGCTTTCTAGCCTCCCTTCTCTATTACCAACTCTCTTTCAGATGACCAGTCCTGCTGACAGAGGTGACCCAGGCCCACCACCAGAGCATCCCTGAGAATGTGCAGAGTTGTTTAGACAAAGAATCAACATCACTGAACAGACTTCTATAATGGCTTCTTTCATGAGATCAATCCAGATTTCTCTGTAAACTCTGGTTGTTCTGTGCCAGGGTAGGTGAGCAACTTTTGTCTGACCCAACTCACCTTTACAAACTTTTACATCCCAAGCTCCTTCACATGATCTATTTTCTGTGATGAAATCCTTATTCTAACATAGACTGATATATGGAATTGCAAAAAAAAAAAAAATTCTGATCTAAATTTTCTTTCTTGTGGGCAAAGATGTTTGAATTAAACCAAAAAATGTAGTTCCTTCTATCTTGAGTAACTGTCAGTGGTCAAATGTTAACAGTGTATTTTGTGAATTTTGCTTTATGATGTCATCATTCAATCCTTTGACATAAGCAGTTCCTCTCCTGACTCACGTATTTTTCTGGCTTCTAACTAATAATCATAATAATGATTATACAATTTCTAAGAACACTGCTAAGCACTTTACATGCATGACTATTTTCTTTTTTTATTGGAATATAATTGCTTTACAATGTTATGTTAATTTCTGCTGTACAGCAACATGAATCAGCCATCAGTTCAGTTCAGTTGCTCAGTCGTGTCCAACTCTTTGTGACCCCATGAAACGCAGCACACCAGGCCTCCCTGTTCATCACCATCTCTCGGAGTTCACTCAGATTCACATCCATCGAGTCCGTGATGCCATCCAGCCATCCCCCTCGGTTGTCCCCTTCTCCTCCTGCCCCCAATCCCTCCCAGCATCAGAGTCTTTTCCAATGAGTCAACTCTTTGCATGAGGTGGCCAGAGTACTGGAGTTTCAGCTTTAGCATCATTCCATCCAAAGAAATCCCAGGGCTGATCTCCTTCAGAATGGACTGGTTGGATCTCCTTGCAGTCCAAGGGACTCTCAAGAGTCTTCTCCAACACCACAGTCCAAAAGCATCAATTCTTCGGCACTCAGCCTTCTTCACA
>SJYT01021263.1:0-10755 GCA_006410635.1 Cephalophus harveyi
GGTGAGATGGCTGGATGGCATCACCGACTCGGTGGACATGAGTTTGAATGAACTCTGGGAGTTGGTAATGGACAGGGAGGCCTGGCGTGTTGTGATTCATGAGGTCACAAAGAGTTGGACGTGGCTGAGTGACTGAATTGAACTGAACTGAATAATGCCTTATTTTTTTATTCACTCCCTTTTGTTGGATAGAGCTGGTGAAATTGAACATCTGAAAATCAGTAATGTTAAGGGTTTTGTAAGACAGATTTTTACCCTGAGGTTTAAACTGTATAATATATAAAAATACCTTCTCTATTTTTAATAAACAAATTTGTGACCCCCAAATCATAAATTACACTTATGAGACTTGGTTTACAAAAACATCACTTTCCCTTAACTTTACATTCGACAAAAGAGCTGAAATATTTTAAGACATATTTATTAAGAATTTATATGTATTAAACTCTGAAAAATAAGAATCAAGCTATAATAAATGTTTAAGAAATGTCAAACCAGAGGTAAAACTGTTAATTTTCTATTAAACCTACTTCAAAATAGTAACTACGATGTTTTATTCTGAGTGTCTTCACTCAATTTCCCCACATTCACAGCATGTCACACCAAAATTCAAATAAGTCACGGTCAGAAACCACTAGTTTAGAGATAATGCTTAGTTGTGAATTGGCTTACCATCTGGATGTATTTGAGTATTCATATTATTTCAGTCATTGAGTGAAGAGTGAAATCACTCAGTCGTGTCCAACTCTTTGTGACCCCATGGACGGTAGCCTACCAGGCTCCTCTGTCCATAGGATTTTGCAGGCAAGAGTACTGGAATGGGTTGCCATTTCCTTCTCCAGGGGATCTTCCCGACCCAGGGATCGAACCCAGGTTTCCCACATTGTAGGCAGACGCTTTATCATCTGAGCCACCAGGAAGACATAAACATTGAAACTATAAGCTCGGTTCAGTTCAGTCGCTCAGCCGTGTCCGACTCTTTGCGACCCCATGAATCGCAGCACGCCAGGCCTCCCTGTCCATCACCAACTCCCGGAGTTCACTCAGACTCACGTCCATCGAGTCAGTGATGCCATCCAGCCATCTCATCCTTGGTTGTCCCCTTCTCCTCCTGCCCCCAATCCCTCCCAGCATCAGAGGCTTTTCCAATGAATCAACTCTTTGCATGAGGTGGTCAAAGTACTGAAGTTTCAGGTTTGGCATCATTCTTTCCAAAGAAATCCCAGGGTTGATCTCCTTCAGAATGGACTGGTTGGATCTCCTTGCAGTCCAAGAGATGCTCAAGAGTCTTCTCCAACATCACAGTTCAAAAGCATCAGTTCTTCGGTGCTCAGCTTTCTTTACAGTCCAACTCTCACATCCATACATGACCACAGGAAATACCATAGCCTTGACTAGATGGACCTTAGTTGGCAAAGTAATGTCTCTGTTTTTCAATATGCTATCTAGGTTGGTCATAACTTTTCTTCCAAAGAGTAAGCATCTTTAATTTCATGGCTGCAGTCACCATCTGCAGTGATTTTTGGAGCCGAAGTCTGACACTGTTTCCACTGTTTCCCCACCTATTTCCAATGAAGTGATTGGACCGGATGCCATCCATGATCTTCGTTTTCTGAATGTTGAGCTTTAAGCCAAATTTTTCACTCTCCACTTTCACTTTCATCAAGAGGCTTTTTAGTTCTTCTTTACTTTCTGCCATAAGGGTGGTGTCATCTGCATATCTGAGTTTATTTATATTTCTCCTGGCAATCTTGATTCCAGCTTGTGTTTAAAGATAATTCTAAATTAGGGATAAAGTGAACCACTTGATATAGAGTTAAAAACTGCTTGCTGCTGCTTCTGCTAAGTTGCTTCAGTAGTGTCCAACTCTGTGTGACCGCATAGTCAACAGCTCACCAGGCTTCCCTGTCCCTATGATTCTCCAGGCAAGAATACTGGAGTGGGTTGCCATTTCCTTCTCCAATGCATGAAAGTGAAAAGTGAAAGTGAAGTCTCTCAGTCGTGTCTGATTCTCAGTGACCCCATGGACTGCAGCCCACCAGGCTCCTCCGGCCATGGGATTGTCCAGGCAAGAGTACTGGAATGGGGTGCCATCTGCTTACTATTTCATAATTAAACCTCACCAATAGGTGTCACTATTGATGAGTTTAGTGAAAATTCAAATTATTTAATATTTAATCACATAAAATAATATTAAGAAATTTTGTCAAGAGGGATACAAATTGCTAATTTTCCAGGAATGAAAGGAATTAATTCATTTAAAATTTTTTAAAATTCAAAGTATATTTGTTTAACTCAGGAAGTATTAAGAAAGCTCAAATACAGGAGTCTCTTGCTGTTATGATGAAATATACCCACACTGTGCTTAATGGAATTTAATTTTACCTTTAATATCTGTGAAATAAGAAAGATAATGGGCTTTCTTACTCTCCATAATCTCCCTCCTCTGGGATACACATATCACTGGGTGAAACACAGAGTCCATTAAAATTCCTTCTGCCTTTGGGTCTAGAAGATCAAACAGTGAGTGCATGCATTGTAGATGTGTTTGTGTGTGTGTGCATGAGCATATGTGTAAGTGACAGGGTGAGAGACAGAATTGGACTTCTAACAATCTTTTTATGGCCTGTACACCAAAACTATGGTATTTTGTAGATCTATATACTTTAGCCTTGATCAATACAGTGGATGTTTCTCAAAATCTCATAAAAAAACCACTACCCATTTTTAAAGGAAACTTCCCTTTAGTGGATTTCAGTCCTCAGGCCAGCCACATCTGCATATCTCTGTCCAACAGCAGTCATCCCTTTCAAGGAAGATAGAAACATCAAAGAGCCCCAAAGCCCCAAGACAATCAGGAGAAGGTGATTATTAATATTAGGTCTCTGGAAAGCATTAACTCCCTTCCCTGACAAAACTCCCACTGTTAGCATCCCTAGAGTCTTACCCAACTGAAAATTGTACCTACTTGAGGAAAAAAAAAGACAGTGATTACTGAGTTTACCAGACTCAGTCAGATACAGACTAGTATTCTTTTCTCTATCCTTAAGTTTTCAAAGTTTTAAGTTTTCCAAAGCAAATATCTGATTTTATCACCTTTCTATTTTACATGATTCTTTTTCTTCTACAGCATCATCTTCACATGCCTTAAAGATGTTTGTTTACTTATAAATTATATTTACAACTATATTTTACAAACTGCTGTAATACAGAAATTATAAAATATACCAATAGAAAGTAAGATAAGATAAATCTAATTTAAAAGCAATGTTTTTCTTCTGACACTCTAATGAATTATCTTTCACAGTCTGTTGAGGGGACCCACTCAAACTTAGAGACTCCTGGAAGCTTGCTAATTATTCAAAAATTCTAAGCAAGTATTTATATATTTTATCATACTTTGTCTTTCAACTTTCCCTTATACATTATGTTCCAGCAATATAGAATAATTCAGTTACACATACCCTGCTGTTTCTAATCTGGGTGACATTCCTGTTTACTCTTCTGCAACACTCTTCTTGAACTACAGCAGAAAATTTATAATCATTCTTTAATAACTTTCTCCTACTCCTACCACTTGCAGATTTTAATATTCTTTCTTCAATATTTCTTTTTGATGCTGTGCATAGTCTTGGGTTGTAATTTATTATATTATTTTTATTTATTTGTTTACTTTTTTGGTTAACTTTTCAGAGTGAATTTCTTAAAAGCAAAAACTGTTATTGTTGCACTTGTATCCCCTGATAATAACAATTTATTATATGTTTATGGACTTAAATTATTCAATATATATTTGTTGAGATAAACTGAATTATGTGTAAGATTTCTTGACATTCTTTGCAGGCTGTATGCTAGGTGTATGTTCAACCTGTACTCTCATTTGGATTCTCAGATCAAGTATTGCTTCAGTAATATCTTCTTTGATTTTTTCAAGGCAGACCTGATAATAACAATTTATTATATGTTTATGGACTTAAATTATTCAATATATATTTGTTGAGATAAACTGAATTATGTGTAAGATTTCTTGACATTCTTTGCAGGCTGTATGCTAGGTGTATGTTCAACCTGTACTCTCATTTGGATTCTCAGATCAAGTATTGCTTCAGTAATATCTTCTTTGATTTTTTCAAGGCAGAACTGATTTTTCTTTCTTTGAATTGTTCCTTTACCTGGCACTTATGTATAATAATAATTAACTCCCTAGATTGAAATTTTGTTTTAGAAGTCTGATTTTCCCTCAAGAAAACTTAACTTTTTTCAAGATAAAAGCAATGTACCTAGATTCAGCTTATTATAATAATTGTTTCCTGATTGAATCAATAAAAAAGCAAAGGAATGAATGAGACAATCATTAAGTGATAACAGCTGTCTCTTATACACATCTAGATGTGTATAAGAGACAGCTTATATGTCTATTTTTAATTTACTCCTTGGTCTTTTTCTTATAGAATTTGGGAGAAAAATGAATGCAAGATTTTTGTCCACGTGAAAGTTGAAAGATGTTATGGCTTCTTTTCACATAATGAATTGGCACACTTGTCACCTTCATGGGTATAAATCTTCTCTCCCCTTTACAGTGGTATTCTCTGCTCCCCTTTATTTCTAACTATTGCTATCTATATGCCATATTACATTCTCTAATTTCCTTTTATCTTTTCTTTATTTTGCAATGTCTCTGTATGTGTCTCTTTAAGACAAGTTAATTTAGCAAATTACTCCAGTTTGGTTGAAGATAAAATCTTTAATTTATCCAGACCTCCTTTTATTCTTTCTAGGATACTCTTTCCATTAATTTCATGAAACATCCTAGTTCTCCAGTTTTAGGGAAAAGTTAATTTCTCCATGTACATGCACACATGCACACATATACACACACACATGCACACTCAGATGAAAACCAATAAATAACTATACTTTCAAAACTAATGTTTCCTTTTCTTTGATAATCATTCTTTTTGTGTTTTCCAAGGTTTTTGAAATGGTGTGAGAAATCTATACTTATTATGTATTATGTTATCCTTAAGCTTTTCAAACTCATTTACATTTTAGTGAAACTAAGGTTCATCTCCTCTCTTGAGAGAATATTTTGACAGAATAGACCATAAGAACCTAGAATGCCTGAAGGAATGTCTGGGTAATTATTATTGAGAAAGGTAAAACAAGCAAGACTCAAGAGCTTGAGGCATTCGAAAATAAAAATGCCATTTTATTCATCTATTTATTAAAACATTGCACATGCTAGTCACTGTATTAGACAGAAGGGCAGATGAAAAATGCCATCCCTGAACTTCAAACCGGGGAAAAGAGATATGAAATATATAAAATGATGCAGTTCCTGCTAAATGAATACATATGAGGAAGTAACCAGCCCAACAGGGCAAGTTCCAAAAACGAGGGACATTTGAGATAGGTTTTGAAGATGATAGCTTGAAAGTCTCTTTTTTATTGATTTTGCACTTCTGATGTATTATCTCAGTAAACCATTAGCAAAGACATTTCCTGTATAATTTGATGCGCTGAAATGTCTTTATTCTTGTACGTATACGAACTACTTCACCTTCCAATCTAGATAACCTAGAAGAGATTATATCTGTTTCAGATACTGGAGAATTTGCTCTTAAATATGTTATGTAATTAAACTGAAAAATTGGGCTAAAACAATAATTAAATTTATGCAGTATTTTTCCTAACTCTCCTTGTATTCACTTCAAATAAAATAATCATAATCATTACCATTGTCATCTTGAGTATTACTACTAATGTAATTATTATTTTTTCTTAACTTAAATATGCTTGCTGTGAATTCATACAACATATTGCTCATTATAAATTAAAAGTATATGCAAAACTGAAATTAATCTATTACCAAATGAGAGATATACTACAGCATAATGCTTTTGCTCTTTTTTTCCCCTTGAGTAGTTATAAAAATGGGCACAGTAGCTAAATGCCATGTTTCTTAACATGCTATTGGCTATGTATCATATAACATTATAGTTCCTGGTGGACCTTTTAAATATAATTAAAATATGCAGTTTTTGTGCAACTTAGAAAATAAATCTGACATGCTATAATTCAAATGTAAGTACTCTCCTGGTGGCCATCAATACTTGGTGAAGAAGAAAAGTCATTTTTTTTTTTTAATCTCAAGTTGTACCTAGTGAAGGATTGTTATGCAATAAAACTCATGTTTTACTGAATTCACCTGCCTCATGATTTTATTCTCAGTATATAAGTACTCATAATCAGAATATTGAAAGTGAAATTGCTCAGTCGTGTCCGACTCTTTGCGACCCCATGGACTGTAGCCTACCAGGTTCCTCCGTCCATGGGATTTTCCAGGCAAGAATACTGGAGTGGGTTGCCATTTCCTTCTCCAGGAGATCTTCCCAACCCAGGGATTGAACCCAGGTCTCCCGCATTGTAGGCAGACGTTTTACCTTTTGAGCCACCAGGGAAGTCCAATCAGAATATTACCTTATATATAATGCATTGTTTTAATCCATTTTTTTCTGAAGATTGGGTAGTCATATATATCTGATTAATAATTCATCAATTAAGTGATTTCAAAATAGCA
Source organism: Cephalophus harveyi (assembly GCA_006410635.1). Classification (NCBI taxonomy): domain Eukaryota; kingdom Metazoa; phylum Chordata; class Mammalia; order Artiodactyla; family Bovidae; genus Cephalophus; species Cephalophus harveyi. Next base: position 6,581 of record SJYT01021263.1, read on the forward strand.
TGATTGAATTAATAGGTAGACAACGTTGGACAAGTTACTGAACTTCTCAGCTTTGCTAATTATCTGTGTAATAGAGACAATCTTTCTTATAGGTTGTTATGAGAATTAAATGCATGTGTGCATGCTAAGTTGCTTCAGTTGTGTTCAACTCTTTGTGATCCTCTGGACTGTAGTTTGCCAGACTCCTCTGTTCTCTCTAAACAGTAATATTGGAATGGGTTGCCGTGCCCTCCTTCAGGGGATCTTCCCAACAAGAGGATCAAACCCACGTCTCTTTTGTCTCCCACATTGGCAAGCAGGTTCTTTACCACTGGATAATGGATAGAAGAGAAGAAGGCAATGGCAACACACTCCAGTACTCCTGCTTGGAAAATCCCATGGGCGGAGGAGCCTGGTGGGCTGCAGTCCATGGGATCGCGAAGAGTCGGACACGACTGAGCGACTTCACTTTCACTTTCATGCATTGGAGAAGGAAATGGCAACCCACTCCAGTGTTCTTGCCTGGAGAATCCCAGGGACGGTGGAGCCTGGTGGGCTGCCGTCTCTGGGGTCGCATGGAGTCGGACATGACTGAAGCAACTCAGCAGCAGCAGCAATGAACAGAAGAGTATGTAATTTTAAGTTGCTTATATCAGATGAAGATTTCTCTGTATTTTCCCACTAACAATCAGTCGCAGAATTTGAATCCCAGACTGTGATGAATATTTGAAGACTGCAGTTAACATAGGTGAAACCTTGATGGATGAGTCTACGTTTATTTTCCTCTAGATTCATTTATTGTTAAATTCTTGAGGATACTGGACTCCCATGGCTTCCTTATCTAGGGTGACATGTGAAGTTTGTTAAGCAGAGTTGTCCTTCCTCAGGGAGGAAGGTCAGAGAGGCCCAAAAGGAAAGGCATGATGTTCAGGCTTTGAGTTTCTGTAGCATAAAGGAACAGAAGTTGAAACAGAAGGCAGGAAAGCAGAGGGAAAAAAAGAGTGACTGCTAACTGGAGCAGGAAGTTTGACTGACTATGGATTGCATTCAAATTTAGTAGCTAACTTTTATACTTTTCCTGAAAATTAGTTAAAACGATCACTGAATTTATAGATTTGGACTGTAAATATGGCTAAGGGTATTTGGTAATTTGATTACTGTACAAAATATAGTCCTCATGTCTCTGATGTTAGAGGGATGGTGTACAGCTCCATTTAATCTACTAATAGGGACAAGTCACTTCACTTTTGCCAAAGCAATCAGGAAGGATGCCACTCTGTGATTTATTTTCCCACTACTAAGTCCGTACAATGCATGCATTAGCACCCATTCATTTTACCTGTGAGGGCTTTCCTGGTGGTTCAGTAGTAAAGAATCTGCCTGCAGGAGATACAGGTTTGGTCCTTGGGTCAGGAAGATCCCCTGGAGAAGGAAATGGCAACCCACTCCAGTATTTTTACCTGGGAAATTTCATGGACAGAGGAGCCTGGGGCACTACAGTCCAGGGGGTTGCAAAAGAGTTGGACATGACTGAGTAGCTCAGTTCAGTTCAGTCGCTCAGTCGTGTCTGATTCTTTATAACCCCATGGATTGCAGCATGCCAGGCTTCCCTGTCCATCACCAACTCCTGGAGCTTGCTCAAACTCATATTCATCGAGTTGGGGATGCCATCCAACCATCTCATCCTCTGTTGTCCCCTTGTCATCCTACCTTAAACTCTTCCCAGCATCAGGGTCTTTTCCAATGAGTCAGTTCTTCACATCAGGTGGCCAAAGCATTGGAGTTTCAGCACCAGTCCTTCCAATGAATATGCAGGACTGCTTTCCTTTGGGATTGACTGGTTTGATTTTCTTGAAGTCCAAGGGACTCTCAAGAGTCTTCTCCAATACCACTCAGTTCAAAAGCATCAATTCTTCAGCACTCAGCTTTCTTTATAGTCCAACTGTTACATCCATACATGACTATTGGAAAAATGACTATCTAAATAATGACAATTTTACCTGTTATCAGTGAAGTACTGTAATTACCTAAATGTTTGTGCACCTCCAAAATTCATATCTTGAATTGTTAACCCTAAAATGTGGTAAAGTCAGTAGATGAGGCCTAGGGCAGTGTTTAAATCATGAAGATGGAACCGTCATGAATAGAATTAGTGTTTCATAAAAGAAGCTCCAAAGAAATTTCTAGCCCCTTCACCACATGATGATACAAGGAGAACTCTGTGACCCAGAAGACACTTCCTGTTTGCTCTCAGATCTTGGATTTCTAGCCTTCAGAACTGTGAGAAATAAATTTGTTTTTGATTAGCTGTCTAGTTTGTTGCAGCCCAAATGGACTAAAACAGAAAATTTCTCATTAAGGTCTCCTAAAGATTGCTCTTCCACTGGTAGGCTTAATTCTATCTACTCCTACCTTTTCAAGAAAGAACAAAGAACTGTATCAAAAGTGCTAAGAACTTTGGGAAAATAAGTGATAAAAAGTCCCTTTTTCTTTTTTTTGGCCATATTTTTATTTTCTACATGTACTATAAACATATGTAATACCTGCTATACAATTTTTTTAAAAAATTAAACTGTGAAGGCAGTGTATAGGGTTATAATACAATGACACATGTTCATATTTTATTTCAAATTGGTTTGCATATCATCAATTTCAAATCATTAATAATAAAATGTTACTTAAAGATAACTAAAAAGTATTTGTTTGCATTATTAAGAATAAATAATCACAACAAATTAGTAAGAACTAACCATGTTAAATGCTAGCATCCAAAAATGCGTTTTTGCTGAAATTATTATATAAAATACAGCAACCATTTGCAGTTTATTTTGCTCAGTAACAAGGTGCACATGCATTTGAATAGGATGCTAGCATTTGCCTTTGGAAGACACTTATAAAAAGTCCTTTGATTTCTTAAGATCCAGCAACTGCTACAACTTGCCAAATTCAACCCAACAGTTCATGTAAAGGCTTTGGACAACCAATCATTGAGAAATTCTTATAATTTGGGTAAATTTTCATGTTCTACCAATATTGTATATGATGAAGAGAGAAATTACAAGCCAATATCAAAGTCAGAGGCAAAAAAAACAAAAAATACAAACTTTCAAATCGGTTGTGACAAAAACTTTTCTACAAATATTTTAGATGTCATACTTTCAATAAAATAAGATTTAATTGGGCTTCCCTGGTGGCTCAGAGGTTAAAGCATCTGCCTCCAATGCGGGAGACCCAGGTTCGATCCCTGGGTCGGGAAGATCCCCTGGAGAAGGAAATGGCAATCCACTCCAGTATTCTTGCCTGGAGAATCCCATGGATGGATCACAAAGAGTCGGACACGACTGAGCGACTTCACCAATGTGTATTTGGGTTTTTCAGGGAGGAGAAGGGGACGACAGAGGATGAGGTGGTTGGATGGCATCACTGCCTCAATGGATATGAGTTTGAGTAAACTCCGGGAGTTGGTGATGGACAGGGAGGCCTGGTGTGCTGCAGTCCATGGGGTCGCAAAGAGTCAGATATGACTGAGCGACTAAACTGAACTGAACTGATGCTGTAACTGAAAATTTAAGAGTAGGTAGACTGAATTAAGTCTAGGATTGCAAACCTGTCCATTCAACTTTTCTGAGCACCTACTGTATGCTTAGCACTCTGCTAACATTTTGAAAGTTGAGTATTAATGTCTTTATCAAGCACAACTTTAGTGTGAAGTAAAAATAGATTAGGTGAGCATCAACTCATTAGTTTGCTTGTGGTAATGTATGTAATCCTATACCAGGTGGTTTCCTTGAGCCATTTAATGAGCCTCTACACATCCCTCACTCACTCACACAAATATCTGTACACTGACTGTGCCAAGGATTGTGTTAGTCACTGGAATACCATGATTTGGCATATGTTCAATGAATGCAAATTAATCTTAACCTATGCAAAACAATTGGAAAGGTACACATTACTTTATAAAATGAGGCCCAAAGCAAAATGCAAGATGTTTCTCTTGGCCATATCACACCACAGACCAGTGAGTACCTATAGACTGGAAACTAACTTTGCAAGTTTCATGTTGTAGTCTATCTAAATAGCCTAGAACATTTTTCGTCTCAGAAGTCAATTCTTTGGTGAACCCAACACCTTATTTAAGCCATTCCATACTTAAAAAGGTTTGTAAATTAAATTTGAACACAAAGAACAAGAGC
>SJYT01021266.1:0-34466 GCA_006410635.1 Cephalophus harveyi
ATTATTAACACAAGTACTATCAGTAGTGCTATTAATCAGTTTCAACATATCATATGTTAAACGGACTGGTAAGGTATGTTTCTGACCACCTACTGTATTTCACATTTTCCCCCTATTTTAACATTTCTGAGATAAAGATGTATCTCACAATTAAAGGCATTTTATAAATGTGCTGAACAGACAGTAATTAAACACAGCTGCCACTGTTCACCCATGAACTCAAGCGTAATTGTTGACTGACCTTGTCATCAATTGAATTGTCTGCATTGTCAGTTTCATGCATGTTGAGTTTAACTACCTGCTAAATGTCTTAAAATATTACTCTGCAATTTAATATTGAAATGAAAACTTACCATGCATAAAGTTACAAAAATTGAGATTAGTAAATAAAATTTCATTATTGCTAATAACAATCCCAATTTCATGTTTTCTTGCAAAGCAACAAAGCAACTTATGGGATATAAGAACAGCCATTATGTTATGCTACTGAGTATTATGTTTTGCTACTGAGATACATGCTAAAGGACAGCCTATCACACGCCAAGCAACAGAAATGAAGGCAGAAGAAGTTGTCAAATCTCTGGAAATAGATAAAAGGTTTCCAAGCAATGAGTGGCTGGTATGACCAATTATAGACTGCACAAGCATACAGCATTTTTTTTCTTACTGCCCATAAAATAGTGCTGTGTCATGTTTTAATAGCAATTCAGGTTCCATGAATAAGATTTAAAAAATTAGAACTCCTCATTCTCGGTCTTTCCCCAGGTGGTGCCAGGATGGCACCATCATTCACTCAGTTACTAAAGTCAGAAACCTGGAGATCATTCTTGACTCATTATTTCCAAAACATAAAAACAATTACATTTCTCATTATTACCTTTACTGAAACCATGGTGCAGGTACCATCACCTGGACATTGCATCAACCTAACTTTTCCTTCTTCCATTCCAACCCTCAGTACAATCCAATATTCACAGAGCAGCTAGAGCAGAAGTTCTCAACTTTGGCACTATGACATTTTGGGCCAACAATCGTTTGCTGGAGGGGGCTTACTGAAGAATGTTTATTTAGCAGCATCTCTGGTCTCTACCCACTAATGCCAGTAGCATACATCATCACTCCCCAGTCATGACAATCAAAAATCTCTGCAAATTGCCAAATGTCCCCTGTAAAGCAAGATATAACCCATAGTTGAGAATCACTGAACTAGAGGGAGGGATGCTGTTTAAATGCTTCCCTGCTTAAAACTCAATGGTTTCTCATTTTACATATCATAAAATCTGCACTCCGTACAGTCCCTGCTAACCCAAACATATCATACGTAAGTCCGGACTCTGGCCTACTCCTCTAGCCTCAGGTGAAGCCACTACATTGTTCGAATATTGTGCTCGCTCCCTCCATTATCACCTCTCAGTTCCTAAAATACAACAGCCATTTCTGCTACAGAGATTTTGCACCGGCTCTTCCTTGTGCCTGGACCAGTCTCGTCAGGTTTCGTGCAAGCTCAGCTTAAATTTAACATCCTCAAAGATGCCTTTCCTGACTGTATGCATCTCATTATTACCAATCACAGTACCTCAATCATTCCCTTCACAGCTTTTAACACAGTGTATGGTTATTTTGTTTACCTGATTATTGACTCTCACATGAAGACAAATACCTTGTCTGCCTCATTTCCAACATCTAGGCAAAATGAAATGAATGAACTTATCAGCTGGAGAACCTTAAGTACTAGATAAGCTGGTATCAATAACCTCAGCACCACTCCCCTCATTCCCCACCTGTATTTATGATCATTCCCTTGAAGTGGAGAGGGGAAAGCTGAGAGAAGAGGAAGAGACTAACAAAGCCCTCATCCAAAAGTATCCTTGTCATCATCATGTTCTCTGAGGCATTGGGTGCAGATTAAATGACATATGTAACAAATCTAAAGCACTGGAAGGATGTGAAAAACAGCCTATATTTAATAAATGATGACTTTATATGTAAAGCCTCAAGCACAATGCCTATACAGATAACTGAAAAATGACAGTTTTCTTGCCCCTTTTAATATCACTCTACCACCAGCTCACCCAGAATAGAGCAGGAATGGAATTCTGTACCTCAGATATACCTCTCTCCTTCTGGCCCTCCAGGAACCCGACATACCATACTAGATGTAACATAGGTTAGTTAGTCACATGTGTATATTGACTAAGGAAAGCCAAGTATCTATTAGCCAAAGCCAACTCATCGCAACACAGCTTCAGAATTATACTTCAGTTAGTTTCAGTAAACAAAATAACCATATGAATAGTCAGTTTCTGAACCCAGCTTTAAATTAAACTTAGGAAAAGTATAAATTACTGTTTAACAATATCAGTGTTGGTTACTAAAAATACCTAATACATCTAAGACAAATTTACTTACAGGAAATAAACCAGTAAGCTCTGCACAACTTTTAGGTGATAGAGCAAAATGAGTGATCTTAAATTCCTTTTTAAAATATTGCTTCTGACAATATATATGCACCCGATGGTTAATAGATGCCATACTGGATATCACATAAACAAAACATTTCCATCACTGCAGAAAGTTCTACTAAATAGCATTGTATCAGATGACCAGATAGTTAGAATGCATGATAAGATAATGCATATATCTCTTCTAATTTTTCAGAAAGTGCTTTAAAAAAGGCACTCCAAACCCAAGTAGTCTTTTAATAACTTTGACAATAAGAAGAACTTGGGTTTTGGTCCTATTTAACAGTCAAAGAAAAGTGGTGAAGGAAAGACAGACTGTCTTTTATAAGGATCTCAATTGTACAAGGTAACAAAAAAGATTCTTTTATTTTCTGTCCACCTTACTCTACTAAACTCTCTCAGCAAAGACTATCATCTAGAAAAGGAATTCATTATTAATTATATTCAAATATAATTATCAACATATTAAGAAAACAAATTTGTGATACAGTATTGTATGTGCTTCTTTAACACAATAAATGACACATCTAGAGGTGGAGCTAACAGCCCAATTTTAAAGCACTGCTTAGGATCAAAGATATTTTGAGATATCTCCAACATCTGTAATTTAATATGAAAATATTTCTGATTTCTATTTGTAAGAAAACTACAGTATTGCTCATACAACTGTGATTTGTTACCTACATTCAAAATTAAAGAAAATGCGAAATCTCTCTTAGAGATTAGGAAAAAGGAAAATGTGATTATTTTCCCCTCTAAGTTTATGAATCCCAGGTTTAAAAAAAAATTGCTTAAGAGATTTATTATAGAGTTTATTGCTTAAGACTTTATTATAGAGTTATAAAAACTTGGACTCAAACCTACCACTTCCTAGCTAGGGAAAAGTACTTAACCTCTCTACCTCATCTGTGAAATGTAATATCTATGTAAGATTGTGGTGTTATTTATCATCATGCTACTGGACAAAGTATTTGACACATTCTCAATAAACACATATTCTATTATAATCAGTAACTAAATTCTTCTGTCAGGTATGTACTTCAGAACGCTCTGTGCATCAGCAAGTCAGAGGCTGGATGTCAGTTGATCTGGGGTAGACACCAATCATTCTGTAGTTTATTTTCTATTTTTTTAAACTTCTTCTATTTACTTCTAATCTTTTGGTTGTACTGGGTCTTCATCACTGCGGGCAGTCTTGCTCTAGTTGCAGCTCCTGGGGGCTGCCTCACTGCAGGGCACAGGCTGCTCGCTGCAATGGCTTCTCTCTCTGGCGAGCACAGGCTCTAGGGGCACAGGCTTCAGGAGCTGCAGCACATAGGCTCAGCAGTTTCGGCTTGAGGGCTCTAGAGCACAGGCTCCGAAGTTGTGGTTCTAGACCAGATCACTACATCATCCCTCTATATTGACCTGGAAAGCCATTCTATCTCCATCACCCCACTCTAACCTGGTTAACTTCTACTCCTCTTTCAAAACTTACATAAGAACTTGTGTTCAGGAAGCACATGCTCCTTCAACAAACCACTTCAAGGTATGTACTACCTACTATAAAACTTATCCGCCAAAAAAACACACTATGGAAAGTTCTTAATGGTACACTTATGCACAGGGTAGATATCTGCTACCATATGCAAGTTCTTTTCTAAGAATTGGGGGAAAGGGCCTCTGGGCAGGTGATGAGAAAATCATGAAATCTGGATTTCAGCCCTGACCAAACCCCTTGGCTAGAGCACCTTTATGCAGAGCATCACCAATTCCACAGCCAATCATGCCACCCCGGCACAGCACACCACTAAAAGACAAAGGAATAGCACTTTGACCAATCCTGGATTTGAGAAAGGGAGAAATAGTGGGCATAAGGACCAATAAGGCTATTGGAAAAGGATTTTTGGAGGTTATCACACCTAAATTCTGAGTCTTGAATTCTCTGCACATCAGGAAGACAAGAACTGTGCTTTTTTGTCTTTATAACCAGAGTGTAAGGCACACTACAGGTGTTCAACAAATGTCTGAATAACTCAAAATGACTAAAATTACATGAAGACACTTGCTAATCTTTTTTACACCAAATAAAGAAGTAAACACCAATAGCTAAAACCAAAAACTGTTAAGTACTACCTAAATATTAACATATTTGGTCTGTACATGCATCAGCTAGAGGAAAGCATGAATTATTCTAATAACCTGTTAGAAGATGAGACATAGGAGCCTGCTAATAACACACTCAGACTTAACTAAAGTCTTTAAAATCAAAAACTTCACATTACCTGATTCAGAGTTGATTTCCTCAATAGAGACTAAAAAATTTACAGGAATCTTGGAAACCAAGTCCAAGTCACAAATTTTACAATGAAGAAACTGAGGTTCAGAGAAGTAGTGATTCAAAGACACACAGCTCTTCAGTGGTAAAGCTATGATTAAAATTCAAGTCTCTAGCTCTATACTCGTTTTTCTCTCTTATACCAATTCTCTTCACATTTATAAATTATTAAATATCCAAAACTTTTTTAAAAGCTCAGATTAACCCAGGTTTTGCTTCTTGTACCCCATTTTTATGACAGGAAAAGCAGTCATCTGACCATCTTACTTTAAGAACTTACACAAAGAAGTAACTTTCAAAATTATGTTTTGCTTTTGGTAAAGATTCATTCCTAGTCTCTTTGCAAAATTATACATGCAAAGCTATTTTTAGTTTTTTATAAATAAAAATCTTGATACAGCCATCGAATCTTCTCAACTACCAAGGAAGCATTACAATGGATTTCCAAGATGTACTACCTTCTAGAGGAAAAAAGAGTCTGATTTTTTAAAATATATTTAACAATAAGCACAAAACTCTGGTTATAACCCTCATCTCTCTATTAACCTGAGAACCTCACCCTCTGACCACTCTCATTAACAGAGCTTATTGTTGAACCAGCTTTAACGTGCTAAGAAGAATCAGCTAGCTCTATGTGCTGGTAAGAACCAATTAATTAATAGTCCTTGCTTCTGGAAAGTAATCTTATGATTTATCCGGATTGTAACTTTGTTCACCTTTTAAATTTAACACTAATGTATTTACATACAAAACAGCAGAGTCTAACAGTTAAAAGTTAACTTTTTAACTGATACATTAATCCATGAGGCATTAGTGACATTACACAGGTGAGAAAACTGAGGTTTAGAGAGGTTAAAGAATCTGCCTATGTTTACATACCTAGGAAGGAGATGAATTAGAATTTGACACCAGGAGTGTAACTCAGGCCAGAATATCTCTTGGACAACAGACAATGGCTTTCTTAGCCCTTCATTATGTGACAGTGCTTCCTTCATCTGTGAACGCACAAATTTTTTAACTATCCCCACAGTACAAAGCATACACTAGGGCATTTTCTTCCTGAAAATTAATTTAGGCTTTAACAACTAAGCAGAACATAGCTTAAGACATTCTTTAGCTTCTGTATCTTGCGTTCCGTCATAAGAATTTCTGCACATATACTACATTGTACTGTCTAGTATCTACTAAAGAACAGAGAAAGCCTACTTCTCAGTACTCTAAATGAGATAGGAAAAAAAAAAATAATAACCTAATATATTAGAATTGGCAGAGCTTCAGGATAACTTCAGGATAGCTTCAGGGAATCAGTTACCTCAAAAGAGGCAATCTATGTATAAAGCACTTTTTTTTGCCTCTCTGAGTGAGTGAGTGAGTGAAGTCGCTCAGTCGTATCCGACTCTTTGTGACCCCATGGACTAGTAGCCTACCAGGCTTCTCCCTCCATGGGATTCTCCAGGCAAGAGTACTGGAGTCTCTCTAAGACTGAGGAAACAAGCAATGGTGTCTCAAACCTCTACCTGAACCTTTAGACCAACTCTACAATTATGAAGAGAAATCTTGCCAGAGGCTAAAAACAGTACAGGTGATACTTAACTACCAAAGTCAAGGAATTACCTTGAACAACTCTTCTAACTCTTCCTGATACATTAAAAATTATCTACTCTGGGTGGGGGAGGGGGGGCAGGCGGGGGAGTGACAAGGAGAGGGGCACATCCTCTTACCTCTGTACTTTATGCTTCCAAAGTATCCTGAACCTAATGCTCTCACAACTTCCATGTATTATCCTTATTAGCTTGGTTTGTAGCCTTAGGGGCGTTGGTTTTTAAATCTCTCAATAGAACAGAAGCTGTTTAAAAGCAAAGCCTATGTATTAAACAACTTTGTATACTCACTACTAGTCACTGAGTAGGCACTCATAAATATTTATTGAAAGAATCTTAACTGGATTTCCATCACAGAGATAAGACAACTGAGGCCTCTAGAAATCAAATGTTCTACTCAAGACTACCTGACTGTTATATGACGGAAAAGGAAAGAAAATCAAATCTCTGTAAGATAAACTTCAAAATCCAAAAGATTTCAAACAACATAAATAAGGCTGAGATTAAAATGCCCTTTTAAGAGATTTAAATTGTGGGTTCTGAAAGTAAGCAGGTTTAAATCCTGACTCTCTGATTTATTAGTTGTGTGGCCTTGCAACAGGTAGTCTACAAAATACCATGCCTTATGAACCCCACCACTTACCAAACATTACTGTGCCAATAATATATCTGCAATAAATGAAAATACAAAGAGGGTGAAGATATCATGAAGACTTGAAATAGATTCTACAGCTCAGTGTTTACTTCCTTTTTCTGTTTTTCCTTTCTTTGTGAATATATCAATTATATAGCATAATACATAAAATGTAAATAATAGTTTGAAGAATTATGAAGTGAGCACTCCATGTAACTATTACTAACATCAGGAAGTCAAAGGATTCTCTATAATGTGTCCCTCCCTCATCACAAACATGAGAGACTTAACCAAACCTAACAAACCTAGCTAATTTAAGATTGAATAAATTTAACCTAACCTTTAAAACAGATAATAGCAATATAACTTCTTCACAGAGTTATTGCAAAATATTTACTGCTACACAGTAAATACTCAATGAGTGTTCCTTACACACACATTATACACCACAACAAAGACACGAGGGATGTGGAATAAAGTATGAAATCAATCTAGTGAGAGCATAAAACCCAGAGAGAAGTACAGTGCAGAGACAGAGCTGGAAAGCTAGGCTGGGGCCAATCTAACAAAGAAAAGAAAAATCTAAGCTACATAGGGGAAATTGAGAAAATTCACTGGGCAGTTTTGAAAGAATTTTCCATGGGTTTCTAGTTTTTCTGCCTATCTTGAAAACAGAGACACCAATTGTCTTTGATCCAACGTTTTCAAGTATATTTGTAGAGTGAATTATCTTGGGAAAGAGAAATAGCATCTCCCTCAGAGAAAAGGAGAGGTATGCTTATAACCCATTATAAAAATACAAGTTTCTCTAGGCTTGGGATTCCTCTCCTCTAACACAACCCATATTGAAAAGCAGAGAGAGACATTACTTTCCTAACAAAGGTCCATCTAGTCAAGGCTATGGTTTTTCCAGTGGTCATGTATGGATACGAGAGTTGGACTGTGAAGAAAGCTGAGGGCCGAAGAATTGATGCTTTGGAACTGTGGTGTTGGAGAAGACTCTTGAGAGTCCCTTGGACTGCAAAGAGATCCAACCAGTCCATTCTAGAGGAGATCAGCCCTGAGTGTTCTTTGGAAGGACTGATGCTAAAGCTGAAACTCCAGTACTTTGGCCACCTGATGAGAAGAGTTGACTCATTGGAAAAGACTCTGATGCTGGGAGGGATTGGGGGCAGGAGGAAAAGGAGATGACAGAGGATGAGATGGCTGGATGGCATCACCAATTCGATGGACGTGAGGTTGAGTGAACTCCGGGAGATGGTGATGGACGGGGAGGCCTGGCGTGCTGCGATTCATGGGGTCACAAAGAGTCGGAGAGGACTGAGCAACTGAACACAACCCAGTACACATGTGGGTATCACATCTTCATTCTACCATGTACAAAGTGGGGCTCCAAGATCTGACACTAATGCTGATGCTGTGGCTACTGTTATTGCTGTAGTGCACTGTTCATCTCTGACCAAGGAGTCTCGTGACTCCATTAAACTGTAGCAGGTTAACCTGTTAGCAAGTTAAATCTCAGGAAAATCTTAGAACTTCTGCATTTTTTGACAGGCATTAGTACATAATCAACGTTCAATCAAACTGAAAGATGCCACTTCCATCTGAGAAATAGCATCTCCCTCAGAGAAAAGGAGAGGTATGCTTATAACCCATTATAAAAATACAAGTTTCTCTAAGCTTGGGATTCCTCTCCTCTAACACAACCCATATTGAAAAGTAGAGACATTACTTTCCCAACAAAGGTCCATCTAGTCAAGGCTATGGTTTTTCCAGTGGTCATGTATGGATACGAGAGTTGGACTGTGAAATCACTGTCAGAATGGATTTTAAAAAAAGCAAAGCTCAACTATATGCTGCCTTCAAGAGGGACATTTTAAACACAAAGAAAAATTTTAAGTAACTGGATAGAAGAAAATACACTACAGAAACAGTAAGCTCAAGAAAATTAGAGTGGCCATATTAACTGAATGTGCCTAGAAACAGAGCTTCAAAACACAGAGGCAAAAAGCAACAAAATTAAGGGGGAAATAGGTAATTCCACAGTCACAGTTAGATATTTTAACATCCCTCTCAGCAACTGATATAACTAGACCAAAAATAAAAAAATAAAAAAAAAAAACAGTAGACAAAAATGATTTGAAAAATGCTACCAAAACACCTAAATCTAACTGATATTTACAGAATAGTACACCATCCAACTGCAGAACACGTATTTTTTTTCAAGTGTGAAAAGTGTATTTATTAATATAAACCACATGATAAACCATAACTCAAGGTTCTATACATTTGAAAAGATTAAAATTATACAGCATATATTTCAAGCCTCAAAATGAAATTGTTAGAAATCAATAACAAGATATCTAAAATAACACCAAATATTTGAAAATTAAACAAAACCCTTTTAAAATAATCCCTGGGTCAACAAAGAAATCACAAAGCAAGTTAGAAACTATTCCAAAGTAAATGATAATAAGAATATCAAAATCTGTAGGCAACTGCAGTGCTTAGAAGAAAATCTAGAGCTTTGCACATTTAAATTAGAAAACAAGAAATGTCTGAAACCTCTGACCACTTTAAGAAGCTAGAAAAGGAAAAGTAAAATACATGGGGAAAAGAAAATTATAAACAACAGGAAAAAAATGAGAGAGAAAAGACAAATGGAGAAAACAAGCATTGTTATTTTTGAAAAGATATACAGATAAACTAAGAATTAAACTGGTTAAGAAAAAAAAGAAAGAATACATTAATAACATCAGAAATTAAAGATATATCGATACAAATCCTACAAACATCCTAAAGATGACAAGGGAATTCCAAAACTGACATAAGATGAAACAAAATCTATGTCCAATTAAAAACAAAAAAGAATTTGAACTTATCAAAAGTCTCCCTACAAAAAAATAAAAAAATTTAAGTCTAAACAGTATCACTGATGAATTCCACCAGTCAAGGAATTTTCGACAAGGTCTTTCAGTAAGTAGAGGGAACACCTCCTGTACTTTTAAGAGTATCATAATCCAAATACTGAAACCTGACAAAGACATTACAACCAAAGAAAACTACAAAATAATATTCCTGATGAAAAAATATCCCCAAATTCTAGCAAAACATTAAATATAAAAGAGTACACCGTGACCAAGTGAGGTTATCCTACAAGTGAAGTGAAGTCGCTCAGTCGTGTCCGACTCTTTGTGACCCCGTGGACTATAGCCCATCAGGCTCCTCCGTCCATGGGATTCTCCAGGAAAGAATACTGGAGTGGGTTGCCATTTCCTTCTCCAGGGGATCTTCCCGACCCAGGGATCAAACCCAGGTCTCCCAGATTGCAGGCAGATGCTTTAACCTCTGAGCCAAATCAAGATTATTTTATCATTTCAAAATCACCACTGGTATTTTAAAAGCAGTGGTAGAATAATGAACACTTTGTTGCTAAATTTTGGCTATTGCAACATTTTTGTTCACATATCCCAGCATACAAGAATTTCTCTCATTAGGAATAAAAAGACAAAAACATAATTACCAGGTTAACGTACATGTATTCTACTACTACAAAAGTCACTTTCTTTTACAAAATGACTATGTCCCTCCAAAAGTGGTAGGCTAATTTCCCCACATTCTCACCAACACTTGATATTATCAGAATTTTTAGTATTTGCCAATCTGATGGAAGTGAAATGATTTCTTATGGTTTGGTCTTACTTCGCACTCTCCCAATTAACAATGAGATTATAATTCAGCCAAGTGAAAGGGTTGCTGTAAATCACATAAGTGAGCTGCAACCAGCATTCTTAGTTTCAAAAATATATACAATATATCAGCATGAACTACATGAAGGTGTAATGTGTGTGTGTTTGTACTGGGTTACAACATAAAATGTTTTTTGTAACTTTGTGCTTCCAGTAAGTTAAAAGCCATCTATAGCACTGTTTAATTGCAGCAAAACTCTACAGAGAAATTTGGAGGACTAACTAGTGCACCATTTAGGCTCACAGCACAAAGGAATGTATCCTATAAAGAAGGTAGGACTGACTGTCCTTTAAGCACTAACTGGCAAGAACACAGAAAAGGAAGGGGAAGAAACTTGACAGAAGCAATAAGGTGTGAATTAGTACACAAAGAAAAGATTCTATAAAACCAACTGGCCTATGACCTACTTAAAGCTCAATTAAAAGGAATCACATTTGTCAATAACACGGTTTCTCTCAGCACTAAAACTCAGGAAGTTGGGATCCTGTCCTCTTGACTACCAAAACGACAGAAAGCTGATCCCTTCTTCTCTGTAGACACATCCTTATTCCCACCTCAAGAATCATCTCTTTCCTAGGCTTATGCAAGAGCATCCTCTTAGTTCTCTGCTTCCTTCTTTTCCCTACAGTATCACAGTAGCAAGGATCATATAAATTCTAGAGCCACTCCAGTATTCTTGCCTGGAGAATCCCATGGACAGAAGAGCCTGGTGGACTACAGTCCACGGGGGTCGCAAAGAGTCGGACACGACTGAGCGACTTCACTTCTTCACTTCACTTCATAGTCTCTAAACCTTATTCTTAACTAAATTGCCTTCTTTGGAAGATATTTTGCTTCTTAGACTGTGAAACCTGCAATATACCATGACCAATTTTTGCTCCCCTCTTTGTCCACCAGTTGACCTAGGTTCGATCCCTAGGTAGCGAAGATTCCCCGGAGAAGGAAATGGCAACCCACTCCAGTATTCAAGCCTGGAGAATTCCATGGACAGAGGAGCCTGGTGGGCTATAGTCCATGGGGTTGCAAAGAGTAGGACATGGTTCAGCAACTAACACTTTTCAATATCTGTACTCCATTTTAAATAATTATTCTTTTTCATAATTCTCTCTTCAAAAGTAACTGGACCAATCATACCACAGCAACTGTTTGATGTATTAAGTTTATAAATCTACCTGCCATTTAATAGGAGGGTCATCTTAGTCATTTAAATTTCTTAACTTCCCTGAGATTCAATCTCATTCCTAAAATGAGTAAAACAATAGGTATCAAGCAATAGTGAGAATTGCATAATCTCCACTGTCCTTTTTTTTGCCTTTCTACTTAACTTTTTAATTTTTATTTTTAATTTCCTCTATATGCAATAATTGGCGCAGACGGTAAAGCATCTGTCTACAATGCGGGAGACCTGGGTTCGATCCCTGGGTTGGGAAGATCCCCTGGAGAAGGAAATGGCAATCCACTCCAGGACTATTGCCTGGAAAATCCCATGGACAGAGGAGCCTGGTAGGCTACAGTCCACGAGGTCGCAAAGAGTCGAACATGACTGAGCGACTTCACTATTACTATTCACTATATGCAATAAAATCTTTTTATAGAGGGAGGCACTTCAACTGAGGTACCAGGAAATACGAAGAGGAAAAAGCATGAAGACAAATCAAGTATGAGTAAACTTATCAAGTGGGGTTACTGCTTTACCTAAGTGGTCTTCTTGTATATAAAGATTCTAAATTGTAAAGATACTTCTGTCCCCATGGCAAGCAAAATTCTAACCACGGTGACTCACCTTCATTAGCAACCCTCCAGTGCGGGAAAGACCTGTAATTATAATGGGGTATCACTCCTGTGATTGCTATATGGCAAATAGATTTTTGCATATGTACTTAAGGTCCCTAATCAGTTGAGTTCATCAAAAAAATCATCCTGAGTACGTCTGATCTAATTAGATCAGCTTTAAAAAGGAGTCTCCTAAGGGAGTCCAGAGGACAAAGACAGAGGAAGCCAGAGCACCTTACTCTTGCTTGCCTGGATGAAAGCAAAAAGTCATGATGTGAAAATGCCTATATGAACCTGTGGTAAGGAAGTGAGAAAGCTTGCTAGAAAGAAGTTAAAAACAGCTAGAAAGAAGATGGTGACTCCAGTCATACAGCCACAAGGAAATTCTGCCAACAAGTAGTAAGCATGGAAGAAAGTCCTAAGCCTCAGATAAGAACTGAGCCAATACACCCAACATCTTGATTTTAGCCAGGGGAAATGTGGAACAGAAAGCCCCGCTACAAAGTACCCAGATTTCTCACCTATATAAACTGTGAGATAATAAATAGGTGTTGTTGAAGCTGCTAAATGTACTCTGCATTTAACTTACATGCAGAGTTGGGCTGGGCTGGATGAAGCACAAGCTGGAATCAAAATTGCCAGGAGAAATACCAATAACCTGAGATACACAGATAACACCACCTTTATCGGAGAAAGTGAAGAACTAAAGAGCCTCTTGAAGAAAGTGAAAGAGGAGAGTGAAAAAGTTGGCTTAAAGCTCAACATTCAGAAAACGAAGATCATGGCATCTGGTTCCATCACATCATGGGAAATAGGGAAACAGTGGAAACAGTTTCAGACTATTTTGGGGGGGCTCCAAAATCACTGCAGATGGTGACTGCAGCCATGAAATTAAAAGACGCTTACTCCTTGGAAGGAAAGTTATGACCAACCTCGACAGCATATTCAAAAGCAGAGACATTACTGCCAACAAAGGTCCATCTAGTCAAGGCTATGGTTTTTCCAGTAGTCACGTATGGATGTGAGAGTTGGACTATAAAGAAAGCAGAGCACCGAAGAATTGATGCTTTTGAACTGTGGTGTTGGAGAAGATTCTTGAGAGTCCCTTGGACTGGAAGGAAGGCGATCCAACCAGTCCATCCTAAAAGAGATCAGTCCTGGGTGTTCATTGGAAGGACTGATGTTGAAGCTGAAACTCCAATACTTTGGCCACCTGATGCGAAGAGCTGACTCACTGGAAAAGACCCTCATGCTGGGAAAGATTGAGGGCAGGAGGAGAAGGGGACGACAGAGGATGAAATGGTTGGATGGCATCACGGACTCAATGGACATGAGCTTGAGTGAACTCTGGGAGTTGGTGATGGACAGAAAGGCCTGGCATGCTGCGGTTCATGGGGTTGCAAAGAGTCGGACACGACTGAGCAACTGAACTGACGCTACTAAATGTGTGGTACCTCGCTATACATAAAAAGAAAACTAATACAATCCAAAATTTTTCATTTTACTGATAAGGAAAGTAAGGCTAAAAGAGCGACACCCCAAAGATCAAATACCTAGGAAAAGTTTAAAATAACTTCAGTCCTGGGCTCTCTTCCTACCACAGCCCCGTTAAGGCTCTAAGACAGTTATTCAAATCAACAGTACTTGTATACTGTGTTCAAAGGAAGCAATTCTAGCAACATTTTCCATATGGAAAATAACAATTTTCCACATTTCACATCTATTTCAATACCCCTAAGTTTTGCCAGAATATCAAAATTAAAGTGGATATTGAGGAATTTCCAATCAAAGTAGCTTGGTTGTTAAAATGACCACTGATAGACCACCGGAGTAAACGTAATGTACGTTTTGAAATATAAACAAAAAACCGTAGCAAAACTCTGTCGGTTTTTCTAATACTTTATTTAGATAGCAAACTACTTGTGTTATAATTATTCTCAAAGACTGAAAGCAAGTAAACAACCTTCCCGAACTTTTCGCTATTTCCTCCCTGGAGTAAATTTTTTTAGCCTGAATTTTTCGTACAGTATAAATATGAGTACAAGGTACACTATTCAATACAATACACAAGTTGTTTTTATTTTCACTGTTCTGAATCTTTATTTTCCTAAGTGCTTCACCATCAGAATTTGCAATTTTCTTAAAAAGGCACATGAAAATCTAAAAGATGGAGTCAAATACCACGTAAGTCACAAATCACACAACTTTCTTTATGCCATGTCAAATACTTTCATAAACACTACGTTCGCGAAGAGATGAAAGAAAAAACTCCTCTCTAGTCACAATCACGAGAATAAACTATACACAACATCTTAACATCGACCAACAGCAAATAATTCGCTATCGTCGCATACAAACAGCATTGTTTTGAATCTATAAGTGCCCAAAACCATCCCCTGCTTTATACTCCCGGGGCACGATTCTCTGCCTTATGAAGAGAATCGGTAACATTTCAAATGTAGGTAGAAGAGGTGACGTGACAATCCTAAAACCTGAAAATTTCTCAGTCCCCACAGCACCCAAGAAGCACCCAGTTTGGACTCTCAATCGAGGCCCAGGTTCAACTCCAAGCACTCCCGTTGCCCAGCTCTTCACCCCGCCCCCACCCCGAGAAAGGAGGGAAAACAACTTTTATTGGCCTCGTCTCCCGGGGGGCTGGAAAACTAGCGGGGCAGTGCTCCGGCCTGCACACGTTTCACAAGGAGGCCTCCGTCGGGGGCGGGGAGGGCAGATAGCGGGAAAGCCCGGCTTTGACGTCCCCTCTGCCCCAGGCGCCAGCCCCCCGCTCCTCCCCATTGAGAAGAGGCCTGGGCCGGTCGCCTCGCCGAGCGACCCCCCAGGCCCCTCAGCCGAGGCGAGCTCGTTGTCATGTGACGCCGCCGCCGCTAAAACACCGCAGAAACGCAGGGCGGCGGATGGCATTCGCACCGGCCCGCCTCGGCCCGGCCCCGCCGGGCGCGGGCGAGTCCCGAGAGTCCGGGCGGGGGGGCGGAGGGCGGGCTTGGCGGCGGGCCCGAGCGCGCCACAAAGGCTTCCGCGCCCGCCGCCGTAGTGCCCGAGCGGGCGGGGGCACAATTTTCGGGGCCCGCGGGAGGGGTGCGGAGCGACTAGGGTTCCGGGGTGCCCGCCGCGCCCACAGCCGTCCCCGCTGGCGCCCGGACGGCCGGCGACCGCCGCGCCCCGCACAGGCCTGCGCGGCCTCCCTCCCCCGCGCGGGGCCCGCGCCCGGCCCGCCCGCTCTCCGCTCGCGCTCTCTCGCTCTCGCCCGGCCTCCATCTTGGATCGGCGCTTCCAGCCCCCGCGCCGCTGCCGCCGCATTCCCCCTCTTTCCCGCCCCCCGCCGCCGTCGCCGCCGCCCGCGCTCACCTCAGCTGCCCATCCGGGCACCGCCAGCCGTCGACCTAGTTTCCCCCCAAAAGTCTCCGGTGTGTTATTCCCGATGTGGGGGGGTTGTTACGGGGTGGTCGCCGGGGGTTCGGGAGCGGGGGCCGCGCCTTCAACGGAGCTGCAATCCTAACCCGCCATCTGGTGGCATTTTCCACACGCCAATGGCGCCGCTGCAGACTTGGGTCCGGACCGCCCTCTGCTGGCCGCGGTGCTTACTGCCTCGCTGACGGGACGGGCCTGCCCGGAAAGGGGAGGGAGCTGAGGCGCGAGCTGGGGGCCGCGGCGGGGACGCGCGCGAACGCTTTCCTGTGGGGATTGCGCGCACGCGCACCAGCGGGGCGGGAAACGTGGCCGCTGCGTGGCGGCCCGGCCCCCGCACGGAGCACCGGCTCAGCTCAGCCAATCGCAAGCGGCGCACACCTCTCCGTGAGGGGGCTGTGGACGGTTTGTGGGCCGCCCGAGGCGGGCGGAAGGATGGCGGCGGTGGCGCCTGCGCGCCCCGCTAGCTGAGTTGCCGCCCGCCATTTTTGGAGCTTTTCTGAGACCTGGAAAGGAAACCCGCCCCTGGCCCCTTCACCGCGGCCCCTCCCCAGGTCGCGGGACTAGCGCACCCCCGCAGCCCCGCCCGGCCCTGCTGCCCCCATCCCCCGCCTCTGCAGAAAAGCGCTCTGCGGAAAAGCGGAGGGGTGGCAGCGCTAAACCACGCTCCCGTCTCTCCTGGTGTCAACCAGGGCCTCAGAGCTTAGCGTTGCACGAGCGATTTATTGTCTGCTGTTGACGAGGTGCTTTCCCGGGCGAGGGTGAAAAGGTTTTGAGAGCTGTTTGGGACCTCCCTCGCCGTGCATCTAGACGCAACACTGCGCGCCCCAGGCCGATTGGCGTCGTCACTGCCTCTGAAGCAGATCCTTTCCGTGGTGCCGGCTTTGCATAAGGCGGCAGCATTGGCTAGTTAGTGAGAAAAGAATGTAAGTAGATTGAGAAAATATAGCCTCCGCTTTGGAATCAGATTTCTCCTTCCGCAGCCTAGGACTATTCTCAGTAGCTCTGAAATGGACGGGAGAATCCTAGCCGATTAGCTGCCAAAAGGGAAACAATTGATTAGCCTGAGATCATGACCAAAATATGCCTTTGAATGTCGTCTTTTCCCTAAACGAGCGATTTATTGTCTGCTGTTGACGAGGTGCTTTCCCGGGCGAGGGTGAAAAGGTTTTGAGAGCTGTTTGGGACCTCCCTCGCCGTGCATCTAGACGCAACACTGCGCGCCCCAGGCCGATTGGCGTCGTCACTGCCTCTGAAGCAGATCCTTTCCGTGGTGCCGGCTTTGCATAAGGCGGCAGCATTGGCTAGTTAGTGAGAAAAGAATGTAAGTAGATTGAGAAAATATAGCCTCCGCTTTGGAATCAGATTTCTCCTTCCGCAGCCTAGGACTATTCTCAGTAGCTCTGAAATGGACGGGAGAATCCTAGCCGATTAGCTGCCAAAAGGGAAACAATTGATTAGCCTGAGATCATGACCAAAATATGCCTTTGAATGTCGTCTTTTCCCTACTCTCCCCCCGCCCCCTGCCCCGCCTGATCGTGGCTTCTACCTTTCACCCACTCAAAACTTTCAATACAAAAGTGAATCCTTAATCTCCCAGGTTATCAGCCCCATTTATGACTAAATTCTCTTGTTACTGTAGCCAGCCAGCTCTATTTCTGTATTGCCTTAGAATCGCTCGACTCCTTTATAGTCTTAAGGGTCAGTCTCCAATAAATTATCCCTATTTCTGATTTCTCTCTCAAAGGTCACACTGTGGTTTTTCACTGGAGGAAGCCCCAGTTCTACCTGGATGGCTATGAAGTCATGACCGCACTCCCACTTTATATATATATATATGTACACACTCATCTTTGGATGAATTCCTATCGTATTCTCTATAAACTGTTTCTCATTTTCCTTGTTAAGGTGCCAGTCCCAATCCATACTAGTAGATAAAATCATCTGGTTAACAGGGATCAGAGCCATGGAATTCCAGTTTGATATTCTCTCCATCTTAAAATATTTGTTGACACGCCGTGTTCATGACCTTTCAAATTCTCACCAAATTAACTAATAATCCCCCTCCCCTTCTCCCCAAAATCAGTGCTTTCTCCAGGACTACCTATGTCATCCATTCCTATTTCCTCCTTCCACCACTACTTTCCTAGGATCTTATATCTTCAGTATCATAGCCATTGGCTTCTTTCTGTTTTTCAAGTTTCCAAGGGTGTTTTAAAAATGTGTACTACTACCTCCAGTTACTGTAATATCAACCTTCTTTTCACTCACATTTCTTAAAAGAAGTAGTCTCCTGCTTCCACCTTATTCCTTACCTTTTATCAATCTAACCCATAATGACAAACTGAATTTACACTTTAAAGTCCCCAAGTTCTAACTTTCAACCGTTTTCTCATCCTCTTTTTCTTGGCACACCCAATCCTTATCCCCTTCTTGAAACCCTGTGCCTCCCACCCTAACTTTTCAAGACAATTCCTGGGATCTACAACCTACCTGGTTTTCTGGTCTTTGTATTCCTTTGCTAGTGCCTCCTCTTTCTTCCAACCCATAGGTCAACTCTTAGCTCTCTGTGGTGTTCTCTACTACATTATTGCCCTTCAAAAGTCTCCTTAAATTACTATCTGTTCCTGATTTTCCCTTCAGTTCAGTTCAGTTCAGTCGCTCAGTCGTGTCCCACTCTTTGCGACCCCATGAATCGCAGCACGCCAGACCTCCCTATCCCATCTCTTTCAGAATTTTCCACAGTTGATTGTGATCCACACAGTCAAAGGCTTTGGTATAGTCAATAAAGCAGAAATAGACGTTTTTCTGGAACTCTCTTGCTTTTTCCATGATCCAGCGGATGTTGGCAATTTGATACCATTCCTCATATTCAGCTTTCTTGCCAGGAAGCTCCAGTGCAAAATTCAACATTTAAAATAATGCATTTTTCTTACTGAAGTTTCTGATTCCTCTTAGTAGATTTGTAATATCAGGTACATTCAACTTTTATCTATTTGATAAGACAAAGTAAAGGTGGTTTAGTCATCTGACCCCATGGACTGTAATCCATGGAATTGTCCAGGCCAGAATACTGAAGTGGGTAGCCGTTCCCTTTTCCAGGGGATCTTCCCAACCCAAAGATGGCACCCAGGTCTCCCGCATTGCAAGCGGATTGTTTACCAGCTGAGTCACAAGGGAACCCCAAGAATACTGGAGTGGGTAGCCTATCCCTTCTCCAGCAGATCTTCCCAACCCAGGAGTCAGACTGGGGTCTCCTTCATTGCAGAGGGATTCTTCACCAACTGAGCTATCAGGGAAGCCCAAGATAAAGTAGAAAGTTTAAGTTCAGTTGCTTACGTGTCTGACTCTTTGCAACCCCATGAACTGTAGCCTCCTCCGTCCATGGGATTTTCCAGGCAAGAGTACTGGAGTGGGTTGCCATTTCCTTCTCCAGAGGATCTTCCCAACCCAGGGATTGAACCCGAGTCTCCCACATTGTAGGCAGACGTTTTACCGTCTGAGCCACCAGAGAAATCTATAGGTCCTACAAAAAGCTGACTTTGTTGCAGAACCATATGTTTCCCAGGAGCCTCTGCTTTCATGAAATTCTTAACCAAGAGTCCAAAGATCTCAGCAACGGTTTTCAAACACCACAATTTTCTTTCAGCTTCAAGTTAGAGGTATGAACAAAAATGTCAAAAAGAATACCTGAAACTAATGTGGATAGAGCTAAGGATTCTTAAGTATTATTTGGGGTAGAGAGTAAAGTATCAATAGAATAAACATTTGACCTGAAGTGAGACCTGACCCACTTTGAAGATTCAGGTTGTTAGGTTAGTTGTCTAAAGAGGAAGCACATGCCTATTAGACATTTGTTTCAACTCATCTCTTAGCCAATCTGGTCCAAAAGTATACATAAAATACTAAATTTGAAAGTTTTATTATTATAAAATTTTAATTGCATTACAGAATTACATGTAAATGTAATATAAGTGCTTTACAGAATAAATCGTTAACATTTATTAACCAACAATGTGAAGAACTTTGCCTTATAAAAAGCTAACTTGTGGCTATTTAGATGGCAGAACTCCTTTTAAATTTTGGCTGAACTTACATCTTTTTCCTTTCTGGATAATTTTAGCATGAAAAAGATGTCAAAGTTATTCCATTGACCTTAGAGTCCTGCTTAAAGTAAGAGACATTCAGCCAACTTGCTTCCTGACAGTAATGATTGCATTCCTTTCACAGAAGCCTTTTTTTTAATGACGTTTTTTTAGAGCACTGTTAGGTTCACAATAAAATTGAGCCTGCACACAGGTATAGCCTCCCCTGTAATCAACATCATTCACCAGAATGATACAGTTGTTACTGAGGATAAACCTATATTAACACATTATAATCACTCAAAGTCCACAGGCAATTCCCTAGGGTTCACTCTTAGTATTGTACTTTCTATGAGTTTGAACAAATGTGTAGTGACATATGTCCATCATTATAATAGTTTTTTCATTGCCCTAAAAATTCTCCATTCTCTGTGTATTCATCCCTCCTCTTCCCTCATCCCTGGCAATCATTAATTTTTATTGTCATATGGATAGGTAGCCTTTTCAGTGGCTTCTCTCACTTGGTAATATGCATTTTAGCCACTTCCATGCCTCTTCCATGTCTTTTGATGGTTTAATGGCTCATTTCTTTTTAGAGAATAATTCATTGTCCAGATATACCACAGTCTTATTTATTCATTCACTCACACACATGTAACTGAGGGACCTGTTGTTTGCTTCCAAGTTTTGGCAATTATGAATAAAGTTCCTGTGGACTTCCCCAGTGGCTAAGTGGTAAAGAATCTACCTGCCAATGCAGGAGGTGCAGGTTCAATTCCTGGGTCAGAAACATCCCCTAGAGAAGGAAATGACAACTCACTCCAATTTTCTTGCCTGAGAAATCCCATGGACAGAGGAGCCTGGTGGGCTACAGTCCATGGGTCGCAAAGAATCAGGCACAACTGAGTCACTAAACAACAACAAACATTCCTATATAGGTCTTTGTGCAGACATAAGTTTTCACCTCCTTTGAGTAAATACCAAGGAGTGTGATTGCTGGATCATATGATAAGAGTATCTTTAGTTTTGTAAGACACTGCCAAACTGTTGTCAAAAGTGGCAGTGCTATTTTGCATTCCCACCAGCAATGTAAGAGAGTTCCTGTTGCTCCATATCCTCATCAGCATTTGCTGTTGAAAATGCTCCAGATTCTGGCCATTCTAATCAGTATGTTATATCTCATTTTTGCTTTAATTTGCACTTCTCTGATGGCACGTTATGTAGACCACCTTTTCGTATGCATATTTGCCATTGTGTATCTTCTTTGGTGACATATCTGTTAAAGTCTTTGGCTCATTTTTAAATTGGGTTGTTTTCTTATAGTTTTAAGAGTTATTTGTACAACAGTCTTTTATCAGCTATGTCTTTTGCAAATATTTTTTCCCAGTATGTGGCTTGCCTTCTGATTCTCTTGGCATTGTCTTTTCCAGGGCAGAAGTTTTTAATTTTATGAAAGTCCAGCTTATCAATTATTTCTTTCATGAATTGTGTCTTTAGAGTTGAGTAATACATAAAAAGGTATCACCCTACCTATGGTCATTTAGATTTTCTCCTAAGTTATCATCTAGGAGTTTCATAGTCTTGCATTTTACGTTTAGGTCTATGATCCATTTTGAGTTAATTTTTATGAAGGATCTAAGACCTGTGTCTAGATTCTTCTTTTGAGGGGATCTGGGTATGCAGTTCTTCTAGCAACATTTATTGAAAAAACTATCTTTACTCCACTGTATTACCTTTGCTCCTGTGTCAAAGATTAGTTGATTATACAAGTCTACTTCTGGGCTCTCTATTCTCTTCCATTGATCTATTTGTCTATTCTTTCATGAGTACCACAGCTATCTTGATTACTGTAGCTTAATATTAAGTCTTGAAGTCAGGTAGCATTAGTCCTCCACCTTTGTTCCTCTCCTTCAATATTATGCTGGCTATTCTGGGTCTTTTGCCTCTCTATATAAACTTCAGAATCAATTTGTTGATATTCATAAAATAACTTGCTAGGATTTTCATTTGTATTGCATTGAATCTAAGATCAATTTGGGAAGAACTGACGTCCTGATGATATTGAGCCATCTCTTCATTTATTTCATTCTTTTCTGATTGTGTTCATCAGAATTTTATACTTTTCCTCATATAGATCTTGTAAGAAAAACTGAAGTAACGTTTTATTCATGATTCTCCCCTTTCCCATATCTTATAATAGAGTTCCAGACACACCACTTGATATTTAGACTAAAGAAAAGTCTTCTGATTATACTTTATCATACTTTACTTTGACTACCTCCATGGATATCTGTAACATAGTATTTTAGGGATCATGACCACTATCTCAATTTACTCTTCCCAAATCAAGTATTCTTCCTTTGCATTTTTCACATGGCTACAGGATATTTCCTGTTGCTTATCAGCCGCTGCTGCTGCTGCTAAGTCGCTTCAGTCGTGTCCGACTCTGTGTGACCCCATAGACGGCAGCCCAACAGGCTCCCCCGTCCCTGGGATTCTCCAGGCAAGAACACTGGAGTGGGTTGCCCTTTCCTTCTCCAATGTATAAAAGTGAAGAGTGAAAATGAACTCTCTCGGTCGTGTCTGACTCCCAGAGACCCCATGGACTGCAGCCCACCAGGCCCCTCCGTCCATGCAATTTTCCAGGCAAGAGTACTGGAGTGGGGTGCCATTAGACTTTTGCAAAAATCATAAATGGTTTCCCTTCTTTTCTACTCTTGCAATTANTATAAAAGTGAAGAGTGAAAATGAACTCTCTCGGTCGTGTCTGACTCCCAGAGACCCCATGGACTGCAGCCCACCAGGCCCCTCCGTCCATGCAATTTTCCAGGCAAGAGTACTGGAGTGGGGTGCCATTAGACTTTTGCAAAAATCATAAATGGTTTCCCTTCTTTTCTACTCTTGCAATTAAGGTGTGCTGCCAACTGGTGGCAGTAATGTGCCATCAGTTCAGTTCAGTTCAGTCGCTCTGTCGTGTCCGACTCTGCGACCCCATGAATCGCAGCATGCCAGGCCTCCCTGTCCATCACCAACTCCTGGAGTTCACTCAGACTCACCCGGAGTTCACTCAGACTCACGTCCATCGAGTCCGTGATGCCATCCAGCCATCTCATCCTCGGTCGTCCCCTTCTCCTTCTGCCCCCAATCCCTCCCAGCATCAGAGTCTTTTCCAGTGAGTCAACTCTTTGCATGAGGTGGCCAAAGTACTGGAGTTTCAACTTTAGCATCATTCCTTCCAAAGAAATCCCAGGGTTGATCTTCAGAATGGACTGGTTGGATCACGTCCCCTTCTCCTCCTGCCCCCAATCCTTCCCAGCATCAGAGTCTTTTCCAACGAGTCAACTCTTCGCATGAGGTGGCCAAAGTACTGGAGTTTCAGCTTTAGCATCATTCCTTCCAAAGAAATCCCAGGGTTGATCTTCAGAATGGACTGGTTGGATCTCCTTGCAGTCCAAGGGACTCTCAAGAGTCTTCTCCAACACCACAGTTCAAAAGCATCAATTCTTCAGTGCTCAGCCTTCTTCACCGTCCAACTCTCACATCCATACATGACCACAGGAAAAACCATAGCCTTGACTAGATGGACCCTAGTCGGCAAAGTAATGTCTCTGCTTTTGAAAATGCTATCTAGGATTATCTATAGTTAATTATGTAATTAGATGTGATATTGTTAATACTAATAAAAATGTAAGAATAAATACATGGAATGTTTTAAGAGGAGATAATGCTTGGGCTCCTTTCTGAGACGGTTTAGAAAGTATCCTGGGTGTTTGCCTTCAGTCTCAACAGTACAGCAACGTGCTTGTTTCATCTTTTATTTGGCTGCAGGGTCCTCGAGGGGGCAGTGTGCCCCACCTAAGAAGTCCTCAGAGCAGCCAGTTTACAGGAATAATAATGACAACAATAAGCAATACACCTAGGACTTTCCATATGCCAAGTTCTCTATGACACACTTTACAGAGACTGGCTCATTCTTTGCTACAACTTTATGAAACAGATTATTATCCCCATTTTACAGTTGAGGAAGCTGAGGCTGGATGAGGTCTGGCAGCCAGTGAGAGGCAGACATGCCCACATACCCAAGCTGTCTGGGCCGGATTCAAATACTTCTCCCCCTGCTCTTCCTGTCCTGCTCTGGTTTATCACCCACTTTTCCTGACCGTGATCAGATGGCTCACGCTTTGCGCATAGCCTGCCCACTGCCTGGACGGCCACTTTCCATTTTCTACTTCTCCAGCTGCCTTGCTCTTAGGTTTTATTCATCTTCTCAAATTTTAGAATTCTCAAATGTCCTGGAGACAGGCTTAAAATGAACATTCTAATTGTGGACTCTGGGGTGAGGCCTGAGACCCCACATTTCTAAAAAGCATTCAGGGATGAAGATCTGTGGACCACTGTTTGAGTGGCAAAGACTCAGGTGGACCACAAGTTCCATGAGGGTACAGGTTATTATTTGTTATTTGTTATTATTTTTATTTTCTGTTATTATTCTATTATTTCTGCAGCCTGGGGCCTGAAAGTCAGCTGGTGAGCCTCGCGGGCAATTCTCTAAGTACACAGTGAATGGATGAATGAATGAATAAAGTTATATCTTCCCTCCAGCTAGATGTTCATTACGGTCAATTTTAAGTGACTGACGGACTCAGTCCCTGAAGTCAGAGAGGCCTTGACTAGAATCACATTTCCACTTAAGAACCGGGTGGCCTTAGACAGGTTAATAGTCCTGAGTCTCAATTTTCTCTTCTATAAAACAGGCATCATATCACCGCACCTTGCCCATGCATGTGTGCCAAGTCGCATGCCAAGTTGCTTCAGTCATATCCCACTTTTTGTGACCCTGTGGGCCATAGCCCACCAGGCTCCTCTGTCCATGGGATTCTCCAGGAAAGAATACTGGAGTGTGTTGCCATGCCCTTCTGCAGGGGATCTTCCTGACCCGGGGATTGAACCCGTGCCTAAGTCTCCTGCATTGGTAGGCGGGTTCTTCACCACTAGCGTACCTGAGAAGCCCACCCACAGCTTGTTTTAAACAGATGTGAGAAAATGAGACACTTCAATTCCCATCCATGCCTGAGTTCAAAAGGATCACCGCTGAGAGCGGCCACTGGACTTTCGTCAGCTGTTGACTTGTCGGTCCCATGCGTGGGGAGGTTCTTGTTACCTCAGCAGTCCATTCTTAGTAGATTCATTCAGAGTGCGCCTTAGTGCCAAAGATAGGGACAAGAAAGAGCTGGAGGAGGATCTGGGGCCGGCAAGAATTGGGGTTAAAGGCTCTGAGTGTCATCTGTCAGGTGGGATTCAGCTGAGGTCACAGTTGGGCATCACAGTAAAAGACGGAGGCCAAGAAGGCCAGTTTTGATAATGGGCAGCATTAGCTGAACCCATTCTCCCTTTCCACCCACCACTTTTCTCTTTTCTTCTCAATTTCCAAACCTACCTAGAATTTATTCTGAGAAGTTGATCTTGGCTTTAGCCACACGTGACCTAGGTAAGAAGTGAGTCTCCAAGCCCAATATGAATTCTTCAATGTATCCCCCTTTATATTTGAGTTGAAATGTTCATGAGGTATCTTAATTTCTCTTATTTCCAGATCTCCTTTGAAAATTTTTTTTTTCCTTTGCAGGTATTTTTTTTTTTTTCCATTCCATGGATTTCCCAAAGAACAGGAGAAAAGAAGAAAAAGAAATTTCCTTTCCCAGACAAAAGGCTAAAGTTTCCACCAACACAGATGGTCTGGCTTAAGGAAAGTTTTTATAGCCGTCTCCTTTTTTAAAAATGTATTTAAGTTTTCCCTATATGGAGCAAAAATAAAGAGAAAAATAGCTCAAGAATGGACTGAGATATCAAGTGAGAGGCTATTCAAGCACACAAAATTACGGAAATGACCATGGTTCAGACAGGTTTAGTAGGGAGGGCTCTGGAGCTGGAGAGTAAGTGACAACCAGCTGGAAGCCCTCCAGTGTGACTTACACACCCACTTCTGTTCACCAAGAGGGATGCCTGCGAACGGCAGATGGGTTGCCAACACGCTTCCCAAGCACACTTCCCCTCCCCTCGCCCTGGTTGTGTACATGATGTTCTGGTGGCTTTGGTTTGGATTTGACTGAAGTGCCGTCACGTCTAATGGCCTCTGCCTCCATCTCTGGCAGCCAGCAGCCTTCTCCTCATCCCATGCCTTCATGCGGACCTTTCCATGATCCCTAACTAGTGGTCATTCAGTCATAACTGAGGCAGGGATCAGATCCTTGCCTTATAATCAGGGCTGGCCACTCATCACGGGGCTCAGCAAGTTAATTCAATGCCACAGGGAAATATATCATTCTGGGGTTTGGTTTAGACATTCATCTCCCTGATTTCTTTCTCCTTCCATCTTGGGCCATTACCCAAAACTTTGCAGGGCTCTGACGTAAAGCAGACCTCTGTTTGAACCCAGCTTCTACCAGGATCAGGCTGGAGCACCTCGAGCAGCTTTCCTGGGTTCTTAGGGTCATCTTTTGCACTAAAATGAGGGGTTTAAAACATGAGCCTCATAGACATGCTGTAAGAAATAACCGAAACGAAGTCCTGGTATCTACCTGGAAAAGGACAAAACTTTTCAAAACATAGGCAGGCCATCACTCAGTTGTCTGGTTTTTGTTTTGTTCTTTTGATTATATCTGGAAAGAGTAAGAAATAGCCCAAATTCAGTGGGTTCCAAGTATCCATGGAATAAATAATTTTGGCCACACAGATACATTCAAACGGGAGTGCTTACCTATCAGAAAGTAAGTACGCTTTTTGCATTTCAGAAATCATGGCCAGGGTTAGGGCTGAATCAGTCTGGATGTGGACAAGCAAGACCTGCTGAGCCCCTTGGCAAGCGGCTGCTTGTTCACCGCTCTGTGCCAACGTGTGTGGCTTTATCCATTGCCTTGGATCACGTGCTTCCTTTCTGCCTCAGAATCTCTGAATGGGCCATTTCTTTTTGCTTTGTGTCCTCATCCTTCACTTAATAGAGCAAAGTGTCAGGCACTTTGGTAGGGGACACACTGGTGACTGTGACCTCATGGAGCTTATGCCTCATGGGTATATGAGGAGAAGGCTCACTGTGAGAAGACTGAAGCAAATGATCCAATGAAGGTATAATTTTGCCATATAAGTACTATGAAAATAATTAAACAGGGTCATGGTAGAGAGAGTGACTGGATACAAAGGTCAGCGAAGCCCTTTTGCAAGAGGAGCTATTTTCAAATGAGGAGATATTTTGAACTGAGACATAAACAATGCAGATCATGTGACTATTTGGGAAGGATCATTTCAGACAGAAGAAACAGCAAGGGCAAAAGCCACATGTGATAACTTGTTTCCAAGGTGGCTCCAGTGAGCTCCTTCCTCCCTGTATGTTGATGCCTTCCTGCCACCAGGAAGTATAACCTGATTCCCTTTTGTCCTTGAGTTTGGACTGGCTTTGGCAACTCTCTTGAACTGCCTCAGAATGAGAGAGGAGTAACATTCTGCAATTACTGAGGCCAGGTCATAGAGTCTGAGGTACCTCTCACGGGATGCTCCCCTTCTGATCCCAGACACCAGGCTCTGGGAAGCCCGGAGACTGCATGGAGACGCTGTAGTCATCAAGCCTAGGCAAGCGCCTAGCCCACAGCCAGCGTCAGTTGCCACTTATCTGAGTGGCCGCCTTGGGTGTCCAGTCCAGTCCCAGTCAACACCCGGGTGCAACCCAAGCACACTTCCGCCCAGCTGAGCCCAGCCAACCACAGCACTGGGGGAGGTGATCATGACGTGCTGCGAGAAGCCACTACCATTTCGGGGTGATTTCTTACACAGCAGGAGGCAACCAGACACCCTTGGGCTCCTCTCAGTCTCCCTCCAGCCCATTCAGCCTTGCTAATTCCTTCTCATTTTCCAACTCAAACCTTCTTCCCACAGAGAAACCTTCCTGACAACCCTCACCCCAGATGCTAAGGTACCTTCCCATATGTTCTCGTAGAAACTAATACTTTTCCTGCATAGTGCTGACAACAAGCTAGACCCTGTATTTCTTTTTATGATCATTTATAATTGTCTCCCTTACTAGAATGTATGTTCATGATGATAAAGTTTTGTGTGTTTTACTCACTGTAATATCCTCAGCACTAAGTATGAAGCCTAGTACTTAGTAGGTACTCAACAAATATTTGTAATAAAGGAATCATGGAACAAATGGTTTAACTTCAGAGGAGAGATCTGGTGGTTATAGTTAGCCGACTTTGATAATAGACATTGCCCCCAAACAGTAATTCAAATCAGTGGCCAAGGTAATCAGAGAAAGCTTCCAACTCAAAATATCAAGGGTGCAGGGCATGTGAGACCCAGAAGAATTGATTAAAGGATGGTTCTGTGGTCTGAGAGGACAAGGCATCCATAACTGGACATATACCCTAAGCATTCTGGTTCTCAAACTGCTCCTAGGCGAGTTGAAGTTCCTTGAAATATTCCCAGCATCTCACATGAAAGCCATAAACAACACACACACACACACACACACACACACACACACACACACACGCTTCCATGGGCAACATGGCCCAGGAATTTCCTCCTGGCTTATTCTCCTCCTGATTCAGAAGCCTCTGTGTTCTCTCTGTTTTCCTGCTAGCTGCCTTTAGTAATAAAAGTACTTTTTCTGTCTTGCTACTAGGCATTATGAGTTTACTATTCACCACTAGCTATGTCAAGTGCTTTCAACTCATCATCTCATCTAATCCTCTCAGAAGCCTATGAGGTAGAGTCCCTCTCAATTACAGACGAGGAAATCAAGGCACAAAGAGGTTAAGAAATTTCCCCAAAGCCACAGGGCTAACAAGAAGCAGAGTGAGGTCTTAAAAGAAACAACGAAGAATCAAGCAAACAAAAAAGATCTGAGTGTCTTCAAAATGCAGGTTCTTGTCCACTCTGTTCAAAGCTCATAAAAGAAAGTGTGCCCTCTTTCTTACTAGGGCTCATCCTGTCTTGGAGATCTGGCTCTGAACTCGTTAACGCGGCCCTGAGCTGGACATGCCACGGATGAAAGCTCATGAGCATGACCCACCACGTTTCCATGCTGGCAAACCTATGGCCCTGGGGGTCAGGCGCCCCTTCTCCAACACCCGCCCCCGCCGAAGTCCAGAGACACGGCAGGACGGGCAGTTCTTGTGCGGGGAAGGCGCTCAGCCAGCGGCCATCTGCAGGCTGGCCCCGCAGGTCACTGCCGGGTGCTGACAGGCCCCAGGAGGCAGTGGAGGAGCCGAGCACGTTGTCGGGCTGACAGCTGGGGAAGGAGCTTGGAAATCAGGAAGAATCCCCCAAAATGCAGCCAGAATGAAACATCAGGTGCAAACAGAGCTTTATTCCGGGTGGGCCCGTTTTGAAACTCAAAACTGATAAACATGTCTAGGAATTTGAAAGACTGACTCAGAAATCCCCGGGCCCTTGGCTGGACCATCACGTTAAGGCCATGGATCCCACAAGTGAGCTTGTTCTAATCTTCTCTGTGCTTCCCTGACTCTGCCCCAACCTCCGCCTCATCCCCGCCCTGCAAGATAGCTGCCTCATCAAGTGTGAATCATGAAACCGCATAAACTGCAGCAAGGCCATCCTCCTGCTGACTTCTGGGAACATAAACAATAATAACATAAATATGACTGACTAAAGGCTTAAGCCAAGTGCTTAAAGGAAATCTATATTTTTTATGTAAACAGTCTTCTGTTTACCGACGTGGTCTGGTGGCTCTGCTCAACTCAGGAAGATCTGAAACCAGTTTGCTGTGGAAGCAAAGGGTATAACCCGTGGCCTGGAGACTGCCAAGGAAAGAAAACGCAAAAAGCAAACTGAAATGGCCCGTCCCTCTTCTGTAGTGTTGGAAGGCATTAGTTAGCGACTCGAGGTTAGGTGATTAGACAGCAACATTGTCTTTTCTTAGCTCTGAGAGAACCCCTTGGAGGGCAAAAAGGTTTGGGGTGTATGGTGTGTGTGTGTGTGTGTGTGTGTGTGTGTGTGGCTTAGATGAGACAGAGAGAGAGATCAAAGGTGATAGAGGAGTTTAAACTCAGACTCTGAACAAACCAGGGAAAAATTTCCCACCATCCTTCTGTGTCTCTTTGTCTCAGGGCTGACTGCTGATCCTGGGAGGTGATCTGCACGGTTAGAAGATGTCAGACAACTTGAACATTCCTCATTGTTGCCAACCACAAATATTTGGGGTTTGTGTTATCTAGGTTATAATGAGAACCTGCCAGGGAAAAATTCAGACATACAAATCTCTGTGTAAACTACCTTAAGAGTCTTAAGCTGACAAAAGCCAGGGCAAAGTCTGAAGTTCTGCCCTCAGAGTACCCATAATTGAGGCCCTGGCTCTTCTCATATTGTAACAGGATTCCAGCAGGACTCGGGTTTCCACGTATGCCATTCTATGTTTGGGCCAGAAAAGTCTTGCTTCGTTCAACTGTGGCCTCCTCAGCCTGACGCAGGCACTTTTTCAAAGCTCCTAAGAGTCTGGGAACAGGAAGGGTGTTGGGGTAAGGCGGTCTTCAAGGCCTCTCAGAGATGATGGCGGGGGGGGACGGGGGTGAGGACAGTCCTAACATTNTTTGGGCCAGAAAAGTCTTGCTTCGTTCAACTGTGGCCTCCTCAGCCTGACGCAGGCACTTTTTCAAAGCTCCTAAGAGTCTGGGAACAGGAAGGGTGTTGGGGTAAGGCGGTCTTCAAGGCCTCTCAGAGATGATGGCGGGGGGGGACGGGGGTGAGGACAGTCCTAACATTATCCCTTCCATCGTCACAGGACGGGGCATTTCCAAGTTTGGTTTTTGCATTTTCTTTCCTTGACAATCTCCTGACCACGGGTTGTACCTTTCACTTTTTCTGTCCAGAGCCCATTCTCCTCCTTCTGCTAAGACCTTAGTGAAGTCATTCTTTCACTTTCAGAAATGTAAACCTTGAGCACACTCACTCAGTCCAAAAGCAAAGGCAGCGAAATCATTTCCAGTGTCTCTGTGCTAAAGAGCCTGGTTGTGAATTCGAGGCCACTGGCCTTTCCAAGTCCTGGTGGTCCATCTCTTCCCTGTAATCTGTGACCGGCCCAGTGTCTTTCAACACATCTCACATTTTATGCTTCAGATCATCAGAGCTGGCTTCCGTTGCTTACAATCAAAGAACCCCAACTAAATCCTCTCCTTCCAGAGATCGTGTTAGCAGCTGGGGAATGAATGGTGAACAAAACCTCTCTCTGGACTTTTTTTTTAATAAGACCAAGTTTAGCATTCATTTTCTTAAACATTTCATCTCGAGTCTCTCCTATGTGTGTGTTACTGGCATCCAGCAGTGAACGAGTCGACACGCCATCTTTCCTTACAGATGGTGATGTCTACAAAGCCAAGTGCTTAAAGGAAATCTATATTTTTTATGTAAACAGTCTTCTGTTTACCGACGTGGTCTGGTGGCTCTGCTCGACTCGGGAAGATCTGAAACCAGCTTGCTGTGGAAGCAAAGGGTATAACCCGTGGCCTGGAGACTGCCAAGGAAAGAAAATGCAAAAAGCAAACTGAAACGGTCCGTCCCTCTTCTGTAGTGTTGGAAGGCATTCGTTAGCAAACACTGTCCTTTCTTAGCTCTGAGAGAACCCCTTGGAGGGCAAAAAGGTTTGGGGTGTATGGTGTGTGTGTGTGTGTGTGTGTGGCTTAAATGAGACAGAGAGAGAGATCAAAGGTGTTAGAGGAGTTTAAACTCAGACTCTGCACAAACCATGGAAAAATTTCCCACCATCCTGTGTCTCTTTGTCTCAGGGCTGACTGCTGATCCTGGGAGGTGATCTGCATGGTTAGAAGATGTCAGACAACTTGAACATTCCTCATTGTTGCCAACCACAAATATTTGGGGTTTGTGTTATCTAGGTTATAATGAGAACCTGCCAGGGAAAAATTCAGACATACAAATCTCTGTGTAAACTACCTTAAGAGTCTTAAGCTGACAAAAGCCAGGGCAAAGTCTGAAGTTCTGCCCTCAGAGTACCCATAATTGAGGCCCTGGCTCTTCTCATATTGTAACAGGATTCCAGCAGGACTCGGGTTTCCACGTATGCCATTCTATGTTTGGGCCAGAAAAGTCTTGCTTCGTTCAACTGTGGCCTCCTCAGCCTGACGCAGGCACTTTTTCAAAGCTCCTAAGAGTCTGGGAACAGGAAGGGTGTTGGGGTAAGGCGGTCTTCAAGGCCTCTCAGAGATGATGGCGGGGGGGGACGGGGGTGAGGACAGTCCTAACATTATCCCTTCCATCGTCACAGGACGGGGCATTTCCAAGTTTGGTTTTTGCATTTTCTTTCCTTGACAATCTCCTGACCACGGGTTGTACCTTTCACTTTTTCTGTCCAGAGCCCATTCTCCTCCTTCTGCTAAGACCTTAGTGAAGTCATTCTTTCACTTTCAGAAATGTAAACCTTGAGCACACTCACTCAGTCCAAAAGCAAAGGCAGCGAAATCATTTCCAGTGTCTCTGTGCTAAAGAGCCTGGTTGTGAATTCGAGGCCACTGGCCTTTCCAAGTCCTGGTGGTCCATCTCTTCCCTGTAATCTGTGACCGGCCCAGTGTCTTTCAACACATCTCACATTTT
The DNA here is from genome assembly GCA_006410635.1 of Cephalophus harveyi. Classification (NCBI taxonomy): domain Eukaryota; kingdom Metazoa; phylum Chordata; class Mammalia; order Artiodactyla; family Bovidae; genus Cephalophus; species Cephalophus harveyi. The sequence continues at coordinate 32,664 of SJYT01021266.1, forward strand.
ATGCTTCAGATCATCAGAGCTGGCTTCCGTTGCTTACAATCAAAGAACCCCAACTAAATCCTCTCCTTCCAGAGATCGTGTTAGCAGCTGGGGAATGAATGGTGAACAAAACCTCTCTCTGGACTTTTTTTTTAATAAGACCAAGTTTAGCATTCATTTTCTTAAACATTTCATCTCGAGTCTCTCCTATGTGTGTGTTACTGGCATCCAGCAGTGAACGAGTCGACACGCCATCTTTCCTTACAGATGGTGATGTCTACAAGGGAGGAGAAATATTGCACAAGCAATTACTACAGTGTGAGGCAAAGCTCGGAGCATAACTAGAACCTGTCTCAAGAACCAACTCATCTTGGGACCTGGCAGGATCCTGCCCTTGATGGGCTTGGTCTGAGGGACAGCTAATAATTCATTATCTCATTGAAGCCAGTGAGAGTAATGATAAGACAGCAGGTGCCTATAGGAACATGAGAAAAAGGACCACTGATGCTGGTCACCCCCGCCTACCGTCCTGGAAAGCCAACCTGTGCTAGAACAGCTTAACTATATTTTGAGATTAACCACCTTAGCTGGGTCTCTGACCCATGAATGGAGGTGCACCAGAGTCTTCACCTTTGTAGCTCACAGGCACAGCTATGGTCATTGCTTTCTTTTTTTAGGATTTTCTTGGGTGGGGGGTGGGGGGTGATTTTTAATCAGATTAAAACATACACAACAAAAGTGGCCATTTTAATGATTTTCAAGTATACAATTGTATACTTGCACTCACAATGTGTACAACCCACACCACTATCCATTGCCAAAACGTTTCATGATCTCAAACAGAGCTTGGGCACCCCTGATGGTAACTCTTCCCTCCCCGGGGAACCTCTAGTCCTGGGGAACCTCTAGTCTGCTTTCTGTCTCTCCGAGCTCACCACATATAAGCGCATCACCAGTAATCGTCCTTTGGTGCCTGGCTGACTTCATTTAGGCTACTGTTTCCAAGGTTCATCTATGTTGTATAGCGTTATCAGAATTTCACTACTTAAAAAAAAATTTCATTGGAGGACAATTGCTTTATAATATTATGCTGGTTTCTGCCATACATTAGCATGACTCAGCCTCACGTATTCACGGCGCCTCCCTCTTAGGGAACAGACCTGGGCGCACAGCATGGGAAAGAGAGGGCGGCGCGCCCTGAGGGAGCAGCAGAGGGCACACACGCTTCCATAAGTAAAATAGAGAGCCAGTGGGAATTTGCTGTGGGACACAGGGAGCTCACCCCAGAATCCCGCGACTTTTTAAGGCTGAGTAATATTCCATCATTTGGATAGACCATGTTTTGCTTATTCATTCATCCGTTCACGGACATTTGTGCTATTTCCACCTCTTGGCTAGTGTGAACAACATTGCTATAAAACACTGGTGTAAAAGTTTCTGCTTGAGTCCTGGCTTCCAGCACTTTGGGGGGATATACCTAAGCGTGAATTGCTGAATCATATGGTAATTCCACGTTTAACTTTTTGAGAAGCTGCCAAACTGTTTTCTGTAAGTCTTCAAGAGACTGGATGAGTGAGCCCACCTATACCCAGGTCTCATAGCGGGCAGGTGTGCCCTAACTATAGAAGAGAGATCAAGCAATTAACAACAAAAAAGAATTGATAACTTTTATAAGACACCTAGAATGTGTCAATCAAGTACTGTTTTTTCATATTATCTCTTTTATATAATAATCATATGAGGCAAGTGTTTTTAGTTTTACACTCTTTCTCCATTGTGTTTATCAGATAAAGCAGAGTCAGAGAGTTTAGAAAACTCTCCAAG
>SJYT01021286.1:7938-19603 GCA_006410635.1 Cephalophus harveyi
TTTCTTGACTTCCTACTTTTGCATTCCAGTCCCCTATAATGAAAAGGACATCTTTTTTGGGTGTTAGTTCTAAAAGGTCTTGTAGGTCTTCATAGAACCGTTGGACTTCAGCTTCTTCAGCATTACTGGTTGGGGCATAGACTTGGATTACTGTGATATTGAATGGTTTGCCTTAGAGACAAAGAGAGATAATTCTGTCGTTTTTGAGATTGCATCCAAGTACTGCATTTTGGACTCTTTTGTTGACCATGATGGTGACTCCATTTCTTCTGAGGGATTCCTGCCCGCAGTAGTAGATATAATGGTCATCTGAGTTAAAATCACCCATTCCAGTCCATTTTAGTTTGCTGATTCCTAGAATGGCGACGTTCACTCTTGCCATCTCCTGTTTGACCACTTCCAATTTGCCTTGATTCATGGACCTGACATTCCAGGTTTCTATGCAATATTGCTTTTTATAGCATCTGACCTTGCTTCTATCACCAGTCACATCCACAGCTGGGTGTTGTTTTTTCTTTGGCTCCATCCCTTCATTCTTTCTGGACTTATTTCTCCACTGATCTCCAGAAGCATATTGGGCACCTACTGACCTGGGGAGTTCCTCTTTCAGTATCCTATCATTTTGCCTTTTCATACTGTTCATGGGGTTCTCAAGGCAAGAATACAGAAGTGGTTTGCCATTCCCTTCTCCAGTGGACCACATTCTGTCAGACCTCTCCACCATGACCCGCCCGTCTTGGGTGGCTCCATGGACATGGCTTAGTTTCATTGAGTCAGACAAGGCTGTGGTCCTAATGTGATTAGATTGATTAGTTTTCTGTGATTATGGTTTCAGTGTGTCTGCCCTCTGATGCCGTCTTGCAACACCTACCGTCTTACTTGGGTTTCTCTTACCTTGGACATGGGGTATCTCTTCCCCGCTGCTCCAGCAAAGTGCAGCCACTGCTCCTTACGTTGGATGAGGGGTATCTCCTCACCCCCGCCCCTCCTGACCTTGAACCTAGCCTTAGTATATCCCATATAATCTATGTGACCCTTGACTATCTGATATATGAACCAAGAAAGCATTCTGCTGTCAATCTAGTTGTTGAGAATATTATTAATATGTAATCACTTTATTAGTTTTATAAAATAAACATAAATAATGTAAAATCTTTTTGCAACCTAATAATCATCTTGGGCATTGTTATGGTCTGAATGGTTTTGTCCCCCTTCCCCCAGCAAAATTCATATGTTGAAATCCTAATGCGCAATGTGATGGTAATTAGGAGATTGGACTCTTGAGGGTAGAGCCCTCCTGAGTGGGGTTAGTGTCCTTATCAAAGGGAACTAGAGAGCTCCCTTGTTCCTTTCATCATGAAAAGACGTAACTAGAAGATAGCTGTCTATGAATCTGGAAATGGTCCCTGACTCTTAGCTACTTTATCTTGGACTTCTCAGCCTCAAGAACTGTGAGAATTAAGTAGTTGTTGTTTAAGCCAGTCAGCCTAAGATATGTTTGTTATAGCAGTCAAAACAAAACAATAGAGGCACATACCAAATGTGAGCTAGAAGAAAGGCATAAGTAAACTTTTGTTTAACAGAAACGTTTTTAGTTACAGTATGGAGAATTTTGAGACTGGAAGAGACTACTTCATATGGAAAATAGTGAGGACTTGAATTAAATCAGTGGCTGAAAGGACTGAGAGGTAGAATGGATTGTTGGTGATATTAAAGACATGATCTAGACTAGACTTTGGAGAAGGAAATGGAAACCACTCCAGTATTCTTGCCTGGAAAATCCTGTGAACAGAGGAGCCTGGTGGACTATACAGTCCATGGGGTCACAAAGAGTCAGACACGAATGAGCGACTAAACTTTCACTTTTCACTTTCTGACCAGACTTAGTTACTGTTAAGATGTTAGGCAGAAAAAAAGGAGTTGTCTAGGAACTTACAGGTAGATCTCTTGGACAAATGCAAGATGAAGGTGGCATTCACTGAAGACCCTTAATAAAATTAATGGAGTTTCCAGTCTGACATGTAAGGAGATTAAAAGTTGCCAGTCTATCCTAACAAGTAAAAAGCTGAACAGACTGGAAAATGACAAGGCAAGTTGCTATTTCAGAATTGGAGGGACAGGTGAGTACAGAGAGTCACAACTTAACCAGAGCAGGAATCTCCACAGGAACTAGTACCTGGGTAGGTAAACCTAAACTGTAATACCTGTAATTGAAGAATTGCTGAGGACTCATCGTGGACAAGTCTGAGCATTAAAAACTCCAGAGGGCAGGAGGTCATTATGAGGGCACCCATACTTTTGTGAGTTTTACCTCAAGGTGCTAAGGGTGAATAGCAGAGAAAAATCCTTTCATGCTTTTGGCATGAGAGGGGGAAAAGTAACCATTTAAAAATGTATCAGAGCATTCTGTTTTGTTTTTTTAAACAAAGCCTGACCTTAAAAGAAACTCTTTACCAGAATCTTACCTACAGGAGTTTTATGAGAGCCTAACTTACTTCAGTTCAGTTCAGTTCAGTTCAGTTCAGTCGCTCAGTCATATCCGACTCTTTGCAACCCCATGAATCACAGCACGCCAGGCCTCCCTGTTCATCACCATCTCTCGGAGTTCACTCAGACTCACGTCCATCGAGTCAGTGATGCCATCCAGCCATCCCATCCTCGGTCGTCCCCTTCTCCTCCTGCACCCAATCCCTCCCAGCATCAGAGTCTTTTCCAACGAGTCAACTCTTCGCATGAGGTGGCCGAAGTACTGGAGTTTCAGCTTTAGCATCATTCCTTCCAAAGAAATCCCAGGGTTGATCTCCTTCAGAATGGACTAGTTGGATCTCCTTGCAGTCCAAGGGACTCTCAAGAGTCTTCTCCAACACCACAGTTCAAAAGCATCAATTCTTCGGCGATCAGCCTTCTTCACAGTCCAACTCTCACATCCATACATGACCACAGGAAAAACCATAGCCTTGACTAGACGGACCTTAGTCGGCAAAGTAATGTCTCTGCTTTTGAAAATGCTATCTAGGTTGGACATAGCTTTTCTTCCAAGGAGTAAGCGTCTTTTAATTTCATGGCTGCAGTCGCCATCAGCAGTGATTTTGGAGAGGGAGGGAAATAGTCCAGTACTTGTAGATTTCACAATCCAACGCACATGTTCACCAAAAGGTTGAGATCTAATCATAGGCTTACATAGCACTCATCCTTCCCCTACCCCTTAGCACCACATTAGTAAAGTCCTATCTATAGCAGTTCCTTTAACTGGATATATTATGTCCAGACTATAACAAAAACAAAAATCACAAGACACACTAAAAGGAAAAAGCACTTTGAAAAGACTGAAGAAGAATTAGAACCAGAGTCAGATGTGGCAAGGATGTTGCAATTATTAGGCTGAGAATTTAAAACAATAATGATTAAACGTGCCAAGTACTCTGACAGAAAAAGAAAAAGAAAAATAGTAGGTAATATTCAATAACAGATGGAATGTAATAAAAAATGAAAATTCTAAGAAAGAATAAAAAAGAAATGCCAGAGATCAAAAACACTGTAATAGACATGAAGAATGCCTTTGATGGGCTGATGGATAAAATTAATAAAATCAGTTTGGGGCTTGTTCAATTTACGGTGCCTGTGAGATGTAGGGGGTTTCCCTGATAGCTGAGTTGGTAAAGAATCCTTCTGCAATGCAGGAGACCCCAGTTGGGTTCCTGGGTCGGGAAGATCTGCTGAAGAAGGGATAGGCTACCCATTCAGTATTCTTGGTCTCCCCTTGGGGTTCAGCTGGTAAAGAATCCACCTGCAATGTGGAAGACCTGGGTTCAATCCCTGGGTTGGGACAACGCCCTGGAGAGGGAAAAGGCTACCAACTCCAGTATTCTGGCCTGGAAAATTCCATGGACTGTATAGTCCATGGGGTGGCACAGAGTGTGATGAAGATATTTAGTTGCCACACATGTAGCTTGGGACAGAAGTCCAAGCTGTAAATAAATGTAGACATTATCTATACACAAGTAGTGATTAGAACAAATGGCATAGGTAAAGTGTTTTAGAACAATGATAAACTTTATTGAGCCACATTATGAACTAAAATGTCAATATTTCTTCTTCAGAAATAAGTTCACATGTGCAATATTAAATATATAGTGTTGGGAGTTTTATTGCCTCCTTAAAACCCATTTCAGCATAATACTTTCTCATGTGAAGAAAAAGGACTTTATGCTTAAAAGGAGATTCCTGAGGAAGACATGAAGTTTAAATACAGTCCTGATGAGCTTTGCCATTTAAGAAAAGAAGGCACTTACAAAAGAAACTGAGAAGTGGATGAGAAGAAAATATAACCTAGAGATTGTGATGACTGAGTGAAGTAAGTCAAAGAAAGAGGAGTAAATATTGTGTTATATCACTTATATGTGGAACCTAAAAAAAGTACAGATGAGCTTATTTATAAAACACAAATAGAGTTATAGATATTGAAAATAATCTTACATTTACCAGGGGTGAAAGAAAGGGAGGGATAAATTGGGAGACTGGGATTGACATATGCACACTACAATATATAAAATAGATAACTATTAAGGACCTATTGTATGGCACAGGGAACTCTACTCATTATTCTGTAATTACTCTATAAGGAAGAAGAATCTAAAAAGAGTGGGTATATGTACATGCATAACTGATTCAGCATAACTGTACAGCAAAGTGATACAAAATTGTAAATCAACTATATACCAAATAGCAATTTTTAAAAAGGAAGTATAAAGAAATTTGTGAATCAATGGATGAGAGTTTTTTAAGAAGGTAGCTGAGTGTGTGTCAAAAGTTGAACATACACATATATGTGTACACATACACATATGTATTTATGCATATACATGAGCATGTATTCAACTTTTGATATATATTTATTCGTATGGGTGTGGGTGTGCCTGTGTGGTATATTTGTGCTTAGATGAGCCTAAAAATACAGCATAGAATGGAAATAATTGATGGAGTAAGATGTACTCTGCTGGGGCTAGGGATTTGAAGAAAATGAAAAAGGCCTGGAATAATTACTGAGGGGAATGGGAAATAGGCCAGATAAGAAAAATGTAATAGGATTGCCAAGCAGTTGTGGTTACCTCTGAATTTGGATTCCATAAATTTGCTATGGTACTAATCTTCAAGATCATCTGGTTTTCTCTAGTGGTACACAATAACATGGGTGCAGATTCAGAAGCAGAGGAGGCAGATGGTTGAGTTAATCCAGAGCTTCTCAAAAATTAAATAGGAGAAGAATATCAGAATCAGCTGGGAAGCTTTTTTTAACTATACAGATCTGTAACTCAAAAATAGGAAAATACATTTTGCAATAATGTACTAGTGAATGGCTAGAGAAATAAGGGAAGCTAGAAACCACATATTATAAAGTTGGTAAATTAGAAGTGGTAGAATAAGTGGAATTAGAAAACTATTTGTTACTGAGTTTGTAGTAATAAATGGTTAAACTAGATTCAAACTTATCTTCAACATTATAAAATGTAATGGAAAATCAGATGCTCTAGATGATGAGAATTTTTGTTGTTGAAAATAAGTTTCTCTAGAACAATCAGACTAATCAAATAGTTAAAGGCAACATCACATAATGTCTAACCATAATTTGTGGCCAATCTAGCTGTTTAATTCTCCCCACTGGGTCTTTTTAATTCTCTGACTTGACCAAGTTACTTTGCCTTGGTCTGTCTGATTCTCTCATCCTAAAATGCATGTTTGTCATGAAAATTAAAGGAGTTAATATATTTAAAACACTTAAAACCATACCTCGTACCTAGTATACACTTGAAAAATGTTAGCTGCAATTATTACTAAATCTCAATTTTACCTTTATTGCATAGATATTATTTTATAACAGTGAATTCTCACTCAATGTAAACGTGCTTTTGTTTAAAAAGCTAAAATCTACATATAATTCTCTGTAGAGATCAGTGTTTCCTAAAAATTTAAAGTTTCAATCAACCTGTAAATTATTGATAGATTTATCTTTCATTGCCTACTTTCCTAGAAGCTGTTAACTATACTTATCATTTAGTATCATGTCAGATTCTTCAAATTTAATTCTGCATTGAATTCTCATCTTTATTATAGCAACCATGATTCTCTTTGACTGCCTTTGTGTCATCCTTAACATAAATTCCATGACACGTAGCCTATAGAAATTGAGTTGTGAATGAAATGAGTGTTCTATTTGGAGAAGATTAGAAAGCAAAAGTGAGTCTTTCAGTCATGTCCGACTCTTTGTGACCCCATGGACTATAGCCCACCAGGGTCCTCTGTCCTTGGGATTTCAAAGGAAAAAAATACTGGAGTGGGTTGCCATTGCCTTCTCCAGAGGATCTTCCTGACCCAGGGATCAAACCCTGGTAAGTCCCAGGAAGCAAAAAAAAAAAAAAAAAAATCACTAAAGTCTGTAACAGAGAATGAGACACATAGGCATGAATTTTCTACTTCATTTGGGTCTGGGTTATTCCCTTGTACCCCATGTCTGCTGCTGCTGCTGCTGCTAAGTCGCTTCAGTCGTGTCCGACTCTGTGTGACCCCATAGACGGCAGTCCACCAGGCTCCCCCGTCCCTGGGATTCTCCAGGCAAGAACACTGGAGTGGGTTGCCATTTCCATCTCCAAATCATGAAAGTGAAAAGTAAAAGTGAAGTCGTTCAGTCATGTCCAACTCTTAGTGACCCCATGGACTGCAGCCTACCAGGCTCCTCCGTCCATGGGATTTTCCAGGCAAGAGTACTGGAGTGGGGTGCCATTGCCTTCTCCACCCCGCGTCTATTATGTCCATTAAAACAGAAATCTCATTTTCTCAGTTGCAATATCCATCAATATTAGTAGTTCAAATTTATCAACCTAAACAGTTATTATCTGCAATGATTATTCTCCAGTACTCTTCATGATACTTTTCTGAATATTGGCCCTTATGTGAGGATAGTAACATTGAAGTGGTAGCTATGTTGAAGCACAAGCACATGGACAAAAAAATCGACTTTTTGTCTTTTTCATTTTATTTTCTTTTTAACTGTGTACCACATGTTACATATGTTCCTGAATAGAAGACAAAAATAGGATGCTTATGCAACCTCCTGTAAGTGTTAATAAAGATTTATCATCTTACTTTAAACTACTGGGAAATATGAGAGCAAGAGACCCAGCAGCATATGAGAATTCCATATGACGTAAAAAGCCAGAGCAGCTGAAACAGTCTTTGCGATCCAGACCATAAGCAAAAAGAGGTGATTGGTTTGATTCATACTAAAAGTACTTTTCTCCCCATTTCTCTTCTCATCTTTACAGTGATCTCTTCTGCTCCACAGAATTATAACCCTTGATATTTTAAAAATATATTTTAGCCTTCAATAAACCAAGGAAAATGTGACTCTCAGTAATTCATCTCTTATTTCTTTGATGAATAAAACTTAAAAGTACATATTTTTCTTTTTACAACTTCTTCACAACTTCTTCTCGTTTGTCATTTTTGTATTAAATTTTGATGGTTTACTATGATACCTTCCCAAAAGAAATTTAGAGACTCTCTTTCACAGAATTTTAGACACACTATAGATGGTGATAAATGTTAAATGGACTTATTGTGATGATCATTTTGCAATATATACAGGTATTGAATCATTACATTCAACACCTAAAACCAGTATAATATTATGTCAATTTTATTCACAATAAAAATAAAAGAAACTTAGAGACATTCTGCCCTTAAGAATTTTAAATGCAAATGGCATTGTTCAACCAGAGCATTTATCCATTTTCCTTGGTAACTTAACACAAAATACACATACACTGCAGGAGATTTAGGAGACATGGTTTCAGTCCCTGGGTTGGGAAGATCCCCTGGAGTAGAAAATGGCAACCCATCCATTATCCTTGCCTGGAAAATTCCATGGGCAGAGCAGCCTGGTGGGCTACAGACCATGGGGTTGCAAAGAGTCAGACGTGACTTAGCTACTAAAACAACAGCAACAACAAACAAATAGAAATCATGGTTTCGTCTAGATTTGAAGAAGTTGAAGTTAGCTCTTTTTGTTCTTCCCCGGTGACTCAGTGGTAAAGAACCCGCCTGCCAATACAGGAGACGATGATTCAACCCCTGTGTCAGAAAGATCCACTAGAGAAGCAAATGGCAACCCACTCCACTAATCTTGGCTGGGAAATCCCATGGACAGAGAAGCCAGGTGGGCTTTAGTCCATGGAGTTATGAAAGGGTCAGACATGACTTAGCAGCTAAACAACAATATACCCAGAAACAAAAATTGTGAGTTTCCAGTGGAATCTCAGAATCTGACCTGAGGTCACACTGCAATTATTCAATATTCTGATGTTCATAAAATAATATTACTAAAATCATACAAAATAGGCATAAGTAATGTGAAAGCTTTTTCAGAAGTGGTTTTGATAGGTTATCCTCTTCATGAACATTTTTGTTAAATTAAGTATTAGTGTCATAATGAAAAAAAAAAAGAAACTACATAGGTTGAAACAACAGAGACATTGTTTTTCCTGGATAAGAGGCCTCTTAAGCAATAACTATTAATTTGCGTAACGGACTTCCACATGGCAGTTCTTGGTGCCTTCCCATGGAACTCAAAGAAAAATGTCTTCATGAACAAAAGATCAAATATATTTCAGAATATTCAAAGTCAGCAATACTTAAGAAAATCAACTGACTAAAACCATATACAGCTATACACATATATGTTAGCTCAATTGTCACAAATCCAGACAAGGCTGATTTAATCATCTCTGTTTTACAGATTAGAAAGCTAGGACACTCAAATTAGGGAGATTTGCTGTGTTCAAATAGCTAATGAGAAACACAAATAGAACTTAACAGCATTTTACAATAGTAAAACTGATAATAGAAAGTCATAGAAACAATTAAATCCTTTGTGATAGCTGGAATTTACATGTATATTAAACAAGATGTGTCTACATAAATAAACACAACCCAAGGATTCAACCCAGGCCTCCTGCATTGCTGACAGATTCTTTATTGTCCTAATCATCAGGAAAGCCCATGTATTAATATATATGCATGTAACTTTATTTAAACAAATAAATGAATTCCATACATACCATTCTGAAATTTGCTTTATTACCCTATTATTTTAATAACTTATAGCATTTCTCAGTATACACTACATATTTGAACATCTCCATTTGAGTTTTTACCAAAATGTCACTATCACAAGTTATATACATGTATATGTTCTTGGTGTTAAAGAAAAGCTACCAATCAATGGAAGTTCTTAATCAAAAATATTTTATAGCTATTATTATATTTGGTAGGTTTTATCAAGTTATTAACACTCTCCACAAATCTGTTTCAAATTTATTTGTACATCATTAGTAGATGGCAATTCTACTTCATGCACAATTTATTTTAAAAATATTCTGAAAGTTTTCATTTTTTTCTTGTTCAAAAGAAAAAAAGAAAAAATATGATGAATCTTGTTAAAAGTTCATTTACCTTATTACCTAGTATATAAGGGGTGTTTTTAAGTGTACCTGCAGGAGGAGTGTGAGTGCGTGCATGTGTTCTCAGTCACTTCAGTCGTCTCGACTCTGTGACCCCATGGACTCTAGCCTGCCAGTCCCCTCTGTCCATGGGATTTCCCATGTGAGAATACTACAGTAGGGTGCCATTTTCTGCTCCATAGGCAATGGCACCCCACTCCAGTACTCTTGCCTGGAAAATCCCATGGACGGAGGAGCCTGGTAGGCTGCAGTCCATGGGGTTGCTAAGAGTCCGGCATGACTGAGTGACTTCACTTTCACTTTTTACTTTCATGCATCGGAGAAGGAAATGGCAACCCACTTCAGTATTCTTGCCTGGAGAATTCCAGGGACAGAGGAGCCTAGTGGGCTGCTGTCTATGGGGTCGCACAGAGTCGAACACGACTGAAGCAACTTAGCAGCAGCAGCAGCAGCAGCAGAGCTTTATTGCTTTTATTACTGTAAATACATGTGTGTTTTTTAAAAATAACGTTTAACAAGGGGCACAGGGGCCTTTTGGCCAGCAGACACTAACATGGTCATTGAGAGGACAGAGAAGCAAGTTTCATACATAGGATAAAGTGCTTTATTGGAAGTAAAACACACCGTTGGTATAGGCTTGTTGCCACATTGGCTAGAGACAGAAATCTACACAGTACTAAAATCTCACTTAAGGAATCCTCATTTTAGTATATAAAAACTTAGCAGCAGCAGCAGCAGCAGTATGATGTTAATCATGCTATCTGTGAAAATGGCCATTCCAATGAGCATATACTTCTATTAACAATAAAGTCTAATCTCTCTCATTTATATTCTCAAAACATAGGACTTATTTTTTTTTAGCAATTTTATGAAATGTGATTATCTTGAAATTCTAAACTCACACCTTGAGAACTTCCTTGTAGCTTTAATCTGGGAAAGGCAATAGCCAGGTTAAGAATTCCAGTGACACTGCTTTAGAGAATGGTAACGTTTAGAAAGAAAGATTCTGCAGGTTGCTTCTGCTGCTGCTGCTAAGTCGCTTCAGTCATGTCCGACTCTGTGCGACCCCATAGATGGCAGCCCACCAGGCTCCCCCGTCCCTGGGATTCTCCAGGCAAGAATACTGGAGTGGGTTGCTATTTGCTTCTCCAGAAGGTTAAGAAATAGCAAAAAGAGAGAAAGGGACCCCTGAGATGTTCCAAATATGCAAGATAACACAGTAGATATTTGAGTGACGCCATCTAATGTCTTCCAGCTCTAGTAGAACTATCCCAGCAAATACCACATGAAGAAAATATAAAGTGAATTATCCCATTGAGCCCTACACAAACTATAGAATGCAATAATATCCAGATAAATGGATATTGTTTTTTTAAGCAAAAAATAATCTTGAGATGTTTTTGTACATAAGAGCAGACAACTGAAAAAGTGCTAGGACTCCACAAAGAATGAACTCCAGTAATATTTGAAAGGATTTTCCTTGTCTTTGGCCAACCCCTAAGCTATAGGTGCGAAGTATGACATGAAAGGATTCCTGGCATAGAACATCTGCTGCAATCTGGGAACTGAAAAGTGGTTCAAGAATTTGTACAGAGTTAGAGAAATGTTATAGCTCTGGCCCAGCTGCAGCAGGACATTGCCAACTCCTCAGGTAATTTCTTTGAAAGCAGCAAAGTATAGCAATGCATGCCCAAAAAGGAAAGGGAATGCACAGTAGCAGCAAAGGCAAAACTAAATTAGATCCTCCTTACCGAGACTTGGTTTAAAGTCTCAGCAGGATAAAGTAGCTTGCCAGTAACTTAATTTCTGCATGAACAAAACTTAAAATGTGATACAGGTAAATAACAAATCCAAAACCTCTATAATGTTACTAATACACATTTGAAAATTAGTTGATATATGGAGAAGCATGAATAATTCAAAGATGATTAAAAAATAAAATAGTTATTAAAAGCAGATATAGAAATGTTTAAATACCAAAGTTAACAGGCAAGAATTTCAAAATTATTATAATTGCTATATTTTTAAATATAGAAGATATGGATAGAATGAATGAAACTACAGAGTATTCAACAACTATTTAGAATATACACAAAATAATTAAATATAATGAGCATATATTAAATATAATTATATATATTAATATACAT
>SJYT01021286.1:19830-39976 GCA_006410635.1 Cephalophus harveyi
AGATGTGTATAAGAGACTCAGACTAGACACTGCAGAATACAATATTCATAAAATCAAAAATTGATAGAAAATATACAACTAAAAAGTGCCAAGAGAAAAATAATGAAGAATAAAGATCAGAAATTAAAGAAATGTGGGATATGATCAGTAAGTTTAACCTATGTGTAATTAGAATGCCAAAGAGAATGACATGGGAGTAATATTTTTAATTTAAAAATGATGAAGTTCTTCTAATTTGCTAAAAATACTAGCTTATAAATTAAAAAGAAAATTAAGTTAGAACTGGATGTGAAACAAGGACTGGTTCAAAATTGAGAAAGGAGTGCATCAAGGCTGTATATAGTCATCCTGCTTATTTAACTTGTATGCAGAGTACATCATGTGAAATGCCAGGATGGATGATTCAAAACTGGAATGAAGATTGCCTTGAAAAATCAGCAACTGCAGATATACAGATGATACCACTCTAATGATAGAGAGTGAAGAGGAACTAAAGAGCTCCTTGAGTGGGTGGAAGAGGAAAGTGAAAAAGCTGCTTAAAACTCAACATTCAAAAAACGAAGATCATGGCATTTGGTTCCATCATTTCATGGCAAACAGATGGGGGAAAAGTGAAAGATTTTATTTTCTTGGGCTCCAGAATCACTGTGGATGGTGACTACAGTCATGAAGTTAAAAACAAAACAAACAAAAAAACCTCTTGCTCCTTGGAAGAAGATTTATGACAGACAGTGTATTAAAAAGCAGAGATATCGCTCTTTTCGTGCCTAGCGCAGCCATGGCTCGGGGTCTGAAGAAGCACCTGAAACGCGTAGCAGCTCCAAAACATTGGATACTGGATAAACTGACTGGTGTGTTTGCCCCTCGTCCATCTACCGGCCCCAACAAGCTCAGGGAATGTCTCCTCCTAATCATTTTCCTAAGGAATAGACTTCAGTATGCCCTAACTGGAGATGAAGTAAAGAAGATTTGCATGCAGCGTTTCATTAAAATCGATGGCAAAGTCCGCACAGATATAACCTACCCTGCTGGCTTTATGGATGTCATCAGCATTGATAAGACTGGAGAGAATTTTCGTTTGATCTATGACACCAAGGGTCACTTTGCAGTTCATCGTATTACACCTGAGGAGGCCAAGTATAAATTGTGCAAAGTAAGAAAGATATTTGTGGGGACAAAAGGAATCCTTCATCTGGTAACCCATGATGCTCCTACCATCCGTTACCCTGATCCCCTCATCAAGGTGAATGATACCATTCAGATTGACTTGGAGACTGGCAAGATTACTGATTTCATCAAATTTGACACTGGTAACCTGTGCATGGTGACTGGAGGTGCTAACCTGGGAAGAATTGGTGTGATTACAAACTGGAAGAGACATCCAGGTTCTTTTGATGTAGTTCACGTGAAAGATGCAAACGACAACAGCTTTGCCACACGGCTCTCTAACATTTTCGTTATTGGCAAAGGCAACAAACCATGGATCTCTCTTCCCCGTGGAAAGGGTATTCGCCTTACCATTGCTGAGAGGAGAGATAAGAGATTGGCAGCCAAACAGAGCAGTGGATAAAATGATCTCTATGTGATGTGACTGGAAAAGTCTTTGTAATTAAAGATAATACCAAGTNAAAAAAAAAAAAAAGAGACAAAAAGAAAAAAAGAAAAGACTCTGATCAAGGGAAAGATTGAAGGCAGGAGGAGAAGGGGACAAAAACAAGATGGTTGGATGGCATCACAGCCTAAATGGACATGAGTTTGAGTAAGCTCTGGGGGATGGTGAAGGACAGGGAAGCCTAGAGTGCTGCCGTCTATGGGGGTCATAGAGAGTCAGATGTGGCTTGGCGTCTGAACAGCAGCAAAGATAAACTTAAGCAGAATTAATATAAAGAAAACAGCCTCTCGCATCATAGTCAAACTGAAGGAAAGCAAAATAATTTAAGAGTAGTCAGAGATAGAAAACATAGTTTGTGTATTAAGATAACTATGGAAGTGATAAAATACTGAAGCATGTGCTTTTTTTTTTTTTTTTTTATCTTTGATCCCACAGACTTCACTCAGACTGGCTCCTTTCTCTTGCCACAACTGCAGCTCAGGGGTCCTGGTTGCTGCCAAGGTCAACTAGGTCCCTGCCATCTGAAGTTCTCTTAATGTTTTAAAAAAAAGTGCCAATCTTAGGGACAGTAATATTTCAAAATGAAGTTGAAACAAGTCTTTTCAAGACCTACTTAATAAATGGCAAATGGTCAGTACATCTGAACTACAGGAAGTATTCAGTTCAGTTCAAATGCTTAGCTGTGTGCAACTCCATGACCCCATGGACTTGCAGCACGCCAAGCTCTTTAGTTCTTCTTCACTTTCTGCCTTAAGGGTAGTATCATCTGTGTATCTGAGGTTATAGATATTTCTCCTGACAATCTTGATTCCAACTTGTGCTTCATCCAGCCTGGCATTTTGCATGATGTACTCTGCATAGAAGTAAAATAAGCAGGGTGACAATATACAACCTTGATGTCCTCCTTTCCCAATTTACAACCAGTCTGTTGTTCCATGTCTGGTTCTAACTGTTGCTTTTGGCCTGCACACAGATTTTGCAGGAGACAAGAAAGGTGGTCTGGTATTCCGATCTCTTTTAGAATTTTTCAGTTTGTTGTGATCCACACAGGTCACAGGCTTTGGCATAGTCTCTAAAACAGAAGTAGATGTTCTTCTGGAACTCTCTTGCTTTTTCAATGATCCAACGGATGTTGGCATTTTGATCGCTGGTTCCTCTTCTTTTTCTAAATACAGTTTGAACATCTGGAAGTTTTTGGTTCACCTACTGTAGAAGCCTGACTTGGAGAATTTTGTGTGTGAGATGAGTACAATTGTGCAGTAGTTGAACATTCTTTGGCATTGCCTTTCTTTGGGATAGTAATGAAAACTGACCTTTACCAGTCCTGTGGCCACTGATGTTTTCCTAATTTGCTGGCATATTGAGTGTAGCACTTTCACAGCATCATCTTCTAGGATTTGAAACATCTCAACTGGAATTCCATCACCTCCACTAGTTTTGTTCATAGTAATGCTTCCTAAGGCCTATTTGACTTCCTATTCCAAGATGTCTGGCTCTAGGTGAGTGATCACACCATCGTGGTTATCTGGATTATGAAGATCTTTTTTTATATAGTTCTTCTGTGTATTCTTGCCACCTCTTCTTAATATCTTCTGCTTCCATTAGGTCCATACCATTTCTGTCCTTTATTGTGCCCATCTTTGCATGAAAATTTCCCTTGGTATCTCTAATTTTCTTGAAGAGATCTCTAGTCTTTCCCATTCCATTGTTTTCCTCTACTTGTTTTCACTGATCACTGAGGCAGGCTTTCTTATCTCTTCTTGCTGTTGTTTGGAACTCTGCATTCAAAAGGGTATATCTTTCCTTTTCTTCTTTGCCTTTCGCTTCTCTTTTCTCAGCTATTTGTAAGGCTTCCGCAGACAACTATTTTGCCTTTTTGCATTTCTTTTTCTTGGGAATGGTCTTGACCACTGCCTCATTTACAATCTCACAAACCTCCATCCATAGTTCTTCAGGCACTCTGTCTATAATATCTAATCCCTTGAATCTATTTGTCCCTCCCACTGTATAATCATAAGGGGTTTGATTTAGGTCATACCTGAATGGTCTAGTGGTTTTTCCCTACTTTCTTCAATTTAAGTCTGACTTTTGCAATAAGGAGCTCATGACCTGAGCCATAGTCAGTTCCCAGTCTTGTTTTTGCTGACTTTATAGAGCTTCTCCATCTTTGGCTGCAAAGAATATAATCAATCTGATTTTGTTATTTACCATCTGGTGATGTCCATGTGTAGAGTCTTCTCTTGTGTTGCTGAAAGAGGGTGTTTGTTATGTCCAGTGTATTCTCTTGGCAAAACTCTGTTAGCCTTTGACATGCTTCATTTTGTACTCCAAGGCTAAATTTGCTTGTTATCCAGGTATCTCTTGACTTCCTACTTTTGCATTGCAGCCCCCTATGATGAAAAGGACATCTATTTTGGATGTTAGTCCTAGAAAGTCTTGTAGGTCTTCATATAACCGTTCAACTTCATCTTCTTTAGCATTACTAGTTGAGGCATAGACTTGATTACTGTGATATTGAATGGTTTGCCTTGGAAATGAACAGAGATCATTCTGTTATTTTTGAGATTGCACCCAAATACTGCACTTTGAACTCTTTTGTTGACCATGAGGACTGCCCCATTTCTTCTAAAGGATTTGTGCCCATGCTAGTAGATATAATGGTCATCTGAATTAAATTCACGCATTCCAGTCCATTTTAGTTCTCTGACTCCTAAAATGTTGATGTTCAGTCTTGACATCTCCTGTTTGACCACTGCCAATTCACCTTGATTCATGGACCTAACATTCCAGGTTCCTATGCAATATTGTTCTTTATAGCATAACCTTTTACTTCCATCACCAGTCACATCCTCAACTGGACATTGTTTTTCCTTTGGGTCCATCTCTTCATTCTTTCTGGAGCTATTTCTCCACTCTTCTCCAGTAGCATATTGGGCACCTACCGACCTGGGAAGTTCATCTTTCAGTGTCATATCTTTTTGCCTTTTCATACTCTTCGGGTCATGGTGGAGAGTTCCTACAAAACCTGATCCACTGAAGAAGAGAATGGCAAACCACTTCAGTATTCTTGCCTTGAGACCCCATGAACATTATGAAAAGACAAGAAATATTAAAGGAAGTTAATCTGGCTAAAGAAAAATGATTGCAGATGGAAGAAATTGTAAAAAGAAATGGTTAACTCCAGAAAAAGTAAGTAGAAAAAGTAAATGTAACATTAATTATAAAAGACTGTAGGGCTTCCCTGGTGACTTAGATAGTAAAGAATCTGCCTGCATGCAGGAGTCTAAGGTTTGATCCCTGGGTTGAGAAAATCCCCTGGAGGAGGGCATGGCAATCCACTCCAATATTCTTGCCTGGAGAATTCCATGGACAGAAGAGCCTGTTGGGCTATAGTCCATGGGGTGGCAAAGAGTCAGACATGACTAATTGACTAACATTTTCAAAAGACTGTTTATTGCTAAAGCTACAATAAAGACAGTGCAATTGGGATTTTTACTAGAATTAGAGCATAACAATAAAAATGGCAAATGTAGGATAAATTAACTGTTATAATATTTTTGTCTTTTTTTTATATATGTAGCCCTACATATTTGAGGTAGACTGTGATAAAGATATATTGATTTCTAGGGTAATCAATGAAAAACTAATGTTAAGAGTCACAGAAATGTGTATTAAAAATAGAATATAGTGAAATAGTACTTGTTAATACAATAATAATTAAATGAGGAAGGATAAAGGAAACAAGCCTTGATTGGGACAAATATAAAGCTAATATCAAGGTGATTACTTAAACCCAAATATTTAAGAAATTTTCAAAGACTCAACTGTACGCTGTTCACAAAAAAAAAAAAAAAAAAAAAAACACAAAAAAAACAACTTTCTACATCACCTAGAGATTAAAAGTAAAATTACAGGGAAATATACCATGCAAATTTTATCCAAATTAAATCTGGATGATTGTGCTAACATTGGGGAAAAAAAATCTTGCATCATGGAGTATTTCAGTGATTAAAAAGAGACATTTCATGTTGATAAAATAATCAGTATATCAAGAAGACATAACAATCCAAATCTACTTAAAGGAACATATACCTACCCTATTTCTTGGAAATTCTCCTATATATATATGATGCATGAGAATTGAGTGCATACGTCCACCAAAATATAGTTGGAAACCTTCGTAACAACATCACTCTTACAATTGAAAATTGGACAATACTTAAATTGAGATGTATTCATCCAATGCAATACTATACTGCCGCAAAAACATCAACCACTGATACATGTACAATCATAGATTCTCAGAAACATTATGCTAAACAAAAAAAGCCAGTCACAAAACAATATATACAGCATGATGTGGATGAGTGCTTCTGTCTTTCATGGGCAGTATGGGGGTGATTAAGCAGTGCACAGTAGGTCCCAGGAGCAGGACTTTCACTGTATTAAATGATGAGGCCTTAAGTTTCTCATCACACACCTGGAGGGTCCATGTTTACCCGAGAGAAAATTCACCTCGTTCACTGCAGTCATTAACTGAAGACAGCAGGAAAGTTCTCAGATTTGTCCTTTTTACCTCATCACCACTAACTTTACTCAAATGAATTGAGAGTAACAAGTAACTAGTCCTTCTAAAAATTATTTTATGTAATCAGTATTTTTCAAATACATTTCTTATGAATAAATTCAGCCTGGGTGGTATACAGAAATTAAAAAGTAGTTTAACCTGAAGAGATTCTACAGGACTCAAGTCAGGCAATTTCTAAACATTATTTTTATTGTAGTATAATTTTAGACAAAGAATTTCCTGCTTTTTCTTTTATGTTTCAAGACCCCAGAGACTGCAATTACTTTTGTCATGAGATCCTATTAAATATTAATTAAGTTTTTTCAAGTTAACATGTGCTGGTAAGAAATGGTCTTCTCTAGATTACTGTGGTTCTTAAATTTAACTTGAAAATTATTTAGTCGATAGGT
Source organism: Cephalophus harveyi (assembly GCA_006410635.1). Classification (NCBI taxonomy): domain Eukaryota; kingdom Metazoa; phylum Chordata; class Mammalia; order Artiodactyla; family Bovidae; genus Cephalophus; species Cephalophus harveyi. The sequence continues at coordinate 26,420 of SJYT01021286.1, forward strand.
TTTGAAACCATATGAAATTTAACCTTTCCTTATTTCTTTATTGTTGTTGTTTTTTTCAAATGTACAATTAACCCGAAGACAAATGCTAACTAATAGATGACATTATAATTGGATTCATTTATAATGTGAACCATTTATATCAGTTCAGAATGGGTAAAGAGATGAATTGAGGAGTTTTCCTGTTTTGAAATTTAAAGACCCTTATACTTGTGATTTGTGTTTACGTTTCATTACCATTCTAATTGCTGATTCATTTATACTATTTAGTATCAGTTTTCTTTTGATGAAGCAATAAAAAGTCATGTAATTGGGTAATGGTAATTTAATACACTAAATACAAGCCTTTAAAATCCCAAGAAATTTGTGTGACAGGTTTATAGTTGATGCATTACTGGCGACTAAATTTCTTCCTGTAGGCAATTTTGAAGCTTAACAAAATTAGGTTTCCTTAATCATCAAAATTTCTAACACTGAAAAAAAAAAGTAACATAATTTGTGTTCAGATTTTTTAAATTATATTATGCTTTCCAATTCTACAAGCACAAACTTAAATGCGCATTTCTTCCCTAAGACCGAATTTTGTTCCCCTCACATAACTCCCAGATTATGTCATTTACCTTGTCTCTGGATATCATGCATAATTGCTTTTCTGCGACATGTTGATTAGAGAGGATACTTATAGGAATGCTGTTTTGGGCAACACTGGCAAAGAACAGTGACACTCCCAGCAACACCAGAGAAACCAATCAGACCAAAATCATACTGCAGAAATTCCAAAACTTTTACTATCATCCCACAGAAGGCCAGGATCTGCATGTTAAATCTAAAGATGATTCCCTGATAAAATAATTTAAATGAACTCTGACTATCCAGTTAGAATAGACAAAATGTCCTGGAATAAATAAAATTTTTCAAAGTTCTTACACCACTGAATATACCCTTACCATAAGATCCAACAATTGTGATCCTTGTTATTTATCCAAAGGAGTTGAAAACAGTATCAATACAAAAACCTGCACATGGATGTTTCTAGCAGCTTTGTTCATAACTGCTAATTGCTTTGTTCAAACTGGAAACAACTAAGATGTCCTCCAGTAGCTAAATGGATAAATAAATGGTGGTACATCAAGACAATGAAATATTAATTGGTGCTAAAAGGTAATGATGCTTTCAAATAGTGGTGCTGGAGAAGACTCTTGAGAGTCCCTTGGACAGCAAGGAGATCAAACCAGTCAATCCTAAAGGAGATCAACCCTGAAGAGTCATTGGAAGGACTGATGCTGAAGCTGAAGCTCCAACACTTTGGCCACCTGATGCAAAGTGCCAGTTCACTCAAAAAGACCCTGATGCTGGAAAAGATTGAGGGCAGGAGCAGAAGGAGATGACAGAGGATGAGATGATTGGATGGCATCACTGACTCAATAGACATGAGCAAACTACAGGAAACAGTGAAGGACAGAGAAGCCTGCTGTGTTGCAGGCCATGGGGTCTCAAAGAATGAGATAAGACTTAGCAACTGAACAGCAACAGAAGATAATGAGCTATGAAGCCATGCAAATACATGGAAGAACATTAAATGCATTGTGTTAAGTGAAAGAAGCTGATATAAGAAGGCTATATATTATATGATTCCAACTACATAGCATTCTGGAAAAGGCAAAATTATGAAGATAGTAAAAAGATGAGCGGTTGCCAGGGGTTGCGGAGTTTGGCAGAGCAGATACCATAATGATAGACACATGTTAGTATAAATTTTTCAAACCCACAGAATGTAGAACCCTGAGTGAACCGTAATGTGTGCTGTGAAATTTGGGTGATAATGATGTGTCAGTGTATGTTCATCAGTTGTATACAATGTACCACTCTAGTGGGGGATGTTGATAATGGGAGAGGTTATCCATGTTTGGTAGCAGAGGTATATGAGAAATCTCTGTACCTTCCCTCAATTCTAGAGTGAATCTTAAGATTGTCTAAAAACAAGTCATTTTAAAAGTAAGATAAATTGTGTATGTGTATGATGACTAAGCACAGTGTATATGTATAACTAGCACATATTGGATGGTGTTTGCAGCCATGAAATTAGAAGATGCTTACTCCTTGGAAGAAAAGTTATGACCAACCTAGATAGCATTTTCAAAAGCAGAGACATTACTTTGCCAACAAAGGTCCGTCTAGTCAAGGCTATGGTTTTTCCAGTGGTCATGTATGGATGTGAGAGTTGGACTGTGAAGAAAGCTGAGCACCGAAGTATTGATGCTTTTGAACTGTGGTGATGGAGAAGACTCTTGAGAGTCCCTTTGACTGCAACGAGATCCAACCAGTCCATTCTAAAGGAGATCAGTCCTGGGTTTCTTTGGAAGGAATGATGCTAAAGCTGAAACTCCAATACTTTGGCCACCTCATGCAAAGAGTTGACTCATTTCAAAAGACTCTGATGCTGGGAGGGATTGGGGACAGGAGGAGAAGGGGACGACAGAAGATGAGATGGCTGGATGGCATCACTGACTCCCTGGACATGAGTCTGAGTGAACTCCAGGAGCTGGTGATGGACAGGGAGGCCTGGCATGCTGCAATTCATGGGGCCGCAAAGAGTCAGACACGACTGAGCGAATGAACTGAACTGATTGAGCCCTGAATAAATAGTATTATTATCAGTGTTGTGTGTGCTAGGTCACTTCAGTTGTGTTCAACTCTTTGTGACCCTATGGACTGTAACCTGCCAGGCTCCTCTGTCCTAGGGATTCTCCAGGCAAGAAGACTAGAGTGAGTTGCCATGTCTTCCTCTAGGAAATCTTCCCAACCCAGGGATTGAACCTGCATCTCTTGTGTTTTCTGCACTGGCAGGCATATTTTTTTTTTTACCACTACTGCCACCTGGGAAACCTATCAGTGTTAGCAGTGATTAAATTAAATGGCCAAATTGAGATGTTAAAGCACCATAGACAAATCTGTCCTATACCGTAAGCTGCTATTAGGGAACATTTGACTTTGTCTAAAAGCATCTGTAACTTTTCCAACTTGGGGTTGCTATAGAACCAAAGGATGCCTCTAAATATCCTATAATGAGCATTTTAACCACCCCTACCCTCCAAACTGACTCGAAATGTTGAAAGTACCAAGCTTATGAAACTCTGCTTTAGACCATATGTAATTTTTAGATATAAATGAAATAGCATCTCTCCATATCTCTCCCTCTCCTTTTCACTTAAAGAAAAGTTTTAATTTGTTATTTTTTTATGTCCTAAGATGCATTACATGCTTAGTTCTAGAGAGGTTGCTTTGTGAGTATGAAATAATATATATAAATTAAAAAAAATACAGCCAACTTTCTGTATGGCTTTCTGAGTACAATGGCTTCAGATTAAAACAAAAGTCACATAAATATTTCCTTTTGAGCATTAGCAAATAAACATAGCAGCTGTATTTTTGGCTTTTATTTAAATATTTACATTGACTTGTAGACTCTGTCATCAGCAATTTCAGAGTCTNTAAAAATATTTTTCAATTATCTGAAATTCAAAAACTGGGAATATTTTATTTTTTTGAAACTCTATTTGAATTGTTCTAGAATATGTGTCCTTGTGTCCCTTCTTATTGTGAAGTTTCCATTTTCTTTTTCCATTCTGTAACTTATGTAACTGTAACTTTTCTCCAAAGCGTTCTCTTATAATTCCTTGATAGTTATAATTTCCCTGATATATTTTAAATACTTAGTATACAAACACTCAATAAGATCTTCATGTAAATTATATAACTTTATTTGTTTAGATATATTTTTATAATATTGGTTATTAACTAAGGAATTATTTATCATTATATTTATATAAGATACAACACATATGAAAGTGAAAGTGAAAGTCACTCAGTCATGAGACTCTTTGCGGCCCCATTGGCTAAACAGTCCCTGCAATTGTCCAGGCCAGAATACTGGAGTGGGTAGCCTTTCCCTTCTCCAGGGGATCTTCCCAACTCAGGGACTGAACCCAGATCTTCCACATTGCAGGCAAATTCTTTACCAGCTCAGCCACAAGGGAAGCCTACAATACATATAGTGGGAGAAAATATTGAACCTAAATTGAGATACTTTGACCACACCAATAAGATTGGTTCTTCCACAGCTTGTGAAATAATTTCTGTGATTTATGACTTGCAGACTAATGTCTTGAGCATTCAGGTTTAAATAAGATAGAAACAATTGGAGAGTTGCAATGAATGCTTGTATTTATTATTAAATCTAAACTTTCTTCTGTGGATTATGCAAATGAATCAACCCATAATCCTTTTTCCTATTGGCCACAAGATAAATGATTTCTGGGATCTTTTTCTATCTTAAATTGTCCACCAACTTAAAGCATATATGGAGCACTGTTCTATATATAGCCTTGGATTGGAAACCCCAGGATATGAGATAACGTATTTCATAATTGGTACATCAAGTCATTTTCTCCAATTAATCTGTCCTTAATAAAGACACTATTAATGGTAGCTACTACTTCACAGATACGTGAGAGACAATTGCTATAGTTACAATATCATGTCTCAAATGATTTTGTCACTCACATCCTCCTTAATGGTCATTTGGTCTATGAGTGGATTGTCAATATTACATAAATTACAAAAGCATTTATGTAAAACAGCCATTGTTTTTCTTGCCACTCATTGAGAAGATGTTATTGGTCATACTTCACCAAGATGTACTAACTAGGTTTAATGTAGATAATTTTAAAAATTAGGTGAACTTAAACATCTACTCATTTTCTTTATTATATTTAATTTCTACTGAATTAAATAATAGTAATTCAAAATCGAGGATATTAGAAATGATCAAACTGTAATAGGACCACTATTATTATAGCATTAGATTGGAAATTCCCAGATGTAATTAACATATATTAATACTGGTAAGTCAGATTATATTCTACAAATTAATCTTGTGTTTTATCATGAAGATACTAATAGTAGCTAACTTTTTACCACCCTTGCTACATATTTAAATACATTATTTGCATAATCACTTTTAAAATCTTTCCAAATTTAGGAATTAGAGAATTCACACAACAGAGCTGGGCTTTACCATGACTTTTGTGTGTAATACTCACTCTCTGAGATGCTATAACCTCTGCTCTTCTGGAAGAAAGAGAACCTGGAATCAATCAATATTCTATCAATTAATTAAACTGTACAATCTCATTTTGTGTGTCTTTGTCTTATAACTGAGGACATGTGTAGTTTTTTTTTTAAGCATATGTTACTTGGAAAGAGTAATTTCCCAAGGAACATAAATTTTCATTTTTCTTTAGTTCAGATCAGGTCAGGACGTAAAGCTTGAAACCTTGCAGATGAAAATCAATTGAGAATGAGACAAATACTTAAACTTCTCTAGAAAGCAAAAGTATCTCCCCACCAAACCCTCTAACCTTATTTATGTTTTCTTTACTTTATCCATATCTCATGTTTGCCATTCAATAACAAAGCTATGAGTTGATTAGTAGAACAAATGCTCACTTTTGATTTTGTGATAACTGATAGAATTCTATGAATTTATAACATCAATGAAACACTTTGCTTTTGGAGTTTGATTTCTACTATCTGATAATGTATCATCTGTTCATTTGAAGACTGTTAATATGATTCAATATCATCATAGATTTTTTTGTGTTTTGGGACTTCCTTAAGTGGCTGACCTTGTTACACATAATTCATAAATGTTTCTGTCTTTATGTGCTTGTGCTTAGTCCCTCAATCATGTCCGACTCTTTGTGACCCCATGGACTATAGCCCACCAGACTCCTCTGTCCATGGCGATTTTCCAGGCAAGAATACCTAAGTGGGTTGCCATGCCCTCCTCCAGAGGACCTTCCCAACCCAAGGATCGAACCCAAGTCTCCCACATTGCAGGCAGATTCTTTATGGACTGAGCCACCAGGAAGCCCAGGAATACTGGTGTGGGTAGCCTATCCCTTCTCTAGGGGATCTTCCTAACCCAGGAATTGAAGTGGCGTCTCTTGCATTGCAGGTGGATTCTTTACCAGCTGAGCTACCAGGAAAGCCCCTCTATCTCTATAGAACACTAGTAATCCTACAATTTAATACACTGGAAGTAACCAAATTGTAATATGTGCACAAATTAGAAATATAATTTCTGGGCCTTCAAATTACAACATATTTTGCTATATATAATCACGTTGAATCTGTGCTCTTGTAATACATACCATTAAGTAGAAAACTGAAAATGTAATATTCCCTATATTTGAAAACTTCCACATTTCAGTCACAGTATATGATGCCAATGTTTTTTAAGAACAAAGAATAAGTTAAACTGTTGGCACTGACTTAGACTTTTATTTATTAATATATAGGACATGTTTTCAAATTTAATTTTATGTTAATCCATATAGCTTAGCTAATTGCTTGAATGTTAAATATATTATTGTAGACTTTATATTTCTAACATAGGAAAAATTTTATACATGTATGTTTTAAGACTATCTTTTTGAATTACATTTCAGATGAAAATGTGGGTTTGAAGCAGAAGGCCGTAAATCTGCTCTTGTCTCATTATCTTACCGTTTGTGCCAACTAGAGAAATTCCAAATGGAGTTATAATGTTCCTGAACATTTGCTAGCATGCCAATTGAATCTACACTATATCAAGTAAAATGAGATGAGAGTTAAAAGTGTTCCTGCAAAGTAACATGATGAATGACAAGACATACTTTAAACAGATCAAGAAATATGAATTTAAGGGCAAACTACTGCCCTCGCCATTAGAAAATGTTTCTGTAAATACTTTCTAAATTGACTGCTATTATTATTATTATTATTATTATTTTAGTTTAAGTCACTTAATGCAGCAGGGTCAATTCATGCTGACACACCACCATCCAGTATGAAATCAAAGGCCAAATGGGTGGTCCAGACAAGCACTTGTCGCTGTTGTTCAGTTGCCCAGTCATGTCCAACTCTTTGCAACACCAAGGACTGCAGCATGCCAGGCCTCCCTATCCCTCACCATCTCCTGAAGTTTGCCCAAGTTGATGTCCATTGAATCCATGGTGCCATCCAGGCCATTTCATCCTCTGACACCCTCTTCTCCTTCTGCCCTCAACCTTTCCCAGCATGAGGGACTTTTCCAATGAGTATTTTGAGATGGTCAAAATACTGGAGCTTCAGCTTCAGCATCAGTCCTTCCAAAAGGTATTCAGGGTTGATTTCCCTTAAGATTGACTGGCTTGATCTCCTTGCTATCCAAGGGACTTTCAGGAATCTTTTCTAGGACCACAGTTCAAAGACACTAGCTAGCATAAATACCAGTCAGAACCTTAACCTCCATGCTTTGTCAGTCCTATCTTTACACTATGTTTACATTGCACCAAGAAAATTATGAACAATTATGATAGATAGATAGACAGAGATATGTATGAACATACATATTTGGACCTGTAGATAAAACAACTTGCCTGGGCTCAAACACCTTGGAAAGTATTGATTTTCAATTTGTTTTTATCTAACTTTACAGTGAAGCATGATGTCTGGCACTCAGAAAGAATTAAAGAAATATTTTTTGAATGAATGATGTATAAACTATTCTCTTTTCTTTAAGTATAGTTGAGTTACAATATTATACTATTTTCAGGTGAACAGCATAACGATTCAATATTTTTATAGATTATATACCATAGATGGTTGTAAAATATTAGCTATATTCCCTGTGCTTCACCTTACATCCTGTTACTTATGTATTTTATAACTGATATTTGTACCTCTGAATCTGTACCCCCACCCCTGTTTGTTCCTTCCCCATCCCCTTCTTTCTGGTAACCAATAGTTTGCTCTCTGTATCTGTGAGGTTTTTCTCTATTGTTATATTTTATTTGAATATGTGTAAAGAAGAAAATTGTTTTTCTCTGTAGGATGGGAAAGTATAGAGTTAACTATAATTGACATAATTTAGGATATTATACTCTCACATTCTGGGCAAAACAACTGAATGATGTACATTTTGAAAAGTCACTATTTTGCTCCTTTTGTTGTATGTTGATAAGTAGAATGGAAGAAAATGAATTATGTCATATTCAAAAGTAAAATAACTTTATGAATTCTTTAAGGGTAAAAGATAAAGTCAACTTTTAGGATAAAGTCAACTTTCAATTGTCTATGTTAATGTAAAATAGAAAAAAATAGAGACTACTGAAAACAGATGACAAAAATGAGTTATATCACTCTTTAGAAAGCAGAAATATACACAAAGGCATATAAACAAGCAAATGTTTAGACAAAAAATTACTGTATTCCGTGATTTACTAGCTTGATTCTACAAGCTTTCTCAAAAATGTCTGAATAAGAAAATATTTAAAGCACTGGAGCTAATCCATTGGCGAGGAATCAGAATTAGATCAGATTTCAATAATTAAATAAACGGAACAGGCAGGGATGTCCCAGCAGCAAAGACTGCTAGTTCCTGGCCCAGTGTCTGTTTCCTCTCTCACATCCCGCTGACACCTAGCTTTCCCCCTCCTTCTCTGAAGGTAGGTGATATGTAGGTGTATGGTTGGATGTGGTTTCTGAGAGAAAAAAAAAAAAATTTAACTAATGACAAAATTGGCATGCCCCTTATGCCTCTTCCTTTTTACCCTTCCTCCTGCCTGGAATTTTGATGTGAAGCCTGGTGCTCTAGAAGCCAGTTTGAAAGCATGGGTGGGAATTTGTTTAAGTAAGACAGAGCAAATTATTGGAGAAGCCAGGAGGAGCCATGCTGCCTGTGACTAACTGCACCCTTGTCCCAACTTCCATCCACTCATACCTCTGTTTTCCAAGTCCGTGCAACTACTTTCTGAATTCAGTATCTAGTTGACACTTTCAGCTTGTCTAGTCCCATATATCAAAAAAATAATCTTTACTTTCTCCTTTGTATCTATCTCATCCAAATAATCTTCTGCTTGCATGCCTGCAATACTTTAAAAGTGAACCATTTTTTTCTCATGCAAATTTGGAATACCATCGTTAGTTAACTTTGCCCTTTTTTATTTTCTAGGTTAATATGAGTATGTATAATTTGTGAATAAATTTTATCAGTTCTTCTTTCAAAATCATTCTTAAGTCCATTTATAGCATTCTTATTTCAAATTTCATCATCTCTGCTTAGTATCTTATTCCTTTATTTCTTCATTCTTTTCATCATTTGTGTGCTACTTCCTTTTTCCCTCCTTCCTTTCAGGCCTTTTCCAATGTATCTAGTATTACTTAATCTGTTTTTAAAGTTTCAGTGGTTTCAAACATATATCTAAAACCCATGTTTATCATGTCAATCCCTGTTCAAAAATATTCTGTGGCTTCCAGTACCTGTCTTAAGTCAGGACTTCACAAATATATTGCCACTTCTAAACTATTTCTATTTTAAATTAATTTATCTTAGAGTAAATGAAAAGTAGAAAGTGGCAGCACTTTGAAAATTTATTTTTAAAAAATAATGTTTTTATTTTCCTATAGCTGATCAAACCCATGCCTCCAGAGTCTCCTGCATTGCAGACATGTTTTTTGGTTTTTGTTTTTTGTTTTTTCCACCACTGAGCCACTGGGGAAATCCAGAGCTGTTTTAGCAACAAAGTACTAAAAAGTGGGTGGCTTAAAACAATACATGTCTCATAATTTTGAAGACTAAAAGTTCAGGTCAAGGTGTCAGCAGGGCTACACTCCCTTTGAAATCTGGAAGGAAGAATACCTTCTTAATTATTTTAGTTTCTGGTGTTTGCAGGCAATCTTTGCCATTCCCTGGCTTGTATATATATATTATCCCTATTTGCCTCCATGTCACATGGCTGGCTGAGTCTTCACATGGAATTCTGCTTCCTGAGTCTATGTTCCAACTTCCCTCTTCCTAAGTTACCAGTCATATTAGTTAGAGACCACCCTAATGACTCACATTAGCTTGATTACATCAAAAAGACTATTTCCAAATGAGGTTACCTTACAAGAACAAGAAGTTAGGACTTTCAACACCTGCTTTGGGGGAACACAGTTCAACCAATGACAAACTGTATTTATGCATTTCTTACTTAAAAAAAAAAACCACAAAAATCATGCTTTCTACTGTAGATGGATTGTATCAAAAGTATAAGGAATTAAGAATTACTTTGTATTGGCAAAAAAAAAAAAAAGTGTCAAGATAAAAGATTTGTGAATTTTGACATTTTTCACTTAAACAAAAGCTTTGGTTCACTGATTCTGTATCTCTCATTCTTCTATCAAGTTTCTCATGGTAAATAAGTAAATGAAAATCATTTTGCTTAAATTTAAGAGCCCTGTAACAGTTGAATCAGTCAGAAGCAGCTTGTTTCTAATGAACTGGAGAGAGGCAGTGTTCTAGAATGCTGAGTCCCACCCAGAGCATGGCGTGCTGCAGTACAGTTTATTGGTCCAGAAGTGCTTTGAAACCCAACACAGTTTCAACTCTTCCCCTGTGAACAAGTCAAGTAATGAAAACTGGGCATGGGAAAGTTTAGCCACAACTCAACAAAGGAATTAAAATTCCCTCTGTCATCCAACCACATCTGTTTGAAGAGTAAGAATATAAAGAATATGAGTAGTTTCTCAGTGGTTTCTTTTCTTAGAAGTCTCTGATCCTTAAGTAAACAGGCTGCATTTCCATTTTTAAATATTTTATGGAAAATGCAATCAATCCTATTGAAATTGGCTATAGGAAGAGGTTATCAATATAAACTGGTTAGATATGAAAAAGCAAGGCATTTTCTGGTGGGTTATAGGAAATGGGAACTGGAGAACTATGGCAGAACAAGTGTGGAGATTGCTAAAAGAATATTAAATCTCTTATATAAATTCTATTGCCAGTAGATTGGTACTCTTGACCAAGACAATGTAGCATTATGTCTCACAGACAAGATAGGACACAGAAATGTAGAATAGGCCATATAAAAAATAAAATTTAGACTTGCAGGTCTTTTTTGCCATCTAATTTGATCCACATAGCCTTTAAGCTCTGGCTTAAAATCAAAGCCAACGTTCTGAGGGAAGACACTAGCAAAAGCAATGTAGCTTCTTGGTCTTAAAGAAGACCTGGGATATCAGACATGTAAATAGAGCCCCAGAAAATTAACTAAAGTCCCAGCTTGTTTGTTTGTTTCGACCTCGCCACAGCAGGTAGGATCTTAGTTCCACAACCAGGGATTGAACAGCACCCCCTGTATTAGAAGCATGGATTCTTCCCACCAGGAAAGTCCCTGAAGTTCCAATTTTAAGAAATAAACCAGGAACAACCAACTTGGTCAGTGAAGTCACTGGTACAAAACCAGTATTAAAAATCACAAAACAGGGACCGGCTTGGGACCACATTTGTGAAAAAAGCCAGTGGTCCCAGTTTGCTGGGGAAAGGATTAGATTTTGCTGTTAGTTAAAATCTCAAATCATTAATCTGGCTTTCAAAATTTTCATTGATTAATTACAATTTATTATCCTAATACTGCTTCACACACATCTTACACATACCAGAATTATTCTAGCTACATGAATGCCCTCGTGTTTTTCAGAATAAACTGTGTTCCTTGTTAAACCTATATGTTTATTTTCCTCCCCCAGTGGGGTGCTACCACTTCTACTTGCCTACTTCCAACCTACTCCCAAATGTTCTTTCACCCAGTTTTATTAGTAACCATAAGATACTATGCTTTCTTCGTTAGCTATTCTATGTATGAATGCTTTATTAAAACTCAATTTCAAATCCAGAGAGGGCATTATTTGCTTGCTACTTTTGTTTGCTTTTGTTTCCTTAGGTTCCAACTTTCTATCAATAGAGGAAAATATCAGCAAAGAACTATTATAGAAATTAAAAAAAAAATCTATTCCTCATATTTGAAAAAAAAAAGCAAAAAACCTTCATCTGCTTTAACACTAGACAGATGTTAAAAAAATACTCTTAACAAATATCATCCTTTCCTTAATTTGATTTGATTTATACAGATACTGTTGTGGATTGACAAACATCTTCCCCAAATATATATTCAAATCCTAACCTCTAGTACCTGTAAATGTGACCTTATTTGGAAATAGCAGCTTTGTAGAAGATAAAGTCATACTGAATGAGAGTGAACTCCAATATAGTGACTTGAGGCTTTATAAGAAGAGGGGAATTTGAACACACAAAGTAGAAAACCATGAAGACAGAGACAGAAATAGAAATGATACATCCACAAGCCAAGGAATGCCAAGGACTTAAGGCAAAGACCAAAAGCTAGAAAAGGCCAAGAGGAATTTTCCCACAGAGACTTCAGAGAGAGCATGGTTCTGCTCACACCTTGCACCTTGGTCAGTTCAACCTGCTATAACAAAAATTCCATAAACCGAGTGGTTTATTGTTGTGATTTTTGTTAAATTAGCATTTGTTAAGTAGAGTCTTAAGGTGTCAGATGATGTGCAGTTCAGCAAAGACCACAAGGGAAAGTGAAAGAGTTTGTAACTCAGAGATCCTAGAGAAGGTACATGGCTGGCTTTGAGGGACCACATGGGGAGGCGGAGCCAGGCTACAGGTGAAGTGTGAACAGCAGGATCTGCAACATGTAGCTTTTAAGAAAGGTCTAAATGTGGAGTACTTTGAGGTTGCCAGGCTGAACCTGCATTGGTCAATTCGAACCAAAAAGAGCAGAGTTTTGTTAAGCTTTTTGGGGATCTTAATACAAAGGGAGTACAAAGGGAAGGAGTTAAGAGACAAGCGAGACTGTTTATTGCCAAGTACATTGAGGATGTCATATAAGGAACAAACACTTACTTGTGACTCTGTGGGCTGTTGTCTAGGGACGTGCACTTGAGGGAGGAGCTAGTGACAGTTCAGTGCTCCTACAGCTACTTAGCTACACAGAATGAGTGCCAAAGTAGCACTATTAGGGAGTAGGTTAGCTCAACCCTTAATATTCACAAACAACAGATATGTCTCACAGTTCTGGAGGATGAAAGTTCAAAATCAGAGTGCCAACATGGACAGATTTTGATGTGGTCTCTCTTCTGGATTGAGGACCATTGACTTGTATTTTTGTAAGGGGCGGAGAGAGAGGATGCAAACTCTCTCCTGACACTGATAAAGGCACTAAGGTTAAGTGAAGTCGCTCAGTCATGTCCGACTCTTTGCAACTCCATAGACTATGCCTATCAGGCTCCTCTGTCCATGGGATTTTCCAGGCAAGAGTGCTGGAATGGATTGCCATTTCTTTCTCCAGGGGATCTTCCCGATCCAGGAATCGAACCCGGGTCTCCCGCGTTGCAGGCAGACGCTTTACTGTCTGAGCCGCCAGGGAAGCCCAACTAGTCCCGTTCATAAGAGGCCTACACTCATGACCTCATATTATCCTAATTACTTTCCAAAAGAAGTGATACTATCATATTGGGTGGTAAGGTTTCACAACATGAATTGTGGGGGTCCATAAGTGAAAGAGGAGAGCTAAAAGTTGGCTTAAAGCTCAACATTCAGAAAACGAAGATTGTGGCATCCGGTCCCATCACTTCATGGGAAATAGATGGGGAAACAGTGGAAACAGTGTCAGACTTTATTTT
>SJYT01021286.1:43450-118158 GCA_006410635.1 Cephalophus harveyi
CTCTCTGGGTCATCCCACTGCACCAGCCCCAAGCATCCTGTATCCTTCATCAAACCTAGACTGGTGATTCGTTTCTTATATGATATTATACATGTTTCAATGCCATTCTCCCAAATCATCCCACCCTCACTGCTGGGCATACACACAGAGGAAACCAGAATTGAAAGAACGTTCATCACAGCACTGTTTATAATAGCCAGGACATGGAAGCAACCTAGATGTCCATCAGCAGATGAATGGATAAGAAAGCTGTGGTACATATACACAATGGAGTATTACTCAGCCATTAAAAAGAATACATTTGAATCAGTTCTAATGAGGTGGATGAAACTGGAGCCAATTATACAGAGTGAAGTAAGCCAGAAAGAAAAACACCAATACAGTTTACTAACACATATATATGGAATTTAGAAAGATGGTAATGACAACCCTGTATGCGAGACAGCAAAAGAGACACAGATGTATAGAACAGTGTTTTGGAGACAGACTTTTAAACTACCTTTTAAAGACTCATGACAATATTATCTGCTTTCCACTATTTAGGGGCTAAAGACTTGCATGGTGTTGTCATCTGCTTATCCTAAAGGCACGCACCAAACTGGATCTTTAGGTTTTCTCAAAGATGTCAAGATCATTCTTCTTAGAGGCTCTACCTTTGTTGTGTTTTCCTGAAGCTCTATTCTCCCCGAGTTTGCATGGATGGATCTGCACCTTCTAGTCATCCTTTTTATCCCAATTGCTGACCCTTCCTCCTCTCCACCTCCTTCTCTACTTCTGCCCAGCACTCTTTTCTGCTCTTTTCCTTCCTCCTTCCCCTTCCTCACCATAGTGCCCTACCACTCCTCCTCCTCCACTGTTCCTTCCTCCATCTTCTCTTTCTCCTTGTTTCCTCTCCTCCTCACTCTCTGCCGTCTAACTCTACTTTTTTCCAGCAGTTCTCTTTCCCACAATCTCCCCTCTTCTCCTTTACTATCACTGGGTCTTCTTCTCTAGCATATTCCATCATTATAACAAAATGATTAAAAAGTGTAATTTCTCCACTTTTCCCACAAAATCATCTGAAAGGATAAAGGCACATTTTTCAGAACCTGGTTGTATACAGGGAGCTATGTTTGGTTACTAGTGGATCTTATAGTTAACATTGGAAACTGCCCTTTCTATTATCTTACATTCCTTACATGTTAACAGTCCCATTTAGGTAATCAATCTCAGTCAGAAAACTGGCGAATTCATCAAGTTTACATTGTACTTTTATATTTCCACTACCAGGAAATGCACTTCTTAAGAGTGGGTAATACATTTTGTTATTTATCTATCATAAATAATAAGGAATCCATCTGTGATGTAGGAAATGGGCAGGAGACGCGAGTTCAACCCCTGGGTTGGAAAGATTCCCTGGAGGAGGGCACAGCAACCCACTCAATATTCTTGGCAGGAGAATCCCATGGAGGAAGAGCCTGGTGGGCTACAGTCCATAGGGTCACATAGAGTCAAACACAACTGAAGCCACTTAGCATGCATGGTGGTGGTGGTTTAGTTGCTAACCTCATGTCCAACTCTTGCACCCCATATATACATTTATATATTTATAGAACTTCTATAGCAATGTAGTCAGTGCACTGCCTATATTCAATACCTTTACCACATGGGTGCTGAGCTTTCCACTGCCCATCACCAGCATCTCCTTGCTAAGGGCATTTTCTGGCCACCAGCACTGGTTCTGTCTGTGACTTTGGAAAGCTGGGAGAGCAACGGAATTTTATGGGGAAAAGGCATTCCTGGACCAATGATTGATGGGGTTTAGGATATAAACATCCAGCTCTTGCTTCTAGGATGGTATAACTGTCATTTGTTCATTCTACACTGATTATCAGAATATCTTCAAGGGATTAAACTTTAACTGCCCACAAAGAGATGTAGAGAATACACAGTTCACAAAGTAAATAGTAATATGTCATAAAAAATGTGACTTTTCCATGTTCCCCAAGTCATTTTTTTTCCTCTTCCTTGGTTTTTCCCTCTTTCCTTCCCTCCTTCCTTCCCTCTTTCTTCTTTCTTCTCTCCTCTCACTCTTTATTTCTTCCTAATTCATTTTTGGGCAGATATGCTGTTCACACTTCTGTTGTGTGTGTGTGTATGTGTAATCAAGAATGGATAGGAATTCCCATTAAGTTTTTAGTTGCAAATCCTCCCCTCTCTAGTCTTAACTGTTTGCACAAAAAGACAAGGACAGCCATGTAATGCTTATTTGTTCCATTGTGTTACTGAGTATGGAGACAATACAGAAAAGGAAAAATTACCTTTTAGCAAGTATCACAGTATGCTTTGAGAGCTTTCTTCATGTTTGTGCTGTCTGAGGATTTACATGATCTTCATTACTATAAAAGTTTTAATCATTCAAAGAATAAAAACATATGCGTTAAATAAGCATGAAGAAAAATTTAAAAGACAAATGCATAATGCAAAGGATTATACTGCTCTGTTACTGCCTTAAAAGTACACACACATACATATGCACATAACCGGAGCCTTGGCTTAGCAGTTCTTAACAGTTTCCCAATAGAGAACAGATGGAAACAAATGTCATTTTTTTATAAGTTTATATATTTTCAAATTTTATTTGCCTCATTTTAAAATCTTTTACTTGTTTCTTAATCTGTGCCTTAACCATTACATCATTCAGATAAATGAATTAGGCAAATGCTGCTTTATAACTAGCATAAAAATTAAAATGTGCCTTTCTTCCAAAAACTAATTGCCAAGCTTTCTTTTCAAAGAGACCCAAGCAGATCAGAATTCATCTTCTACCTCCATACCTAGTTCTTTCTGATTTTCTTGGTTCTAACATTATATTGGTTTGGTCAGTCACTCAAGTTCAACTTCTTAGGATCAATAACTTCTGAATTATTAAATGCTGCCATATATATATATATATATATATATATATAATCAAATATACCACCTCTGACATCCATTTAGGCTCCATCTGCATTTCTGAAATCTAGTTCACTGTGCACTATTTTTGTTCAAATGCCACTCTGGCTAATTGGATTCTACACAGTTTATTTCTAAAACATTCAATACAACAAATATGTAATGAGTGCCTAAAATATGCTAAGTACTACGCTATAAAAAAGGAGATTACCATCTTCTGAGTGAAACACAAGTAAACAATGACTCCAGAATTTGTTCAATGAAACTATAGAATTAAATGCAAACATGCAAGTGGTAGTACATGTGAGTGATGTAGAGGAGGGGAACGGAGAAAATTTCACAGGATAAGTGGCAAATAAATTGAATTTTAATCTCCTTGCAGTCCAAGGGACTCTCAGGTCTTCTCCAACACCACAGTTCAAAAGCATCAGTTCTTCAGTGGTCAGCTTTCTTCATAGTCCAACTCTCACATCCATACCTGATCACTGGAAAAACCATATCCTTGGCTAGATAGACCTTTATTGGCAAAGTAATGTCTCTGCTTTTTAATATGCTGTCTAGGTTGGTCATAACTTTCCTTCCAAGGAGTAAGCGTCTTTTAATTTCATGGCTGCAGTCACCATCTGCAGTGATTTTGGGAAAACAGAAAAATAAAGTCAGCCATTGTTTCCACTGTTTCCCCATCTATTTCCCATGAAGTGATGGGACCGGATGCCACAATCTTCGTTTTCTGAATGTTGAGCTTTAAGCCAATGTTTTCACTCTCCTCTTTCACTTTCATCAAGAGGCTCTTTAGTTCCTCTTCACTTTCTGCCATAAGGGTGGTGTCATCTGCATATCTGAGGTTAGTGATATTTCTCTCAGCAATCTGGATTCCAGCTTGTGCATCTTCCAGCCCAGCGTTTCTCATGATGTACTCTGCATAAAAGTTAAATAAGCAGGCTGACAATATACAGCCTTGACGTACTCCTTTTCCTATTTGGAACCAGTCTGTTGTTCCATGTCCAGTTCTAACTGTTGCTTCCTGACTTGCATATAGGTTTCTCAAGAGGCAGGTCAGGTAGTCTGGTAATCCCATCTCTTTCAGAATTTTCCACAGTTTATTGTGATCCACACAGTCAAAGGCTTTGGCATAGTCAGTAAAGCAGAAATAGATGTTTTTTTCTGGAACTCTCTTGCTTTTTTGATGATCCAGCAGATGTTGGCAATTTGATCTCTGGTTCCTCTGCCTTTTCTAAAACCAGCTTGAACATGTGGAAATTCACAGTTCATGTATTGCTGAAGACTGTCTTGGAGAATTTTGAGCATTACTTTACTAATGTGTGAGATGAGTGCAATTGTGCGGAAGTTGGAGCATTCTTTGGCATTGCCTTTCTTTGGAATTGGAATGAAAACTGACCTTTTCCAGTCCTGTGGCCACTGCTGAGTTTTCCAAATTTGCTGGCAGATTGAGTGCAGCACTTTCACAGCATCATCTTTCAGGATTTGAAATAGCTCAACTGGAATTCCATCACCTCCACTAGCTTTGTTCGTAGTGATGCTTTCTAAGGCCCACTTGACTTCACATTCCAAGATGTCTGGCTCTAGATTAGTGATCACATCATCATGATTATCTGGGTCGTGAAGATCTTTTTTGTACAGTTCTTCTGTGTATTCTTGCCACCTCTTCTTAATATCTTCTGCTTCTGTTAGGTCCATACCATTTCTGTCCTTTATCGAGCCCATCCTTGCATGAAATGTTCCCTTGGTATCTCTAATTTTCTTGAAGAGATCTCTAGTCTTTCCCATTCTGTTGTTTTCCTCTATTTCTTTGCATTGATCACTGAAGAAGGCTTTCTTATCTCTTCTTGCTATTCTTTGGAACTCTGCATTCAGGTGCTTATATCTTTCCTTGTCTCCTTTGCTTTTCGCTTCTCTTCTTTTCACAGCTATTTGTAAGGCCTCCCCAGACAGCCATTTTGCTTTTTTGCATTTCTTTTCCATGGGGATGGTCTTGATCCCTGTCTGCTGTACAATGTCATGAACCTCCGTCCATAGTTCATCAGGCCCTCTGTCTATCAGATCTAGTCCGTTAAATCTATTCCTCACTTCCACTGTATAATCATAAGGGATTTGATTTAGGTCATACCTGAATGGTCTAGTGGTTTTCCCTACTTTCTTCAATTTAAGTATGAATTTGGCAATAAGGATTTCATGATCTGAGCCACAGTCAACTCCCGGTCTTGTTTTTGCTGACTGTATAGAGCTTCTCCATCTTTGGCTGCAAAGAATATAATCAATTTGATTTTGGTGTTGACCATCTGGTGATGCCCATGTGTAGAGTGTTCTCTTGTGTTGTTGGAATAGGGTATTTGCTATGACGAGTGAGATCTCTTGGCAAAACTCTATTAGCCTTTGCCCTGCTTCATTCCATATTCCAGGGCCAAATTTGCCTGTTACTCAGGTGTTTCTTGACTTCCTACTTTTGCATTCCAGTCCCCTATAATGAAAAGGACATCTTTTTTGGGTGTTAGTTCTAACAGGTCTTGTAGGTCTTTATAGAACTGTTCAACTTCAGTTTTTTCAGTGTTACTGATTGGGGCTTAGGCTTGGATTACTGTGATATTGAATGCTTTGCCTTGGAAACAAACAGTGATCATTCTGTCATTTTTGAGATTGCATCTAAGTACTGCATTTTGGACTCTTTTGCTGACCATGATGGCTACTCCATTTCTTCTGAGGGATTCCTGCCCACAGTAGTAGATATAATGGTCATCTGAGTTAAATTTACCCATTCAAGTCCATTTTAGTTCGCTGATTCCTAGAATGGCAACATTCACTCTTGCCATCTCCTGTTTGACTACTTCCAATTTGCCTTGAGTCATGGACCTAACATTGCAGGTTCCTATGCAATATTGCTCTTTACAGCATCGGACCTTGCTTCTATCACCAGTCACATCCACAGCTGGGTATTGTTTTTGCTTTGGCTCCATCCCTTCATTCTTTCTGGAATTATTTCTCCACTGATCTCCTGTAGTATATTGGGCACCTACTGACCTGGGGAGTTCCTCTGTCAGTATCCTATCATTTTGCCTCTTCATACTGTTCATGGGGTTCTCAAGGCAAGACTAATGAAGTGGTTTGCCATTCCTTTCTCCAGTGGACCACATTCTGTCAAATATTGTATTTTCTCTTTAAAAGTTTCCACTTAACATCCTCAGTCTTTAGCTTCTTGTATGGCAAAACCAATACAGTATTGTAAAGTAAAATAAAGTAAAAATAAAAATTAAAAAAAAAAACTTTTGAAACTTAATTATTTTAATATGCTTGTCCACCATTTCTATCAACTGTGTTATTTTTAATTTGATTGATTTTTACTGGTATTCAATGCTGTATTTTCATGTTTCTTTATGTCTGATAATTTTTTTTTGAATGTTTGAAACTGTGAATTTTGTCAGATGCTGATTTTCGTATTCCCATTAATATTATTGACCTTAGTACTTGGGTGCAAACAGTAATCATTGTCTCTTGTTGTCTGATGTTCTATAACTTGAATTGTTGCTTTATGTATTTTGTTCATTTTCTTAGTTGTTTTAGGCAGAGAACTCTATACAGTCACTTTAACAACATCTTGTTTTAGAAGCGGAAGTCCATTCTGTCTATAATTATTTTCATCTTGTTTTTTAAAATTATCATTATTAAGGAAAACATGTGAACATATTATGGAACACATTTTACATGTATAGTTCAGCGAGTTTTGTAAAATGAGTACACATGTAAGCATCAGCAAAATCAACACACAAGCCATTTTCATCACTCATAGATTCTTCCATTCCTTATTGTAGTGAACTGTCCCTCCAACCCAACTGTATGGAGCCACTCATCTGCTATCTATAATGTAGACTGATTTATATAGTTTGGAATATCATATGAATGATCAGTCTTGTGTCTTGATCCTTTCACTCAGCATAATGATACAACATTTATCCTTGTTGTATATTCATTCTGTTTTATTGTTAAGTATTACTGAATTGAGCAACCTATAACAATTGGTGACAAACATTTGGCTGTTTCCAGTCTAGGGTACTATGCTATTATGAATATTTGTACATAGATCTTTGTATGAATATTTTGTGTTAGTTTACCCCTTCCAGTTACAGGTTTTATTCAGGGACAAATTCTCCTCTGTTATCAGTCTGACTTGGGACACTTTTTGATACCTTTAAATGTTTTCTTTCTTGGTACAGATTTTATACTGTTTAATTTAAACTAAATTAAATTATAACACTTAATTGCCACTCTTTCTCTCATTTTAGGCACTGAAAGTGAAAGTGAAGTCTTTCAGTAGTATCCGGACTCTTTGCGACCCCATGGACTGTAGCCTACCAGGCTCTTCCATCCATGGGATTTTCCTGGAAAGAGTACTGGAGTGGGTTGCCATTTCCTTCTGCCAGAGATCTTCCCAACCCAGGGACTGAACCCTGGTCTCCCGCATTGTCGGCAGACGCTTTACCATCTGAGCCACCAGGTAAGTCTTAATTGCAACTCTTTCTCTCATTTTAGGCACTAGGGAATTTATTTTTCAATATATAAATATTTTTATTTTTCTGAATCATTAAACAAAATTTGGGAAACAAGCCAGCAAGATCTACAAAGATTTTTTTTTTGTTTTTTTAAATTCCGACTTTTCATTCTTATGAGAAAGATCCCTTAGAACTGGGGGCAATTTATAAACAGTAGTCATCAGTCATACCCTGTTAATTCCTTCTGTTTTGCCACTAATATATATATGTATATGTATATATATATATATAATTACATAGTAATATTGATATTCTTTACCATGTTTCCTGATATGTGGCCTCTTAGTCCTTTGAGCTTTTCCTTACATACATTTATCACAGTTGCAAGCATATCTTTAATATGACTTCTTAAAAAAAATATATATATATATATGTATACATACACATTTCACAAAAACACTTTAAAGTCCACAATTGCAAGAACAATTTAATTTACTTCTATATTTCTCATTGCCTAGCACAAAGGCTAGCACATATAGAAGATCAATGTATAATCAGTAAGAAGCTAAATTAAAAAAAAAAACACAGAATTTTGTAAACATCTTGTTTAAAAATGGTATTAAACATATGTTGCACATCATAGCATGTTTCCCCAGTTATATATCCATGGCCTATTAAAATAGAAATCTGTTTTCTATTCCTATGTTATCTTAAATATTCTATTCCTTAGTTAATATTATATTCAAATCCTCCTTCACCTTCTCAGAGTCAGTCATACTGTAAATAAACCCTCAATATGCTTATACATGCCAAATTTTCCTCCATACCAGCAGGAGTGTATTTTGGTCTTGATGATAAACACAGAGTACACATCACCCAAAGAGAAATTTCCAAAAGGAAAGAGAAAATATAGCAAGAGCCAGGTCTGCACCTGGAAGTGTAACTATGAGGGACCCTCTGCTCCTGGCCTCTGCTCCTCTTTCTGACACATCGTCATTCTATTCTTTGTAAAGGCAAACATAGCCTGACTGATGATAGTCAGGGAGTGATAGTGACTGCAGTTGTGTTTTCTTCTTTATAGTGCAGAAGTGGAAAAACGCCTTTTGCCATTTTTTGTTGTTGAGTTTGGAAGAGGACGTTGGGAAGCGAAGGGGATGGTTTAGAGAGTGAATTTCTGATATCTTCTGGATTGTAGGTAAGAAGAATTCATGAATGATTTATCGTGCATTCTAAGGAAACATTTAATAAGTTGTTGAATAGAGCAGTTTTTTGGTAAGGATCATGAATTCNTTGGAAGAGGACGTTGAGAAGCGAAGGGGATGGTTTAGAGAGTGAATTTCTGATATCTTCTGGATTGTAGGTAAGAAGAATTCATGAATGATTTATCGTGCATTCTAAGGAAACATTTAATAAGTTGTTGAATAGAGCAGTTTTTTGGTAAGGATCATGAATTCAGTATGAACTGTTGTAGACTCATTGTTTAAAATCACATGGTAGTATTAAATTATGTTTTCTGGCTTAAGAAAAATCCCTGCAGGCAATCAGGCACATAATATAATCCTATTTGTAATGAAACATTAAATATATCACATCTCACATGCCATGAAAGAAGTATTAAATGATCTGAGTCCTCTTACCCAAATTAACAGTGTGAATACATAAAAGAGAAGCGGTGTGTGCAGTTATGTTTTCCACCTGATTTATAACTACTTTACATTCAGCTGAGTTCAGTGTTTTATAGGTCATGCACTTTATATGCAAAATTTGGAGTCTTTGATGTTTTAGTGCATTTTAAATAAAAATTGATTCCCACTGTGACTAATTTTGAAAACAAAGCCAAAAGAAAATGTTCGCTTATTTTTGTGAAAAGAAACTTTGGCCATTCTCTCAAACAAGTTATGTAATGTATGTCATAGCAAAACCTTGCCAATTGTGAGTTGCAAACAGTTACTGTTAACTGAGGATGGCTTTAGGTAACTCAGTGGTAAAGAATCTGCCTGCCAATGCAGGAACTATGGAAGACTCGGGTTTGATCCCTGGGTCAGAAAGATCCCCAGGGAAGAATGGCAACCCATTCCAGTATTCTTGCCTGGGAAATCCTATGGACAGAAGAGCCTGACATGGTGCAGTCCACTGAGTAGCAAAGAGTAGGACATGACTCAGCGACTAAGCACAAAGATGGCTTTAAAAATTTACCATTGGTTCAGCCCAGGTTGTAAGAACGCTCTTTCAGAGAATTCAGAGAATGATTTTTCAGGAAATATGTTTATTAATTTAGAGTCGAGACTCCAAGCAAAGAAAAAACCTAAAGATAATATAATAAAAATTAATAAATTACTCTATAGGTTGGCAACGATTCCATTTTTCACTGACTTCTTGAGTACTGAAAGTGTTAATCGCTTAGTCATTTTCAACTCTGTGACTCCAAAGACTATTGCCTGCCAAGGTCCTCTGTTCATGGAATTCTCCAGAAAAAATACTGGAGTGGGTAGCTAGTCCCTTCTCTAGGTGATCTTCCCAACCCAGGGATTCAACCTAGGTCTCCTGTGCTGCAGGCAGAGTTTTTACCGACTGAGCCACTGGGAAGCCCATGTTGGCAATAGAAAGCTACGTGGTGTGTGTGGCTATGTTATCAATAGAAAGCTATTAGTAAGATATTTTGCCTTGATTTTTCTTACTAAATTTTCAAAATCTGATGTGTTTTGCACATAAAACATCTCAATTTAGACTAGTAAAATTATACATGTTCAATAAATTACGTATGATTGCTAGTGAACAGCACATATCTAATGTTTCATATTCTTAAGCAATTTCTTTCTTATTCACAGTGAAATTCCTCTCTTCTCTTTATACTTTATACCAGTGCAATCATCTTTGCTGTCTCTTGCTTCTCTTAAGCTCCACTTCTACAACTTTTAATTCATGCACCATCATTCACAATTATTGCAGTAGCTTTCCCAATAGAATACTTCCTTCATGTATCACCCCCTCTGATTTTATTCTGATGTCCCAATGATCTTCTTTATTGATACATATGATCATATCACTCTCATGTTATAGGAGGGACACTGTCCCCATTTTGTCAGGATATAAGGTAGGGCCAAGGTTTATGGGTTTTAAAAAAGTTCTCTAGGTAATTTTGCCACGTGCCACTGGATAAATTATAAGAATAATACTATTTTGTCTCTTTGGCCACAGACTGAGCCAGTGCTATTATTCTGACCTATTTCAATACACTACACTTTCCCAATAAGTATTGGTGTGTGACAGGAGTGGGGGGGGTGGCCCTTGAACTGAGTGCAAGCTTTGTCACACTGTGCTGTTGTATTTGGTAACAAATTAAATAAATATTTAAAAACATAGTAGTGTATTTCATCTACCAGAATGATTTCAGTTTATAGTGAAAGAGCTGCAAAATGCCTCCTTCAGCTTGTTTGTTTCTGAGTTGCTTGATGGTGTTTCCTATAAAAATGTTTTCTTCTTCAAAAGACATATTATAGTAAGAGAATTTGAATTACCCAAGTCTGAACTTGAATTCATAATTTATGTTACTCTTAAAGTGTGATATTTAGACAAAATAGATCAACTTGTCTATGTTTTTAATGATAAAATGTAAGCTTTCCTGGTGGTTCCAGATAAAGAATCAGCCTGTAATGCAGGAGACACAGGGGACTTGGTTCGATCCCTGGGTCAGGAAGATTTCCCTGGAGAAGGAAATGGCAACCCACCCCAGTATTCTTGCCTGGGAAATCCCATGGAGAGAGGAGCCTGGCAGGCTATGGCTCTTGGAGTTACAAAGAGTAGGATGCAACTGACCACATAATAAAATACAGAATATGAGATTGCTAGAAAAGAGTCAGAAAGCTATTATACGTTAATAAATCACAATTTATGTATTATAAATTCTTTATGCTGTGGCTACAAATGTTTGTTTCTCAGTTTGTATTCTAAAATAGAAATACATCCCTATAGGCTATATTTTTATATAATAAAGGGACTTCCAAATTACTCTTATTGGAAAATATATACATTCATACATCACAATTATGGTAGAAATAAAAACTATTTTGTCACCTAAGGAAAATACATTTTCAAAAACATTAACTTTTCAGCTATGAACAAAGTAAAAATAAATAAAATGTGTCTTTGCAGGCATTTAACTGTATCTTCAAACTGCATACAAATGAGAGTAACCTTAGGGATTTTTTTTCAATGAAAAAGACTCCATTAATAGGATAAAAATGGAAATGGATTTTATATATACTTCCCAAGGCTTCTATTTGATAAGACTTTATAAGTAGTTTAGTAAGATGAAATAAAATGGTAAGATCAAAGCACACACAGAAACAGATTTCTTGCTATGAAGCATGTAAATTGGGATGATGTAGCTAATGAAAAGTCTTATTTCTTACATTCTGTAGTTTTGCCTACAGAAACAAAAATTAAACATTTGACTAATACCAAATAATTCAAGCCTTTTGATTTAACTGGGAAAATGCTTGATTTAAGTCATCTTTATAAAGCTTTCCTAACTATTCTGTCTTTTCCACAGAATTTATTGGAACTGTGTAACATGCCCCTGTGCATGAGGGACTGCAGACATTATTTGTTCGGTGGGATTAGGGTCATCTCCTTCACTCTGTTCCTTCATGGGTATGCTCCTGCAAAGCTGGCTTTTAAGTTCCTAAAATACACACAGATAGTCTTATCTTAGGGGCTTTAACTGCTCTTCTTACTGTCTATCATAGATTTTCCTCTGTTCCTTGCAAAATTGGCTGCCTATTATTTTTAGATTTTAGTTTCAGTATTATTCTCTATAAAATCCTTTTATCATCCAAACTAAAATAGGTCTCCATTATTTTTACCTTAGTAGCTTGTTTCCTTTTATGTCTTTTTATAGTTTGTAATTGATTTATTTTTGTTAGATTACTTGCTTATTTGTTCTTGGCTCTCTGTGTGTCTGTCTTATAGCCTTGTATGAGGAAAAGACATGTCTATTCATCAATCATTTCTAGTTAGTGCATTGGATAGTATCTATCACAAAGTTAGTACCCAATAAATATTTGTTATCTGTTATGAATAGGTCACAATATTAAGTTAATTTAATGTTAATTGCATGCATTTTTCAAATCTGTTAGGACTGTATTTTTTAAAAGATGTATAATTTCACTTTAACAATGTGAGAAGAGAATCATTTACTATAAGTTTAATGATTCAGATAAGAAAGATTTTAGTTGAAATGGAAAGCCTAAGAAATATTCAGATACAGCAAAAGTAATTTTCATGAAAATAACCAGAACATCTGTATAATGTTAAAGGCTTGTTCAAAGTGAAAATAGAATAGAAACTAAAAATTTTTCTTTTAGGAAAATAGGACACTAGAGATGCTAACTATAGGTAACGCAAAAAGATATTGTATATGATTTTTTAAAAATATACCAAAATTAAACATAAAATGGTAAAATATACTCTTCTATTTCAGATAGACCACTCCTATGTTTGAGGTGAGGTGAGGTGAAGTCGCTCAGTCGTGTCTGACTCTTTGCGACCCCGTGGACTGTAAACTACTAGGCTTCTCTGTCCATGGGATTCTCCAGGCAAGAATACTGGAGTAGATTGCCATTTCCTTCTCCAGGGAATCTTCCTGACCCAGGGATCGAACCCAGGTCTCCCGCATTGGAGGCAGACGCTTTAACCTCTGAGCCACCAGGGAAGCCCACTCCTATGTTTACTTATGTTGAATAATTACTTAATTTTTAGAGTTAACAAGGTGGTTTATGTATATTGGAATATTATGACGCCTGCTAACTAGTTTTCCTTCTTCTACATTTAACTCCATAATGTCTAAAAGAGTAATCTTTTTAAAACATGAGTCAGATCACATGTCCATTTGCATCCTGTATGGTTATGGTCTTAGCTGTTCAACTCTGTCCTTGAGTCCAAGGGAGAGAGATCAAGTTAAAAAAAAAAAAAAAGGTCACTTGTTGGTTCAGAATTGTTTGTTGCAGTGAAATGAATGTAACTAGTTTTAACACAAAAAAGCCTTGTATTTTTGCTGTACAAAATAAACACAAAAGGAGTGGGTGCAGATTTGCATAGGTTAAAGAATTGTTCAGAGAACTAAAGAAACAGACTCAAAAGTTATCCAGAATCACTTGCAAAATCACACTGCAGAACTAAGTTGCCAAGAGAGTGACATACTCTGTCACAATTTGGAAATGGCCAGACAGCTTCAGCCTCAAGCATCATGCAACTTCTGCTGCCATCTGTGCCAGTAAACTTGTGGGTCTCAGGTTCTGCTTTCCTCCCAACTTAATTTATTTAAACCACTTTCTCCCATGCCTTGAGTGAGTCAGTGAGTAAGTAAAAGTCACTCATTTGTGTCCAACTCTTTGCATCCCCATGGATTGTAGCCCAGCAGGCTCCATTTTCCACGGAGTTCTCCAGGGAAGAATACTGGGGTGGGTAGCCATTCCCTTCTCCAGGAGATCTTTCCCACACAGGGATCAAAGCCAAGTCTCCCACATTGCAAGTGAATTCTTTACTATCTCAACTATCAGGGAAGCCCAAGAATACTGGAGTGGGTAGCCTATCCCTTCTCCAGGGGATCTTCCCAACCCAGGAATCAAACCAGGGTCTCCTGCATTGCAGCCAGATTCTTTACCAGCTGAGCTACCAGGGAAGCCCTATTACTGTTAACTTTACTTCATTTATCCACTAGGCTTGAGCTCATGTTTCTTCCTCAGAAGAAACTCCTCAGTTCCTTTTATGATAGAGGGGAGGGTTTGTGTATATATGTTTCTTACCAGAGGATCTGCAGAATCAGATCAAGAGAATTCCATGAAAAGGTATCATAAGAGAAAGTATGAGACAATTTCATTCTAAAGAAAAACATTTTAATATCATGCATCACGACTCAGCTGCTGCCCTACAACCTTGATTTTGTTTGAAATACTGCAAAATATGAAGTGTATAGGTTACATTATATAGATATTCTTACATAATGACTACATATTGCATAGATGTAAATCTTTGACACTTACCAGCATTTGTGTTTTGCAAGCGTGGCTAATAGTGGTGATTTTTGAAGGAGAGATAGAAGATAAAGAGTCTAAGACTAGATCTAAGAAGTAGTCTGATAACGATTAAAAAAAAAAATTTCCTAGTGGTTTTTACATAGGCTGGTAATTATTCAGTGTCTGTGGCACACAACTTATAAATTAAGCAATGTCTCCAAAAACCACTTTGAAAAGACTTTAAATACAAATCAGAGTTATTTGTAAAACTCTGTAAAAGTGCTGGTTATTTTAAACAACTAATTGTACTCTTATCAAAACTGCTACTGCTGCTGCTGCTGCTAAGTCGCTTCAGTCGTGTCCAACTCTGTGCGACCCCATAGATCGCCACCCACCAGGGTCCCCCATCCCTGAGATTCTCCAGGTAAGAACACTGGAGTGGGTTGTTGCCATTTCCTTCTCCAATGCATGAAAGTGAAAAGTGAAAGTGAAGTCGCTCAGTCGTGTCTGACTCTTAGCGACCCCATGGACTGCAGCCTACCAGGCTCCTCCGTCCGTGGGATTTTCCAGGCAAGAGTAATGGAATGGGATGCCATTGCCTTCTCTGTATCAAACTGAATGAAGGTTAAAAAGGAAAGGAAGAAATAAAAGAGAGAGAAAGAAAAACAGGAAAAGAGAGAGAGGGAGATGGGAAGGGTGGAAAGAAGGAAGGAAAGAACAATGAAAAGGCTACAAAATCTCAGAAAATGAAAAGTCATTCATTTGGTAAGTAACCAGTAATGCTCCACGTGCAAATATAGTGAATAAAATACTAGGAAGTACGTTAGTACAATAGACAAAAGGATTTCATGATCAAATAGTACAATAAGGTGATATACTGATACCATGTAACATATGCTGAAGAGATTTATGCAAAAACCTTCTATATTCAGGTTGACGAGTGAACAGATATTCCCAGGACATGTTTTGCATTTTCAAGATTTGTAAATCATAGTTAAATTCAATAAAATAGTTCCTGGTATGAAAAGCCAGTGAAATAAATAATGACCAAGATACATTAAAACATGGTTTCCATATTTGAAAATAAAGGTGTGTGTCAGAATCCATGATTAGATTCATGAGGGGTTTTCACTTCTGCAAAAAAAAAAAAAATCACTTTTATCACTTTTTTTTTTTTTTCGTGGAGAGGTGCTAGTATCAAAAATTCTTGGAAAGGAAGTTAAATACTTCTAAAGAATGTTGCTGGAGAAGGCAATGGCACCCCACTCCAGTACTCTTGCCTGGAAAATCCCATGGACAGAGGAGCCTGGTGGGCTGCAGTCCATGGGGTCGCTAAGAGTCGGACACGACTGAGCAACTTCCCTTTCACTTTTCCCTTTCTTGCACTGGAGAAGGAAATGGCAACCCACTCCAGTGTTCTTGCCTGGAGAATCCCAGGGACGGGGGAGCCTGGTGGGCTGCCGTCTATGGGGTCACACAGAGTCGGACACGACTGAAGTGACTTAGCAGCAGTAGCAGCAGCAAAGAATGTTGCAAAATTTTTTTTGAAAAAGACACACAGATCAGTTTACTCGAGAGCATTTAAGGAAGTGTGTGAAAACCTGGACCAAGTGTATATAAATCTTGTGCAACATGCAGAAATTTGGTGGCTTAGTCAAAGAAGAGCTTTCAGTAGGGTGTTTAAGTTAAAAGTTGAATTGCAGAAACCACCTTCAAGAAAGAGTAAATCAGGTTTTAGCGAGTATTTTGAGGATGTGGCAGGTCTATAGAAACTAGGCTACTGTCAGACACTTTTCATCACCTGAGCCTTTAGAACAAGAAACCACAGTACCCTGTAGAAAATGCTTTGCCACCCAGTGACCATAGTCTTGGTTGTAAACCAACCTGACAGTTTTAAAAGGAAAATGAGTCTTTGGAAAAATCAGGCTGCCAAAAGAAATGTTGAAGTGTTTCCAAGCTGCTTGGTTTTGACAAAGAAGAATACCAGAATATCCTAAGTCTTACTGAAAATCACCTGAAGGAGCTGCATAACGAAATTCAGCACTACTGAATGTCTGGGAATATGGTTTATCTAAATCTTCTGTCCAGAGGAAGAGCTTGACTTCAGCAAAGAGGAAGAACTTGACTTCAGCAAAGAGGAAGAACTTTGTGAGCTGCCGAGTGGCCGTTTACTCATGATAAGATTCCATGAGTCTCTGAAAAAAGTTTGGAAGCCTAGCTTTCCTTTGGTAGGAAACCAATAAACATTTTGCTGCAGTTTCCCACATCTTTATGAGTAAGTGAGTTTACTGTTTGTTTGTTTGGTAAGCATCCCGAGCAAGGGCAAAAATCAGCAAAGTTGAAATCTGTGTGTGTTCAGTCAAATGTGACCCCAGTTGAGTGTTTGTTCAGTTCAGTCGCTCAGTCGTATCTGACTCTTTGTGACCCCATAGACTGCAGCATGCCAGGCTTCCTTGTCCATCACCAACTCCCAAAGCTTGCTCAAAATCATGTCCATTGAGTCGGTGATACCATCCAACCATCTCATCCTCTATCGTCCCTTTCTCCTCCTGCTTTTAATCTTTCCAAGCATCAGGGTCTTTTCCAAAGAGTCAGTTCTTCGCATCAGGTGGCCAAAGTATTGGAGCTTCAGCTTCAGCATCAGTCCTTCCAATGAATATTCAGGACTGATTTCCCTTAGGATTGACTGGATTTCCTTGCAGTCCAAGAGACTCTCAAGAGTCTTCGCCAACACCACAGTTCAAAATCATCAGTTCTTAGGTGCTCAGCTTTCTTTATAGTCCAACTCACATTCATACATGACTACTGGAAAAGCCATAGCTTTGATTAGACGGACCTTTGTTGGCAAAGTAATGTCCCTGCTTTTTAATATGCTCTCTAGGTTATGTCCTCTGCCAGCATTCAGACGTTGTTTTGTGGAGTTTACTCAGCGTTGAAATGTTCTTTTGATGAAATTGTGAGGGAAAGAGTGATCTCCCCGTCCTATTCCTCCGCCATCTTAGGACCGCCTCTCTGGCTCCTTGATTTTAAGCTAGTGTCAGACTTCTGACTTCTGGAGTTGTTAGATAATAAATCAACATTGTTTTAAGCCAATATGTTTGAGGTCATTATTTCAACAGAAAATGAGTGCAAGGACACAAGTTAACACATAGCAGAGAGAGAATTACTCTATTTTTACTAATATTTGAGTACTGTCATCTGTCAGCACTATATTCTCACTTCACATATTCAGTCAGTCAGTTCAGTCACTCAGTCGTGTCCGACTCTTTGCGACCCCATGAATCGCAGCACACCAGGCCTCCCTGTCCATCACCAACTCCCGGAGTTCACTCAGACTCACGACCATCGAGTCAGTGATGCCATCCAGCCATCTCATCCTCTGTCGTCCCCTTCTCCTCCTGCCCCCAATCCCTCCCAGCATCAGAGTCTTTTCCAATGAGTCAACTCTTCTCATGAGGTGCCCAAGAGTTTCAGCTTCAGCCTCATTCCCTCCAAAGAAATCCCAGGGCTGATCTCTTTCAGAATGGACTGGTTGGATCTCCTTGCAGTCCAAGGGACTCTCAAGAGTCTTNCAGAGTCTTTTCCAATGAGTCAACTCTTCTCATGAGGTGCCCAAGAGTTTCAGCTTCAGCCTCATTCCCTCCAAAGAAATCCCAGGGCTGATCTCTTTCAGAATGGACTGGTTGGATCTCCTTGCAGTCCAAGGGACTCTCAAGAGTCTTTTCCAACATCACAGTTCAAAAGCATCAATTCTTCGGTGCTCAGCCTTCTTCACAGTCCAACTCTCACATCCATACATGACCACAGGAAAAACCATAGCCTTGACTAGACGGACCTTTGTTGGCTAAGTAATGTCTCTGCTTTTGAATATGCTATCTAGGTTGGTCATAACTTTTCTTCCAAGGAGTAAGCGTCTCTTAATTTCATGGCTGCAATCACCATCTGCAGTGATTTTGGAGCCCCAAAAAATAAACTCTGACACTGTTTCCACTGTTTCCCCATCTATTTCCCAAGAAGTAATGGGACCAGATGCCATATTACAGCCTACGAAATAACTTGCAAGAGGGATGTTCTTCCCATTCTTCAGATAAACAAAGTAGTTAATTACACACCTATGTTCATATGATGGCTCAGCTGGTAAAGAATCTGCCTGCAATGTGGGAGACCTGGGTTTGATCCCTGCTTGGGAAGATCCCCTGGAAAAGGGAAAGGCTATTCACTCCAATATTCTGGCCTGGAGAATTCTATGGACTGTGTAGTCCTTAGGGTCACAAAGAGTCGGACACGACTGAGGTACTTTCCCTTTCACTTTCATGTTCATATGATATTAGTCAAAGAGCTGTCTTTGCCATTGACAGATACTGTAGGTTTCTGCCATCCCATACTGTTTTGGAGCTCAGGGCTTTTGACTTCTAACAGACTGCCTTCATGACAGCCTATTGTTAGCAAAATGTTGAACTACATGGAATTTTTTCCCCAAACATTCCTTGGTGTATGTTTAAGCAGTACGTTTAAGTAGCTCAAGACTCCCTAAAGTAAGACTTCTAACCAATATTCTGAGCTGAATTGTGCTGTTCCCTGTCACCTGCCCCCACCCAAATTCCTCTTTAGAAGTCTTAACCAGAGTACCTCAGATTGTGGCTGAACTTGGAAGTGGTGCCTTAAAAGAGGAAATTACGGTAAAATGAGGGCATGAAAACAAGCTCTCGTCTACTGTGACCAGTGTCCTTATAAGAAGAGGAGACAGGGGCACAGACAACACAGACAGCAACATGATCATGTGAGGATGCGGCACAAGAAAGAGGCCGTCTCAAGGCAAGGAGAGAGGCCTCAGAAGAGCATGAACACACCTTGATCTTGAACTTCTAGCTCCAGAACTGTGAGAAAATAAACTTCTGTTTGTCACTCAGCCTGTGGTGCTTTGTTGTGGCAGCTGTAACAAACGAATACACACGCCCTTCCAACAATAAGGTCTCATTCCTGTTTCCCAGAGATAGATTTAATTGGTCTGAGTGCTATTTCACTTCAGTTCAGTTGCTCAGTCATGTCCGACTCTTTGTGACCCCATGGGCTGCAGAACGCCCCATGGACTGTAACACACCAGGCTTCCTGTACATCACCAACTCATGTCCATCGAGTCGGTGATGCCATCCAACCATCTCATCCTCTGTTGGCCCCTTCTCCCCCTACCTTCAATCTTTCCCAGCATCAGGGTCTTTTCTAATGAGTCGGCTCCTCACATCAGGTGGCCAAAGTACTGCAGCTTCAGCTTCAGCATCAGTCTTCCAATGAATATTTAGGGTTGATTTCCTTTAGGACTGATTGGTTTGATATCCAGCCAAATGAAAAGGTAAAGAGTGCTGCTTATGTACCAAGCTTTTGTATATTTCAATTTAGATCAATTCTCTGGGTTGTTTTTATTTTTTTAATTTTTAAAATTTACTCTTACAGCATCTTTTAAAAAATATTTATTTATTTTGTTTGTTTGTTTATTTGGCTGCACAGTCTTAGTTGTAGCATAAAGGATCTTTTGTTGCAGCATGCTGGATTTTAGTTGCGCTGTTGCCACATGTGGGATCTAGTTCCCCAATCAGCAATTGAACCTAGGCTCCCCTGCATTGGGAGCGTGGAGTCTTAGTCACTGGACCACCAGGGAAGTCTCAGATCAATTCTGTCTATGGAGAATTTTAAAACTAGTCCTTTTAGATAAATACAATCTTTAATAGATGGAGACGAATAATATCCAATAATTCAGATGTATTTACAAGACGTTTCTTTCAATATTGTCATTCAGTTGTCAAGTCGTGTCTGACTCTCTGTGACCCCATGAACTAACTGCAGCACGCCAGGCTTCCCTGTCCTTCACAACCTCCCAGAGTTTGCTCAAACCCATGTCTATTGAGTCAATGATGCCATCTTAACCTCTGTTGCCCCCTTTTCCTCCTGCCCTCAATCTTTCCCAGCATCCTGGTCTTTTCTAATGAGTCAGCTCTTCACATCAGGTGAGCAAAGTATTGGAGCTTCAGCTTCAGCATCAGTCCTTCCAACGATTTTCTTTAGGAAATTGAATGCCTGAATATTATGTAGGGCAATATTAGCTTTTGAAACAGTAGGAAATTAGCTTTACCTCGTTTTTGTGCAAGTATTTCTACTGAGAATTTTTCTGTATCTGAGCTATGGAAGGTACTTACCTAAAGGAAAATTTGCTATTATAGCTTAAATGTTGAGAGAAGAGTTTAAGTTCTGACTCTGCTCCCCTCTGGGGGTAGCTTTAGTCCACCTCACTTTCCTGACTCTACATTTCCTACAGTGCTATACCCTCACCTTTTCTTGAGAGTACAGACAAAAGGGATGTTAGTAATGGAAATGATTGTGCTAAAACCATAGAACACAATTTCAAAATATCCTAGCTTGAACTTCACAATAAGAAAAACTTGCTTCCTTTAATAAGGACACTTTTTAGTTCCTCTTCTTATCTGAAATGCTGCAAAGAGCAACCTTTTTTCTCAGTATCTCCTGAAGGCTTTAAGAAAAATCATTATTTGAGTAGCTATTTATGACAACGGCATGTATAAAAAGTGCTGCTTGCTGCTCTGGTCTGGGTGATTGAAAGAGAAGATTTAGTATTATAGTTCTAGAAAGAGGATAAGGAACTAGAGGCTGCCACTCAGCTGATGCCAAGTTCTTCACATGGTCAAGGTCAACTACCTTCGTCCTGGAATGCAAAGACTGAAATAGTTCCAAGCTCCTTTCTGTTTTAGTTATCTTCCTGAGAGGAAAACGGTTTTTAGTAAATTCTCAGCATGTACTCACTTGCTCTCCAATTGAATCTGCAGCTTTAAGAAAGGCAATTCTAAATGTGGTAGCTATTTGAATTTTTCAAATTGGTGTTATTTAATGCCAGTTCATATCAATCCAATTTCTTTAATGTTCTCAGAGCATTAATTACTTCAATATCTTCCCCCATCTCTGTTTCTATGCCCAGAATTTCCAGGGAGCAGCTTTATTCCATGCAGAGGAAAATGGCCCCTGAGTCTGAGTAACTGATTCAGACCTAAAAAGGCAGTTCTTTATTATGCCATTGGTTTCCCCAGGCTTCATATTCGGTAGCAGTTTGTTCAAGTGCTTGGCATGAGTGATGATAAAGCATTAGTGTTTGGCATATAAATGCCAAGCACAGGTATTTTGTGCATCATTCGAAGGCCCAAATAGCAGGCAAATTCTAGTTGCCTCCTCTAAAATGCCTTTAAATTTTTCAAGTCATACATTCTGTCACATAATCTTATATCCTATTTATTGTGAATCTACCCAGATAATCATGATGATGTGATCACTAATCTAGAGCCAGACATCTTGGAATGTGAAGTCAAGTGGGCCTTAGGAAGCATCACTACAAACAAAGCTAGTGGGGGTGATGGAATTCCAGTTGAACTGTTTAAAATCCTGAAAGATGATGCTGTGAAAGTGCTGCACTCAATATGCCAGCAAATTTGGAAAACTCAGCAGTGGCCACAGGACTGGAAGAGGTCAGTTTTCATTCTAGTCCCAAAGAAAGGCAATGCAAAAGAATGCTCCAACTACTGCACAATTGCACTCATCTCACATGCTAGTAAAATAATGCTCAAAATCCTCCAAGCCAGGCTTCAGCAATACGTGAACCGTGAACTCCCTGATGTTCAAGCTGGCTTTAGAAAAGGCAGAGGAACCAGAGATCAAATTGCCAATATCCGCTGGATCATGGAAAAAGCAAGAGAGTTCCAGAAAAACATCTACTTCTGCTTTATTGACTATGCCAAAGCCTTTGACTGTGTGGATCACAATAAACTGGAAAATTCTGAAAGAAATGGGAATACCAGACCACCTGACCTGCCTCCTGAGAAATAATGGCTGGATGGCATCACGGACTCGATGGACGTGAGTCTGGGTGAACTCTGAGAGATGGTGATGGACAGGGAGGCCTGGCATGCTGCGATTCATGGGGTCACAAAGAGTCAGACACCACTGAGCGACTGAACTGAACTGACCTTTATATAATGGTCTCATGCTTCTCCACTGAACTTTATGTCTGTATATACTCTTGAACCTAAGACAGAACTAAGAAGAAAGCTGGTGCCAACTATTTCTTTTATTTAAAACCAGAAAAGAGCTTGTCAGAATATAACTTTTATGACAAACATGTTTACTGATATTGTGAAAGA
This sequence comes from Cephalophus harveyi, assembly GCA_006410635.1. Lineage (NCBI taxonomy): Eukaryota > Metazoa > Chordata > Mammalia > Artiodactyla > Bovidae > Cephalophus > Cephalophus harveyi. The sequence goes on from SJYT01021286.1 coordinate 66,101, forward strand.
GTACCTATGACTTAAATAGAAAATGAACATAAGTAGATAATAATAAGCATAATAGATAATGAACAGCACAGGGAAGACCCCTTGTACTCAAAAACTTCCTGCTCTTCCCTACATAAAGGACCTCTTTACTTATAAATATAATCCATAACACTTGCTTTCTTTTTCCTGAATAATTCAGAATTATTTGCTAGAATTTATCTGCAATGAAGAGAGGAATAATTATAATCTAAAGTGTATTTAGTTTTTCTTCCAGATATAGAAACAATTGGTGATAAATTTCCAGTTATCACTGAAGAAAGGACTGGTGTGCCACCCCGGTGCCACAGCTCAGTTTTCGAGACCATTATACCATCATTGTGTCTATGGGAGACCTTCTTGGACTCAGAGGCTAATTATTTGCTGAAGTAAATGCTTGTTGTTTGTCCCAATATTTTACAGACTAGTAACATTCAAAGAATTGAAAAATATTTCCAGCTTACTTTTTAAGAACACACCAAAAAAGTAGTTGTTTGAATATGATTTACACCTGCTAAAAATAAGGTGACCCTGTTTACCATCCAAACTGAAGCACTTTGGAGCCTAAGAGAGGATTATTTATAAGTTTGCTAAGAAAATAGGCATAAACTAAGACTGTCCCAGGAAAAATGGCTTCTACATTCACCCTACTCATAAATACACTTTTGCCACAATACCAAGGAAAGGTAATTTGTGCTGTGAAGTATATTATTCCTCTAAGAGTACCATGGTTTTCATCAAAATTTTGCAGTCTTTTACTGTCTACAGTATTTTCTCCTGCCTGCTGGAATCTAAATGTCAATCCAATGAATAGAACTCACAAATATGCAAAACAGAAAACTCAAAATCTGACCTGTCCAACATCAGAACTTGACCTCTTTCAATGCTCTGTCAATCCCACCCCAAACAACAGTGAGAAACAGAATCAATGGTTTTGTCTAGACAGTATCAATCAATGTCATCCCTCAAAAAAATGAACAAGCATGGAAACTAATAGTGAGAAAGTGAACTTGAAGTGCTCACAATTAACTCATTGCATGTATCACCATACAGAGAAGCTCAAAAATATATGGCTATTATAAATCCATAAGCCTTGCATAGACAGAACCCCTAAAAACTGTTCTGATTCTAGAATTTGAATCTTTAGGGAAAAAAAGAATAGAGTAAAAAAAAAATTATCCCACGTAATTGAATTTAGAACAGAGACCTTGTTCTGTAATAGAAAAGAAAAAAGACATTGAGTGTGAGATGCTTTTGCCTTGAGACCTCAGGGAAACAGGAAATTACTTCATTCATTTCAGATGACACTTCTGTTCAAATGAATGTGTATAGGTCTTAAGAACTAAGGTGCTCCTGGGACCCAGATAAAAGAAGGCAAAGGCTACTTTCTTCTGGGTAGCCTGCCCTTCTGTGATGGGAAAGAAGAGAGACAATATCCCCATCTAAATCAGGCACTTCCAGTATCTTTGTACTAAAGAAGGCATAAAAGACTGGTCAAGGTCAACCTTTGGTTTGACTTACACTCAATATCAGTTGTTGCTATTCCAGGGTCTGGCTGATGATAGAATATTATAAAAATAATTTCTGGGGAAAAGATAACTGAATCACTAGAGCTTAGTTAATGTTCTTCACCAAAGGCTTGTGTGGCCACCTGATGTGAAGAACTGACTCCTTTGAAAAGACCCTGATGCTGGGAAAGACTGAAGGTGGGAGGAGAAGGGGACAACAGAGGATGAGGTGGTTGGATGGCATCAACACCAACTCCCGAGGTTCACTCAAACTCCTGTCTCTTATACACATCTAGATGTGTATAAGAGACAGATGTACCATATTGCTCTATAAGATATACATTTTAAACAATCTTATATGGAGGACTTGTTAACATTTCATTAGTCTATATTTTTAGTTGAGAAGTAGATAGATATTCTGGTGTCAAAATAATAATGAAAAAAAGTTCCAGAAGCTCTTCTATTAAAAATACATAAATACATATATACATGCATACATATAAATAAATAGTACTCCATAGTGTGAAAATAACCCCCAAATAAATAAAGGCACATATGTTATTTTTGATCCATGAAATTAGAGGAAGAAATGCCAGGAGATAAATATTGCTTATGGTTTCACAAGGTTTAAAAATAAAAACAAAACAAAATGTCCAGACAGGAAATGGAGTGGGTTGTCTGAAATGACATAGCTGTCTGCAAAGAAGTTACAAGTTTTTCATTATCACACTCTCTACAACAGCCAAAATATGCATCTCAACGTGAAAATCACACCATCATCTAAATACAGATGAAAAGCAGTTTCTCACTCCAAAGCTGTGCCTTTGAAAAGACACCTATAACTCTATTTGAGTTCTGGAAATAGAGAATGTGTGTTTATTGTTGAATCAGGCTTTTCTATATTCTGCCAAGGTTTTGAGGAAAATAGTACATGAAAGGTAATCCTCCTGCATAAATTAATATCAATTCTATTAAACTATGTATTGAGCACTTTCATATTATGTAATTTAGAAGTTATTTTAGAACCTATTTAATTTCATTTCCTGGTAATTAATTCATTGGAAGCACTATATCTAGAGTCTTTTCCTTAATGAAGAATAGTTTTTATGTGCATCCCCTCTACCTTTTCAGTCTCATGGCTTCAGCTTTGTGACAATAAAAATCACATATTACTACTCTTGCAGGATTATAGTATGGAAAAGAGATAGATAATCTTTTTTCAGTCACACAGTTAAAGATGTCTTTTCAGAAAGACATCTCCTTTCTGAAACTGAAATCACATACTTCCTCCAATTGTATTTACTTATCTAGCCGATACAAGTATTTATCAGCCACTAAAGTTTGCCTTAGAATGTGCTGATTATGTGGACAGACAGAATTAAAGGCTAATAGATGTTAAAGAGTGAGGCATTTGAAGAGAAAGGATAAAGAACAAGTGAGAGGGGGAAAAGGTGAGGAATATTTGCCTTTGTACAGCAAACTTCAACAAGACTCTTTCCCTCTAGGATTCAGTTCAGTTCAGTCACTCAGTCATGTCTAACTCTTTGCGACCTCATGAATCGCAGCACACCAGGCCTCCTTGTCCACCACCAACTCCCAGAGTTCACTCAAACTCACGTCCATCGAGTTGGTGATGCCATCCAGCCATCTCATCCTCTGTCGTCCCCTTCTCCTCCTGCCCTCAATCCCTCCCAGCATCAGAGTCTTTTCCAATGAGTCAACTCTTCGCATGAGGTGACCAAAGTACTGGAGTTTCAGCTTGAGCATCATTCCTTCCAAAGAACATCCAGGACTGATCTCCTTTAGAATGGACTGGTTGGATCATTTTGCAGTCCAAGGGACTCTCAAGAGTCTTCTCCAACACCACAGTTCAAAAGCATCAATTCTTCGGTGCTCAGCTTTCTTCACAGTCCAACTCTCACATCCATACATGACCACTGGAAAAACCATAGCCTTGACTAGATGGACCTTTGTTGGCAAAGTAATGTTCCTGCTTTTCAATATGCTATCTAGGTTGGTCATAATTTTCCTTCCAAGGAATAAGCATCTTTTAATTTCATGGCTGCAGTCACCATCTGCAGTGATTTTGGAGCCCCCCAAAATAAAGTCTGACACTGTTTCCACTGTTTCCCCATCTATTTCCCATGAAGTGATGGGACCAGATGCCATGATCTTCGTTTTCTGAATGTTGAGCTTTAAGCCAACCTTTTCACTCTCCTCTTTCTCTTTCATCAAGAGGCTTTTTAGTTCCTCTTCACTTTCTGCCATAAGGGTGGTGTCATCTGCATATCCAAGGTTATTGATATTTCTCCCGGCAATCTTGATTCCAGCTTGTGCTTCTTCCAGTCCAGCGTTTCTCATGATGTACTCTGCCTAGAAGTTAAATAAGCAAGGTGACAACATACAGTCTTGGCATACTCCTTTTCCTATTTGGAACCAGTCTGTTGTTCCATGTCCAGTTCTAACTGTTGCTTCCTGACCTGCATACAGATTTCTCAAGAGGCAGGTCAGGTGGTCTGGTATTCCCGTCTCTGTCAGAATTTTGCACAGTTTATTGTGATCCACACAATAATCCTCCGGTAATCCTCTAGTATTACCAGCAACTAATTTTAGATACTGTTTATTACCAGCATCCTGGTAACATGGTAATGCTGAAACTTCAAGAAATAATCTTTAAAATACTGAATGCCCCTTGAGTTAGCAAGTAAAACAAATGCTATGAATGTGTAGCTCATTACCATGTAATTTGAATAATACTGAATTCAAGTCTCGATGACATGTCCACATACCCTCAAAATCTTTTAGGATTAGCCTGAATACTACTAGTTTTAGTTTCATTTCATGACCATATAACTATGAAGATGATCATACCTCATAAATGTAATTCACCCACTCTTTTAATGGCCTAATTAGAATAATAAAATAACCCAAACTCAGTGAATTTACATTGGAAAATCAGAGAAAATATTAAAAAAAACTCCAGCAATCTTTTTTCAAAAAAACATTTATTGAGATATAATTTAAGTACCATAATATTCACCTACCTATTTAATGGAACATTTCAATTGCTTTTAGTATATTTACAGTTATACAACCATAATCATTATGTAATATTAGAACATTTTCTTTACTTCACAAAGAAATCTCATACCCATTAGCTGTCACTCTCCCTGTCCCTCCCCACCCAAACCCCAACCCCAGTAGTATTAATCTACTTTTTGTCTGTAGTTTCATGTATTCTGGATGCTTCTCACAGATGAAATAAATAATAGGCACTTTTCTGTCACTTGCTTCTTTCACTTATCATAAACATTTTGAGATTTATCCATGATATGGAATGTGTGTGCATTAATTCCTTATTGTCATGGAATAATTTTCTATACAATTTCTTAATTTCTTTTTTTGCATTATTTCTCCTTTGGGGCTGCCATACATAGTGTGGAATAGCAATGTATCTTATAAAACACTGGTAAACTTGATAAGCTTGTCACTGTGTTGCTGACTCTGGGCAGACCCTTGTTTCCCCTGATGAAACTGTTACAAAGATACAAATCAGGGTTATTTTTAAGATATAGTTTAACTTCCAGTTGATACAGTCTGTCTGGTTTCTCATTTTCTAAAGTAAAGGGACATTATGTCACTCTTTAAGACTTTATTCTGACCAAGTATTTTTGTTATATACTAGACTTTGGAGAGTATTTTTTAGGGGTAAAATCTAATATTTTTCGGAAACATAGATTTCATTAATATAGTGTCAAGGTAAAATTTTCAAAAAGTTAAAAACAGTAATGTCACACAAATATAATTCTTGCATGTGTTAAAATTCATAATTTCACTTAGCTTATGAGTTCAGTTCAGTTCAGTTGCTCAGTCATGTCCAACTCTGTGCAACCCCATGAATTGCAGCACGCCAGGCCTCCCTGTCCATCACCAACTCCCGAGGTTCACTCAAACTCACATTCATCGAGTTAGTGATGCCATCCAGCCATCTCATCCTCTGTCGTCCCCTTCTCCTCCTGCCCTCAATCCCTCCCAGCATCAGAGTCTTTTCCAATGAGTCAACTCTTCGCATGAGATGGCCGAAGTACTGGAGTTTCAGCTTTAGCATCATTTCTTCCAAAGAACACACAGGGCTGATCTCCTTCAGAATGGACTAGTTGGATCTCCTTGCAGTCCAAGGGACTCTCAAGAGTCTTCTCCAACACCACGGTTCAAAAGCATCAATTCTTCTGTGCTCAGCTTTCTTCACAGTCCAATTCTCACATCCATACTTGACCACAGGAAAAACCATAGCCTTGACTAGACGAGTTAGGGGATAATAAAAAAGTAAACATTGTTCCAAAGGACAGGTTAGAAACAGAATTTATGGGTATTAAAAAAAGAATAAGATTCTGTCTGATACAAAACTAGCTATGGGTAACAAAGTCATAACCTTAGCATTATCTTTTCTCCTCAGCACAAATATGCAGGTTAACATATAAGAACTATATGGTATCTTGACTTTAATCAACATGTAAATAAAAAATAAAGCACAAATAAATTTTCCTAGGGAATAAAATAATTCATGAAAATGCCCTTGTATGACATTGAGGAACCATTCTGATGTTCTCCTCATCCCTTATCTTTTTTCTGAATTTTGGGTGTATTTTTTGCTCAATAATATAATGCTACAGCTAATGTAGATGCAATTAATATTAAAAACTTTGTTACCATTAAATTTTTTTTTCATTTTTGTGTTGTACTTTCATTTGTTATGGCAATCAATGAAACAGTAATACCATATTACTTTGAAGAAACACAATAACTTTATTTGCTGAGTAGGCATCATTTTTCTATTTTCTAACTTTGTCTGCTTCAGTGTTTTCCTTTAACATTCAGATTTATTTGATATAAACACACCTTTCTTATTTTTATATAGTAACTAATCTTAGCATGAAAAGATTCTAAAAATCTATTATGAGTAAGTTGGATCATGGTATGGGTAAGTCTCAGTATATATGTTTTAACTGATCTCTCCATTTTCCAGATCTTGCTTTCTTTCTTGTTGCAGTAGCATTGGTTTATAATGCTATGTAAGTTTCATGTTACAACACTGTATCACTGTATTTCTACTTCCCTGTACCCTTTAGCATGCTTACAACCAAAAATTTAGTTTCTGTCCATTACCATACAGGTAATTCCTATTATGCATCTCACCCTCCTCCAGTCCCTTTGCCTCTGATAGCTTGTTGTGCACTCATTCAGTCTTGCCTGACTCTTTGCAACCCCATGGACTGCAGCACGTCAGGCTTCTATGTCCTTCACCATCTCCCAGGGCTTGCTCAAACTCATGTCCATCGATTGGTGATGCCATCCAACCATCTCATCCTCTATTGTCCCCTTCTCCTCCTGCCTTCAATATTTCCCAGCATCAAGGTCTTTTCCAATGAGTCAGTTCTTCACATCAGGTGGCCAAAGTGTTGGAGCTTCAGCTTCAGCATCAAGTCCTTCCAATGAATATTCAGGACTGCTTTCCTTTAGGATTGACTGGTTGGATCTCCCTGCAGTCCCAAGGGACTCTCAAGAGTCTTCTCCAACACCATAGTTCAAAAGAATCAATTATTCCATGCACTCAGTTTCTTTATGGTCTAATTTTCACATTCATATATGACTACTGGAAAAAGCATAGCTTTAACTAGACAGACTTTTGCCAAGAGAGTAATGTTTCTGCTTTTTAATATGCTGTCTAGGTTTGTCATTACTTTTCTTCCAAGGAGCAAGCATCTTTAATTTCATGGATGCAGTCACCATCTGCAGTGATTTTGGAGCCCAAGAAAATAAAGTCTGTCATTGTTTGCACCTACAAACTGCAGACCAATTATACCAAAGAAATTCTCACACTGTTAAGAAAGTTCTAGGACCCACGGCAGATTTCCCAACCTAGGGATCTGGCAAAGGAACTGAGAACCCCCAGGGAATTTGGCTTTGGAGGCCAGTGGGATTTGATTACAGAACTTCCACAGGACTGGGGAGACAGACACTTGGAGGGCATAAACAAAATCTTGTGCACTCTAGGAGCCAGGAGAAAGAAGCAGTATCCCCACAAGAGACTGAGACTGAGTTAGACTTGCCTTGTCCAGGAGTCTCAGGTGGAAGCATGGGTTGACATGTTTGACTTCAGGCCAAACAACAGGGAAGGAACACAGCCCCACCCATCAACAGATAATTGGATTAAAGATTTACTGAGTATGGCTCCTCCCATCAGAACAAGACCCAATTTTCCCCATAGTCAGTGTCTCCCATCAGGAAGCTTCCATAAGCCTCTTATCCTTATTCATCAGAGTGAAAAACCATAGCTTAGAGAGCATATTAAAAAACAGAGGCATTACTTTGCCAACAAAGGTCTGTCTAGTCAAGGCTATGGTTTTTCCAGTAGTCATGTAAGGATGTGAGAATTAGACTATAAATAAAGCTGAATGCTGAAGAATTGATGCTTTTGATCTGTGGTGTTGGAGAAGACTCTTGAGAGTCCCTTGGACAGCAAGGAGATCCAACCAGCCCATCCTAAAGGAAATCAGTCCTGAATATTCATTGGAAGAACTAATGTTGAGGCTGAAATTCCAATACTTTGGCCACCTGATATGAAGAACTGACTCATCTAAAAGATCCTGATGCTGGGAAAGATTGGAGGCAGGGGGAGAAGGGGATGACAGAGGATGAGGTGGTTGGATGGCATCACTGACTCAGTGGACATGAGTTTGAGTAAACTCCAGGAGTTGGTGATGGACAGGGAGGCCTGGCGTGCTGCAGTCCATGGGGTTGCAAAGAGTCAGACATGACTGAGTGACTGAGCTGAACTGAACTTGACTATATGGACCTTTGTCAGCAAAGTAATGTCTCTGCTTTTTTATATGCTGTCTAGGTTTGTCATAGCTTTTCTTCCAAGGAGCAAGCGCCTTTTAATTTCATGGCTACCATTCGCAGTTATTTTCGAGTCCAATAAAATAAAGTCTGTCACAGCCTCCATTGTTTCCCCATCTAATGTTTCCCCATCTAAACTTCCCCAACTGAAGTTTCCCCGCTTCACCATGAAGTGATGGGACTGGATGCCATGATCTTAGTTTTTGGAATATTGAGTTTTAAGCCTGCTTTTTTTCTCTGTTCTTTCACTTTCATCAAGAGGCTCTTTAGTTCCTCTTTGCTTTCTGCCTAAGGGTGATGTCATCTGCATATCTGTGGTTATTGATATTTTTCCTGGCAGTCTTGATTTCAGCTTGTGCTTAACTCTGATAACTGCTACTCTATTTTCTGTTTCTATGTGTTTCTTTTTGTTTGCTTTAATCTGTACATTTATTTATTTTTATTATTTTTTATTCTACATATAAGCGAAATGATACAGTATTTGCCTTTGACATTTTTTCACTTTGTACAATACCCTCAAGGTCACTCATGGCAAGATATCATTTTTTGTGTGTGACTGAGTAGTAATTTCATTGTGAGTGTGTGTGTGTGTAGAGAGTGAAAAAGTTAGCTTAAAGCTCAACATTCAGAAAATGAAGATCATGGCATCTGGTCCCATCACTTCATGGGAAATAGATGGGGAAACAGTGGAAACAGTGTCAGACTTTATTTTGGGGGGCTCCAAAATCACTGCAGATGGTGACTGCAGCCATGAAATTAAAAGATGCTTACTCCTTGGAAGGAAAATTATGGCCAACCTAGATAGCATATTGAAAAGCAGAGACATTACTTTGCCAACAAAGGTCCATCTAGTCAAGGCTATGGTTTTTCCAGTGGTCATATATAGATGTGAGAGTTGGACTGTGAAGAAAGCTGAGCACCGAAGAATTGATGCTTTTGAACTGTGGTGTTGGAGAAGACTCTTGAGAGTCCCTTGGACTGCAAAATGATCCAATCAGTCCATTCTGAAGGAGATCAGCCCTGGGATTTCTTTGGAAGGACTGATGCTAAAGCTGAAACTCCAATACTTTGGCCACCTCATGCAAAGAGTTGAGTCATTGGAAATTCTCTGATGCTGGGAGGGATTGGGGGCAGGAGGAGAAGGGGACGACAGAGGATGAGATGGCTGGATGGCATCACTGACTCAATGGACATGAGTTTGAGTGAACTCCGGGAGTTGGTGATGGACAAGGAGACCTGGCGTGCTGCAATTCATGGGGTCACAAAGAGTCAGACACGACTGAGTGACTGAACTGAACTGATGGCAATTCTATTTTTAGATTTTTGAGGAACTCCCATACATTTTTTCTTATTTGCTGCATCAATTTATAATTTCACCAACAGTACATATTGGATTCCATTTTCTCTATATCCTCACCAACATTTGTTATTTGTAGAATTTTTGATGATAGCTATTCTGACACGTGTGAGTTGATATTTCACTGTGGTTTTGATGTTCATTTCCCTAATAATTAGTGATATTGAGCATCTTTTCATGTGCCTATTGGCTATCTGTAATAGCTTCTTGGTAAAAAAAACATCTATTCAGATCCTCTGCCCATTTTTTTAATCATTTTGGTTTTTTTGGTTCTTGTTAAGTTGTGTGAGTTCTTTATATATTTTGGACATTGATACCTTACTGAATGATTCACTGCAAATATCTATCTAAATATTCCATCATATCAAATAGCAGGAGAATGTGACAAAAATTAACAATAACTTGTAAAAAAAATCCAGAGTATTTATAAAGCAATATAAGTCATGTGGAATCACATGAAATCACTTGACAGGCTTCCCTGGTGTCTTAGTGGTAAAGAATCCTCCTGCCAATTCAGGAAATGTGGGTTTGATCTATTGATCAGGAAGATCCTCTGGAGAAGGAAATGGCAACCCACTCCAGTATTCTGATTGGGAAATCCCATGGACAGAGGAGCCTGACAGACCATAGTCCATGGGGTTGCAAAAGAGCTGGACATGACTTAGTGACTAGAAAACAACAAAGTCACTTGGCAGTAAGCAACAATCACTTGTAAAGAGATATACTTCTCCACACAGCCTATGTTCTAAAACTGATAGGAAATCCAAATACTGACCCTGATGCATTCTCCACTTATCCTCAGATGAACAAGAATACAGTCAGTAACAGAGAGATCCATTGATTTAACTAGTTTCTGTTTGTTTTAATTGAAAAAGAAATACTTAACTACATTTGGAAGGTGAATTATCCTCTTTAAACCCATTGATTACCCTGACAATGGCTTATGGGACTTCATTAATTTGTCTACAAACTTTCTATAAGTAATCCTGCAGATAAAGTCAAATTCCTCCATGAAAAGAACTACAAAAGAAAGACTTGTAGTAAAACGTGTAACCTACTCTCTCCTAGCAGCCAGACAAGTAGACACAGCCCAGTTAGTTCCTAAAGAAGACATTATTTATATAGAGACTGCTGAAGTACCATTTAGACAGTAAGAGCCTGTGTCTGAATTTATATGCTATTTCATGAAAGATCATATATCTAACATGGAGATACACTGTGTTAGAGAATTAAATAGAAGCTATAATGTTATTGCTTCATTTTTCCCCTTTTAACAGTGGATGTAGGGAATTATAATTTCCTCAGGTCTTCCCCCCTCCACCCAAACTAATACATTTATGTTAAGACTGAAAAAAGGTATGAAAGGTTGCATTTCCCCCCTCCATTGGTGCCACCATTTTGTTGCTACTGAGGGACTATAGAAGAGATGGCTACTACTGTTTCATTAAGCAGGATCTCTGTGAAGTTCAGCTGCACAACACATATTCTGCTTTTCTTTTGAAAATGTACTCCGTTAAAACCACATTCCTTTGCCAGTCCAAATTCATGGACGTGTACATGTTTTTATTCAAATTATCCAAATTCTGCCTCTGAGGCAGGGGATATAAAATGAAAACACTGAAGCCACAACACAGCAATCTTAAAGGAGGCAATTGCTGTATGGCTGATTGAGATTCATCAGTTGGCACCGATTGTGAAAAGAGCCAGTCTTGTGAAAATGACCAGAATATACCTGCATGGAGACAGCTGTAATAGTATGCTCTCTGTTAAAGGCTTAAAGAACTCCTTAGTTATTTTTATAGCTTCAAAATTGGAGGTGTCATCTTTTATTCCTTGATTTAATCATAAATTGAGGTCTGATTAAGGGATTGTTAAAATAATTTTTTTTGTTGTTCCTGCTATAAGTAATCATTATAATTCCCCAGAATGAATGGAAAGAGAAAAAAATTCTCACCTCTAATAAGAGATCACTTACAGTTTAGAACAAATGTTTATTATAACATCCTGAAAATAAGGGATTCCAAGATACTGGAAACTCACACAGGATGGAATGAGAAAGCATCTGGACTACTTTCCATAGAGGTTATACCGGCAGAATAAAGTTGAGTTATTTTTTCAGTTGCATAAGGAATGTGTGGTTGTGATGGAAGATGTGTCAGGAAATAAAAAGAGAAAAGGTTGATTGCTGCCAGGTCACAGGCTATCTTTCTGCTTTCCTGAAAATTTTGGAATTATTTCTGGGAAGCCAGAATTTTGAAAAAGGGAAATGACATTATCTAAACTTTATATTTTAGGAGCATAACTATGGTGCAAGGAAGAGTAAAGCACTACCAATAATTCTGTCAAATGGGGTAGCTGGGGTTGTAAATTGCTAAGAAGAGCCAGTTTGCTAAGCTTAGCAATACTGAAAATGAGGAAAACGTCTAAAAGTTATATGTAGGTATTTGAGAAAATGTTAGACTATCAAAGGAAGGCAAAAGGTTCTAAAAGCTCTGGGATAGTTAGGGAGTTTGAGATGGGCATATACCCACTACTGTATTTAAAATAGATCACCAACAAGGACCTACTGTGTAGCACATGGAACTCTGCTCAATATTCTGTAATCACCTAAATGTGAAAAAGAAATTGAAAAAGAGTAGATGCCTATATGTGAATAACTGAATCACTTTGCTTTACACCTGCAACTAACACAACATTGTTAATCAACCATACTCCAATATAAAATAAAAAGTTAAAAAAAAAAGAATTTCATAATTTGCCATCATACAATGTCCCAGATATTAATGCAGTTCCTAAGAGAACACAAGATGGACTGGCAATCTCTGGGGAGCTCTGAAACTTTCATCTTTTGGGATGGAATACATCCTATGAATACAATCAGATTAAAATATGTACCTGTGCATATTGGCGTCAGTGATGCCAAGTTCACAAATGCAGTTTACCCATACATTCCAAATTCTACAAGCTTAAAAACTAGTAAAAATATAAAGTTTAAAGACAATGTCTCTTCAAAGTCACATTTAATTGTTAGATATTTATGTAAGCTTGGAATTGAGTAGGCCACCTGGCAATTTTACAAGGTGAAAAAATACTTTTCTCAAAATGACAGTTTGCTTCTACTTTCCTGGTATGAAATTTCACTAATTATTGCTGCTGTGAGTTTCACAGTATTAAGAAACTGTCTGAACTTAGGTTATTGTTCGTTAGGACTTTCAAATCATCCCTAAAGTATTCATAATTTCAGACACAGTTATTATACCATAATGAACCTTTAAATTCATTTATGAGGCTATATGTATTATCTAGGTAATCTTTACTTTTAGATGAAAAAGCTGAATAAGCATATGAAAAGGAGTTCATTTTAGAAGCCACGTGGACAATGACCTAGAAGGAAGTAATTTCAAATATTTCAAGTAAATTCACAACTATGAAAAAATGAGAAATATTATCTAAAACAGGGTGATAACACTCTTTTTCTAAACATAGAATTATAAAACCAAAATTGATCCTTGAAATAGTTGGCACAATTGGAAACAATAAACAACATGGATTTATGGAAATGTTAAAGTTTTCTAAATTCTAAGCTATGAAGAGTGAGAAAAGGGACAGTAATGAATCTCAGCTCTTTCCTGTTGTCCCAGTGTCATTATGAACATTTTTTGCTTTCGAAAAGGTTTGAATTTACCAGTTTTCTCTAGTTTTCTCCTCTCCAGTCTTCATTCTTGCCTTTTCCTACTTACTTAGTTATTTGGTCTTTGTCTTAGATTCAGTGGATTTATAACCCTCACTTCAATGTGTTCGAATACATGATATTCTGAAATAAAATACAGTTGTCTCTTGAACAAAAGGCATCTGAACTGTGTGGGACCACGTTATATGAGCACTTTTTTACAATAAATACTATAGTACTACATAGTCTGTGGTTGGTTGAATCACTGGAACCACAAATACAAAGGGCCTACTCTAAAAATACATGGGGTTGCTGATGCCTTGAATAATATCCAAACTCCATTGTTCACGGGTCAGTTATAATAAGAGAAGAAAGATATGGGATATAAATTGTAAGAAAATATATTGATTAAATATAGATATCATAACAATTTAATATTGCAAAGAATATTCCTGTTTAAAAATTATCTTTAGTCCACCTGTTTCTAAAATAGTGTATTGAATTCTTTCCTATTGTGCTTATAAATTTGTCAATTTCTCCTTTTTTATTTTTTATAGCTTTAAATATATATATATGTTGTTTTTATATATATATGTTGTATATACATATATTTAGGCTATACGGGCTTCCCTTGTGGCTCAGTGGTAAAGAATCTGCCTGCAAAGCAGGAGACCTGGGTCGATCCTGCATTGGGAAAATCCTCTGGAGAAGAGAAAGGCTACCCACTCCAGTATTCTGGCCTAGAGAATTCCATGGACTGTATAGTCCAGGGAGATGCAAAATTGACACAACTGAGCAACTTTCACCTTCATTTTCATTTAGGCTATTCTAAGTCCATACAAGCTCACAATTCTTTTTTTTTTTTTTTTTTTTGTTCACTTTATATATATATTAGCACATTTTTCATAAACTGTGTCTTGCCTGATATTCTAATTTTGCCAGATGTAAGATGTTCATTTTTTTTTTTCCTGCTTGCAAATTGCTTTTATTTTATATCTCAGGAAACTTCATCCATTCTGGACCTATCCTGATTATTCTCTTTCAAATATTGATTCTTTATTATTTTCTTCACTTGAATTTCTCATATCTCTGGTGAAAATTCTGAAACTATAAATCATGTTGCATGTATCTTCTTGAGTAGGCTTTGTATGTTTCATGACTTTTCATCTTTTTTCCCCCTCAATCTTTACACTGTCTCTTATACACATCTAGATGTGTATAAGAGACAGGTCTTCCCCCCTCCACCCAAACTAATACATTTATGTTAAGACTGAAAAAAGGTATGAAAGGTTGCATTTCCCCCCTCCATTGGTGCCACCATTTTGTTGCTACTGAGGGACTATAGAAGAGATGGCTACTACTGTTTCATTAAGCAGGATCTCTGTGAAGTTCAGCTGCACAACACATATTCTGCTTTTCTTTTGAAAATGTACTCCGTTAAAACCACATTCCTTTGCCAGTCCAAATTCATGGACGTGTACATGTTTTTATTCAAATTATCCAAATTCTGCCTCTGAGGCAGGGGATATAAAATGAAAACACTGAAGCCACAACACAGCAATCTTAAAGGAGGCAATTGCTGTATGGCTGATTAAGTTTCTATAGATTGTATTAACCATTTATAGCTTTGTAATTATTTGCATTTCTATGATTTTTAAAATTTTTGCTTGGTATTCATATCCTTTTTTTTTTTTTTTTTTTTTACTTTTTCCTGTTGTGTCTTCTGCTGCAATGGGAAAGTCTCCACATTTATTTTCCTTGATCATTTTGAAGAAACAAACATAATTTTAACTAATTTTTAACATATTATAAACATAATGACTTAATTAAAGTAACCTAACAAACACACATCAGTTCATGGCAAATAGATGGGGAAACAGTGGAAACAGTGGCTGACTTTATTTTTTGGGCTCCAAAATCACTGCAGATGGTGAGTGCAGCCATGAAATTAAAAGACGTTTACTCCTTGAACTGAAAGTTATGACCAACCTAGACAGCATATTAAAAAGCCGAGGCATTACTTTGCCAACGAAGGTCCGTCTAGTCAAGGCTATGGTTTTTCTAGTAGTCATGTAAGGATGTGAGAGTTGGATACAACAAGAAAGCTGAGTGTCGAAGAATTGATGCTTTTGAACTGTGATGTTGGAGAAGACTCCTGAAAGTCCCTTGGACTGCAAGGAGATCCAACCTGTTCATCCTAAAGGAAATCAGTCCTGGGTATTCACTGGAAGGACTGATGTTGAAGCTGAAACTCCAGTATTTTGGCCATCTGATGCGAAGAGCTGACTCATCTGAAAAGACCCTGATGTTGGGAAAGATTGATGGCAGGAGGAGAAGGGGACAACAGAGGATGAAGTGGTTAGATGGCATCACCAACTTGATGGACATGAGTTTGGGTAAACTCCGGGAGTTGGTGATGGACAGGGAGGCCTGGCGTGCTGCAGTTCATGGGGTCGCTAAGAGTTGGACATGACCGAGCGACTGAACTGAACTGAACAAACACACATGAATTTAAGCATCACCAACTTGATGGACATGAGTTTGGGTAAACTCCGGGAGTTGGTGATGGACAGGGAGGCCTGGCGTGCTGCAGTTCATGGGGTCGCTAAGAGTTGGACATGACTGAGCGACTGAACTGAACTGAACAAACACACATGAATTTAGCATGGCTGAAACTGAAACTGAAAGTCGCTCAGTCGTGTACAACTCTTTGCAACCTCATGGACTAAACAATCCATGGAATTCTTCAGACAAGAACCCTGGAGTGGGTGGCCGTTCCCTTCTCCAGGGTATCTTCCCAACCCAGGGATCGAATCCAGGTCTCCTGCATTGCAGGTGAATACTTTACCAGCTGAGCCACCAGGGAAGCCCCAGGGAATTTAGCATGGCTATTACCTTCTAAATTCCCTATCCTCACTTTCATCTTATTTATATAATAGTCTTTATTTTGCCTTTTAAAAACCAAACTCAAATTAATTGTTGTAACAGTTGGAATTATTAACCATATTTCTATGAATTACCTTGTTAAACCTTTTTTCTTATATATTCCTCGAGAATGAGAAATATGTGGTCTGGTCAGGGCCCTGCCTCCTCTCTTAATTTTCCTGTTTCCATCTTGGAGCTTTGATCCAGGGAATGAATCTCCAATTGCTTTACCCTGGGGCAGGAGCAGGCGGGGGACAGGGGGCATCCACCTGCTGCCTCACTTCTAAATGCTCTTAATTTCTGGACAGTGCAATATTGCAGAGTTGGAACTTTTGTCTGAAGTCACTGATTCAGTGATTCTGATTGGGTTGCATATCAAAATGACCCTCAGGCAGCATTCTATTACCAGTAGGTTAAAAGGGAAGGAAGCTACTCTGAAATGTTCAATAGGATATTCTCAGTTAACAGGAAATAAAAATGGAGGATTTTAAAGCCCTAGATGGTTATGCTGTAAAATTCAGTATATTATAAATCTAATGAAAAGTAAAAGTATTAGTTGCTCAGTCATGTCTGATCCCATGGATGATAGTCCACCAGGCTCCTCTGTCCATGGATTCTCCATGGAATACTGGAGTGGGTAGCCATTCCCTTCTCCAAGGAATCTTCCTGACCCAGGAATTGAACCCAGGTTTCCTTTATTGCAGGCACTTTTTTTAACATCTGTGCTAATTATGTCTCAATGTTCAGTGAGCAGTCCCAGTTTATTGCTGGCATAATCATTACTAGTCATAATAATTTTGATGCCCCAGAATAATTATTAATGTAACCCCATTTATTCTCGATAGTGTCCCAATATAGATGATAAATTTATATGGCTCCCACAATAGTTTATGGAAGCCACAGTCCCAGTACTTAAGTATTGAAGATTTTTAAATTCTAGAAGCAAGGCCCTTGTTATTATTAATCATCCATATTCCCTGATAGCTCAGACAGTAAAGAATCCACCTGCAATGCAGGAGACCTGGGCTTGATCCCTGGATCAGGAAGATCCCCTGGAGAAGGGAATAACTACCCACTCCAATATCTTGCCTAGAGAATCCCATGGACCAAGAAGTCCAGAGGGCTACAGTCCATGGGGTCACAAAGAATCGGACATTACTGAGCAACTATGTAGCTATGCTTAGTCACTTAGGTAAAAACTTCCTGCCTGAACTTCTCAGGTATTTTACCTGATTTGAGAATCTTCTGGCTCTTTAACTTAAATGCTTGATACAAAATGAGACCTGGGCAGCTCAGTGAGCTCCCCAGTTCTTTTTGGCAGAGGACTTAAATCTTGGGATCAGGCCAGGCATCTTCCTACTCCCCCTTCTAACTCCTGATCTAATTAGTTTCAAACAGAAGGAACACCTAGGTGTCCCTTAGCTTTAAAAATTTAAATATACTCTTGAGTTTCCCAACAATTTACACCCCAGACTTCACCACAGACTTGTAAATCTCCAAACTGTGTGAGATTCCAACCCCCCCCCCAAAACCCCCCCGCTTGGCTTCCTGTGAGATTAGTGGCTCCTGTGGGGAAAGGGACATTTGTAAGTTCTAAAATTTACAAGAGTGCTATGCTTTCTAAAGTGTAAATTGCAAGGAAACTCCAGAGTGCTATTAAACATTTAAATGTGGTAAGCATCAGGCCCCTCTATCCTCTGAGAATAAAGGCTACTAAGAAAGAAAAGAGAAAGGGGAGCAGCACTTGGGTCTCTAAATCCTTCACCAAAGTGTGAAACCAATATTGGAGGCATCCTGAATTCAGTAGCAGGAATACAAGCATATCCTTAACAACTTGGTCTTTCAGTAACCACGTTAAGAATATAATCAACTGTTTAACACATAGCTGACATACACCTAGTTATTAAATGGTTGAAGCCCATCTATCCTTTAAACAGTACAGGTATTAGAAATGTGGTGGTGGTGTTAGTCACTCTGTCATGTCCAACTCTTTGTGACCCCATGGACTGTAGCCCGCATTTAATGTCTATTGTGTGACAGTTCATCTCAGTCATGGTATTGTAAGTAAAACATCATTTTTTTTTTTGATTGATGTTTTTGACTGTGGTGTTGATTGATTGTGGTATTGATTGATGATTTTGAACTGTGGTATTGGAGAAGACTTTGAGAGTGCCTTGGACTGCAAAGAGATCAAACCAGTCAATCAATCCTAAAGGAAATCAGTCCTGGATATTCATTGGAAGGACTGATGCTGAAGCTGAAGCTCCAATACTCTGGTCACCTGATACAAAGAACTGACTCGTTGGAAAAGACCCTGATACTGGGAAAGATTGAAGGCAGGAGAAGAAGGGGACGACAGAGGATGAGATGGTTGGATGGCATCACTGACTCAATGGACGTGAGTTTGAGCAAGCTTTGGGAGTTGGTGATGGACTGGGGAGCCTGACGTCCTGCATTCCATGCGGTAACCGACCCCACTGAGCGCCTGAATTGAACTGAACTGATTGTAAGTAAATCTAATAATCAAAACTTAAAGCAGACTTACAAATTGTCTTGTCTTAAACAAGACATCCAAAGATTGAAAACAGAGAGGACCATGGAAAGTGACTTGCCCGAAGTCACAGAGATAGTGAGAACCAGTTGCATTAAATGCATGAAGTTTATGAAAGAAGAGCTTTCTAATTTATTTTGACTTCTGGAGTAGAATACATTCTTTGCATAACATTTTCACAGCCATCTAAGAGAATGTTGAAAGTGCTGTGGCCAAAAATACTATTTCCTGACCCAAAGATATTCAAATACAGACTGAAATGCAGGTGTTACTGTCCCAGTGCCCATTTTGTGCTGTTAAGTACAGCCCCAGGATTTTTTCTAGAAGTCGTAGTTCTACTTGCCAGTTTTATCACCTAAGACTCCCAGGTGCAAATATATACACTCATAGAAAATAACCGATTTCAGCTTAAATGTTTCTTGCATTGAAGTCAATGTTGTTGCCTTTGGCTCCTGTATCTCTATTTCTCCTTCACCTACCTCGAATGAGAAAAAGTGATGGATTGTACCATTCCAAATGATGAAATCCTAACAGCACAAATTTCTCAATTTTGGAAAGCAGGACAGAATGACTGTATTTTCAAATAATCATGCCCCTACTTTTTATGGTTTATGCAGGATTACCAAGCCATAGGTTAGAATTTGCTGTTGGTTTGGAGTTTCAAACCCAGCAGTACTAGAAGTAAATGGAAACAGAAAAACAGATGTAATTCCGAAGCTTCTTGTTGCCAAAAGAAATATGAAACCACTGACATGTTCTGTTTTTTCCTTTGTTTCTTGGATTACACTGGACTCTCCTCATGGCAGCCCTAAGGTCTTCCAGCATCTTAGTTACCTTCATGTAGAAAGTGTGTGTCCCCATTAAACCCTCTGCTTTTTTCATTCCTATTTTGTCCCATCTTGTGCCTTAATCTCTAAAGTGTTATTCCTTTTATTAAGAGTTTCCAGTATTTGTTTTCCTCCTTTGTTTCTCTTGTTAATTTAGTTAGTTAGTCAACTTAAATCTGTTTATGTTGTTATATTATTTTTTTAAAAATTTCTTCTATCTTGTTTTTTATCTTTGGGAGCTATTTGAAAATATATTTCAGGCCTTCTAGCTTCATTCACTTGTCTACCACAAGTTGACACTTGCCAATGATTAAAGCATACGCTGCTGTACCTGCCGACCTCCAACATCCCCTGAGGTAGTTCAGGGTAGAGAGCAGAAATGAGACACTCTATTCTCTGGGCAGCTGGCAGGACAGGTCTTCAGATAGTTAGATGTTCTCAAGAGCTGCTTTTATAAGCCCAATTCTTGTATCTCTTCATATCTAGAAAAACACTAAAATCTTTCATGGTGATGACTGTTTCTTGTGACTAGCAGAAACTTTGTGAGACCAGCAGAAACTTTCTAGAAATTAAACGTGCTTGATTGTATGTACCCCTCCTTTACCAAAATCATATATATATACATATATATGTATATATATATATATACTGTCCTCCCTTGCTACTTCTTTGGAGCAGTTTCTCAGAGCTATCTGAGGTGCTGTCTCCCAGCATGCAGTCCTCATATTGCCCCAAATAAAGCTTAACTTGCAACTCTCATATTGTGTATTTCTTATTTTTTCAGATGTTTAAGAGAATGTTTGAGAATATGGAATTTGTCCAAATTCCATATTCACCAATTCTGCAATTTACTGAACTACCTAAAATATGTTTCTTCATCTTTCAAATTGAGATAATAATACTTGACAGTGCTATTGCAAAGATTAAGTAAAATAATGTTTGAAAAAGTTGATCATAATATCTGATTTGTAGTACACACTTAATAAATATTATTACTGCATTCAGCTATAAGATAGAGAGGGAAATGAGTCTTTTTTAATATCAAAATGAAAAATATGCAATTTGGGAAATTTTAATGTTTACACATGAAAATATCTTGCAGCATAAATCTAAGTGTAAATGTAGAAACAAATCTTGATAGCATACTTGGGATGTAACTTGCAAAAGGTAGTATTGCTAAATAAGAACTTGAGTTGTAGATCCAGCTGTTTGCTTGTCACTGTTCCTTCCCTTAACCTGTTGTTATATGCGTGTGTGTGTGCTCTGTCGCTTCAGTCATATCCGACTCTTTGTGACCCTATGGACTGTAGCTCTTCAGGTTTCTATGTCCGTGGGATTCTCTAGGCAAGAATACTGGAGTGGGTTGCTATGCCTTCTTCCAGAATCTGCTATATGGATGTAGTCAAATCACTTACCTTTTTGATTCTCAATGTCATCATCTATTATATAAGGGAGAGAGGGTAAAGATTCCACCTGCCAATAAAGGAGTCGCAGGTTCAATCCCTGGGTCAGAAAAATCCCCTGGAGCAAGAAATGGTATTTCTTGCCTGGAAAATTCCATGGACAGAGGAGCTTGGCAGACTACATTAGTCCATGGGGTCGCAAAGGGTTGGACACAATTGAGCGACTGAGCAAACACACACACACATGCAAAGGAAATAACTATTATAGCTTTGTTGTAAGGTTTGCAAAACTGCTATCACATTGTCCAATCTATAATATTGCATATATATCAATAGTATTGTGTATCTATGATATTGTATTATATATCAATTATTGACTTGGGGGTGAGTTTGCAAAGTTTACACTTGTATTAAGTAAAACCTGCATATCAGAATGAATTCCACTCATTCAAAATGACACATTTTTCCCATATACATTAATGTTGGTACTCCACACATTCTGTGTAGAGGCAACTGAAATGAATAAGTTATACTTGAATGGGGAAGAACAATTTAATACCTTTTATAAACACTGTTATTCAATAAGTGCTTCAAATTGGACATAATCTAAATGTATGTGTGTGGACAGTCAAAAAGTTAGATTGAATGACCTCTAGTGGTTCTTTCCTATGGGTTTCTGATTTATTTTCAAGATAAATTTGAAACTGCCCTACAGGCTGCTGAGATTTCTGGATTTGATAAGTTGTTCCCTGGGTTCATAAAGCCATAGAAAAAGTCTTATATTGCACATTTTCAAACTACTCAATCTCCTGAAAGATGACATAATCACAGAGCAGTATTTAAATGTAGGGACACTAAGTTGAACTGTGGATTTTTAGTTTGTTTTGTTGTTTTTTAAACCAAAACTTGGCCTTTTCATTCACACTGATAATAACTTCACCCATGTTTTTTTCAGAAATCAGTATTTTACTGTCACAAGAAGCTACAAACGTGTCTGAAATGTGTGATTTAGTGTTTCAGGCTTTAAAGTCATTCTAAGTCAATTCTACCAATTTTGTATTAAATTGGTAACTAAAATGATAAAAATTGACTTTATAGTCATAAATAATAAATACCAGTCTTTTCTCTTTGTATACTGAGAATTGAAAGATGGTATTAAGATTTCAAAATTTTTATTTTGAACAGAAATGAGGTGATCAATATATTACACTATTCAACTATTACACAATATTTTAATATTATTATTAAACATAATTGTATACCAGGCACTCTTCTAAAAGCATCACATATTTTAACTAATCAGCCCCACAAAGTGTTTTAATTACCTAATGTGGCAAATTATTACTATCCTCATTTTCACAAATGAGGAAACTGAGGCATAAGAATTTAAATAATTTCTCCATGATCACACAGATTAAAAAGTGATAGAATGGTATTCAAATCCAGTCAGTCAGTCTGGTTCCAGAATCCAGGCTATTAATGATATAAATGCAGACAGAGCCCAATCCTGAAAATGAAGAAAATTGTTCTTTTGATATAAATTTGAGAAAGGGGCTTTTAACTTAAATACAAATTTTATACAGTTAGATTTCATTCAAATGAAAAATCCTTACCAGGAAACTGAAACAATGTGCCTCTTCAAAATTGATAAAGTAACATAATAAAAGATCTCTGGGTCAATCAAAGCCCAGAGTAGTTTAATTAACGGATATCAAAGTTATTCATCCAGCATTGAAGTTTCTAAATCTGCTGAAGAAGCTTGTTATTGTGTCAGACAACCAAGATTGGGAAGAAAATGGCCTAACTTATGTGTGTGGGAGGTGGGAGATGAAAGAAGGCGAGTGCTGAAGAACCTGAAGGGAAAATACCGGATCAAATCAGGCAACTCTGCAGTTATTATTTTAAAATGTATTTTTGTATTAAGATTGAATTTCTTACACTAGTGATGGATTCACTGTAATACTAATGATAAATAACATGGGTTTCCCAGGTGGTGCTAATGGTCAAAGAACCCACCTGCCAATGAGGGAGACATAAGAGACATGGGCTTGATCCTTAAGTTGGGAAGATCCCCTGGACGAAGAAATGGCAACCCACTCCAGTATTCTTGCCTGGAGAATCCCACAGACAGAGGAGCCTGGTGGACTATAGTCCAATAGGGTCACAGAGTCAGACATGACTGAGTGACTTAGCATCCAGAAAGTAACACTTTTCTGGAAAAGTATTACTAGTACCTGGCATAGAATATTTAAAGTGTTAAAAAAAATACTAGTATGTACTCAGGCAAAATAGTTAGAATTACATTTGAAAACTTGCAGGTATGACTATAGGTGTAATATCACAGATAGTAATTCTTATTGAAATTGTTTTATACTAACTAAAACATGGAAGTGATAAATGTTTACTTTGTTTTTGTGCTAGCATAGTTCAACCTGAAAGATAATAATTTAATTAATGTTATTAGCTGCATATAAATTAGCAATTTCATTAGGAGTTATCATTTAAAATTAACTCTACTTTCAATAATCTTTCTACCCAAGTATTAACTACATGTTGGTTGGTAGCAAATAAGTCAACATATCTATCACTAGTGCAGCAAGGCAGTTACTTCTCTTGGTTAGAAAAATCCCCTCACCTAGAAAGTTATTTGATATTCCCACCTTGGATGATTTAAAATCTCATTAAGTCACAGGCTCATTTTGCAGCAGATGTTAGTTTGGATATATGAAAGAGAAGACATTTTTAAAAAAATAGCCAAACTGTACATTTTCGGATGCAAACTCTATATTAACTGATATCTGAAACTCAGGAAAGTCATGTCCCTCTTCTACTTTTTACATTTTACTTAAGATTTGTGAATTATTTCCTAAAATTTGCAAATTTTACCTTGAGTATCTACCTACTGTCGCTCTCCCCACACATACATGTATATATAATTACATCTAGAGATATAAACGGAGAAGGCAATGGCAACCCACTCCAGTACTCTTGCCTGGAGAACCTCATGGATGGAGGAGCCTGGTGGGCTGCAGTCCATGGGGTCGCTAAGAGTCAGACATGACTGAACAACTTCACTTTCACTTTTCACTTTCATGCATTGGAGAAGGAAATGGCACCCCACTCCAGTGTTCTTGCCTGGAGAATCACAGGGACAGAGGAGCCTGTTGGGCTTCTGTTTATGGGGTCACACAGAGTCGGACACGACTGACGCGACTTAGCAGTAGCAATAGCAGAGCTATAAAAATAAATGTGAGCGTGATACATTCTACTACAATTTATTCAACATGTCTTCATTGCCCCTAATTTTTTATCACCATTAATTATCAATAAAAATCTTCTATAAAGCAAACTAATATTTTGACTATCAGAAAATCTTATATAAATGGAAAATTGATTGATGATAGAAAAAAGGGACAGAGATGATTTCTGGATAGGATTAATTCCCAGAACACTTTCCTGGTGACCACACCTTCTCCTTGCTTTCTCCTCCCTCCTTATTCCATGGGAGGTAGGAAAGTCCCATATTTTGTCTCATCACAGCTTTTAAATTCCTTCACCATTGTGTCAACATGATGTTTGCAGGTTAAGAGCACATTCTGATATAATAGATGACTCCATGGAGGATGAAAAGAGGTTTTGTTTTTATTCTGAGAAAATATAGAAAATATTTGCATTTTGTTGGTTTTGCTTTTATTCTGAAAAAGAAATAGAAAATACTTGCCAGTTAAAAGAGCAAAAAGCACTATGACTTATGTTTTACAAATAAATATCATGTTTCACATCCATCATGTTCTGTTTTGTATGGCTGCATTTTCTACCCTCTGAGACATTAGGATTTTTATACTGCATTTTTTTAATGGGAAAGAGAGTTGGCACCCTGTGGTACAGAAGGAGGTATTTGTTCTTTAAAGCTCACCATGCTGTAATATCCACAGTTTGTTGTGATGCACACAGTCAGAGGCTTTAGTATAGTCAATGAAGTAGAAGTAGATGTTTTTCTAGAATTCTCTTGCTTTTTCTATGATCCAGTGAATGTTGGCAATTTGATCTTTGGTTCCTCTGTCTTTTCTAAATCCAACTTGAAATTCTCGGTTCACATACTGTTGAAGCCTAGCATGAGACCTGGGTTCAATCCCTGGATTGGGAAGATACCCTGGAGAAGGAAATGGCAACCTACTCCAATATTCTTGCCTAGGAAATCCCATGGACAGAGAAGCCTGATGGGCTACAGTCCATAGTGTTGCAAAAGAGTTGGACCCAACTTAGTGACTAACAACAGACACACTAGTGACTAAATAACAACAACAATATGTAGGCTATAGGTGGAGTAAAAAGGGAGACCTGGGCATGTCTTCTAATCTAAGGATACGTATACTTGAAATAAAATATTTTCTTGCCTTTGTCTCTGTAGTGGTTGGTACAACATGCAGATAAAACTGTCCTTTCATCCCTTTCCTCCCACCCCACAAAATGATACCTGCTCATATAAAGCAGATCAACTAGGTAAAGAGAGATTTTCTTCATAAAAGGTTTTATTTATGCAAAATTATTTATACAAAATTATTGATAGCTGCATTTGCATCTCTAATACAGTTTCTGGCATAAAACAGGTCTTTTTTTTTTTTCAGCTAATAAGTAATTCCTAGAGAAAAACTTAACAATATCATCTATACTAACATATCTTCCAATCAGAAGATCACAGTATTAAAAATTTTGACAAGTAAAACACCTTCCTTAAATTAAGGTTTATTTTGTTTGTTTGTTCTAAGAATGTATCTATCAAAATGCAAAGGTTTTAAGGGAAACAATGGGATTTATAAATGAAATTCATTTTGACAAAAAACAAAACAAAACACTGATTCATAGGAAACTAAATAAAAACAAAAACAAATAGTTTCTCAAGCTTAGGTGGACTAGCATAATTGGAATACCAAAGTGCTGATCTTCAACTGGCAGACAGCAGAACAGATCTTCATCCCTGACTAAAATTTAATGGATTCCATCCATTCTGCCTTGTTCTAGAGTCTACATGATTGATGGTTGCCCTGGCCTTATTAGTTAATAAGTTAAACACTAGAAAATTTATCCGAGAGTTGGACTGTGAAGAAGGCTGAGCGCCGAAGAACTGATGCTTTTGAACTGTGGTGTTGGAGAAGACTCTTGAGAGTCCCTTGGNCATCTGGTCCCATCACTTCATGGGAAATAGATGGGGAAACAGTGGAAACAGTGCCAGACTTTATTTTTTTGGGCTCCAAAATCACTGCAGATGGTGACTGCAGTCATGAAACTAAAAAACGCTTACTCCTTGGAAGAAAAGTTATGTCCAACCTAGATAGCAGATTCAAAAGCAGAGACATTACTTTGCCGACTAAGGTCCGTCTAGTCAAGGCTATGGTTTTTCCTGTGGTCATGTACGGATGTGAGAGTTGGACTGTGAAGAAGGCTGAGTGCCAAAGAATTGATGCTTTTGAAGTGTGGTGTTGGAGAAGACTCTTGAGAGTCCCTTGGACTGCAAGGAGATCCAACCAGTCCATTCTGAAGGAGATCAACCCTGGGATTTCTTTGGAAGGAATGATGCTCAAGCTGAAACTCCAGTACTTTGGCCACCTCATGTGAAGAGTTGACTCATTGGAAAAGACTTTGATGCTGGGAGGGATTGGGGGCAGGAGGAGAAGGGGATGACAGAGGATGAGATGGCTGGATGGCATCACTGACTCGATGGACGTGAGTCTGAGTGAACTCCGGGAGATGGTGATGAACAGGGAGGCCTGGCGTGCTGCGATTCATGGGGTCGCAAAGAGTCGGACACGACTGAGCGACTGAACTGAACTGATCACAAGCTATGATGGAGAAGGTTAAAGCTGGCCTACAACATTCCAAAAAAAAAAGAAGCTATCATTAATAAATGTATTAAAAGAGAAACATTTAAATCTAATTCAAGTTGAATTCCTCTTTTTTTATTATAGGTATATTAGGAAATTTATCAAAATGAACTGTCTTCAGGATAGACATTTCACAAATAACAGATTTAGGATACTGGTTCTTTATATACTGCATGCATGCTAAGTCATTTCAGTCGTGTCTGACTCTTTTACAACCCTATGGACTGTATCCTGCCAGGCTCCTCGGTCCATGGGATTCTCCAGGCAAGGATATTGGAGAGGGTTGCCACTTTCTACTCCAGGGGATCTTCCCAACCCAGGGATCGAACCGGTGTCTCTTATGTCTCCTGCACTGGCAAGCAGCTTCTTTACCACTAGCACTATCTGGGAAGCCCTCTTTGTATGGTGAAAACCTAAATTGTGGTACCTCTGTATTTGATACCATTAAGTATAAGAAAATGCTAAAAATGCCCACCAGGAAACATAGCTGTCCAACAAAACATACAACACAAGCTGTATTAGAGTAAGTCTACAATGTAAGTTTAGAAACAAGGTAACAATATTTCAAATTGGCTAATTAGGCTTATCCTCTGAATATAATTTTTAAAAATATCTCTGCATTGTTAAGAACAAAATCACTATCTGAGGAAGATCTTTAAGCTTTTCCACTGAAAGATAATGGAGACTGGAACTCATGTGCGAGAAATGGGATCACAGTTTGGCCAGATCACTAAACATTGCTGCTTTGAAAACCTGTAGAAGTCTGGATCTTTTTTGAGCAGGAAAAACAGCCCCCAAATCAATCAGGCCCTTCTTTCGTGTCCTGCTTAGTAAGCTGGAAAGAACTTCCAAGCTACATAAACTTAATACATAACATGACAATAATTTTCCTAACTCTGAAATCAGGAAAACCTTCGGTTTTAATCTCTGCTCAGCACTTACTAGTGACCTGGGCAAGTTTCTTAAATCTCTTTTTGCCTCAATTTTCTCATTTAAAAACAGAACTAATTATAATTTAAATCAACACCTTGCAAAGTTATAAAGATTAAATAATATTAAAGAACCTGGCTCCTAGCACATACTCAATATATATGAATTCCTCTACCAAGTATGCCAGTTAAATCAACCCCATCACACCTGTTTTCATCCAAAGGTGCAAAACAAGCACCGCACTTTCTTCTCTCTTTTTAGTAGACTGTTACCTAATCAAAACTTCTCACGCTTTACCCCAAAACACGCACATCAAAAACAGGCTAAAATAAACTCATTATATTTGCTGTTATTTATTAATAGTGAATGACACACACACACAAAAAAAAACCAAGAAATCCACCCAAATATTATTTCTTCTTCTCCTGAAGACTCCCATATTATTTCTTTCTGTATTTCCTGCACTTTACTCTATTTACAGAGCAGTCCTTAAAACCAAGTTACTTAACAGGTGTTAACAATATATTTTAGGGGACTTCCCTGGTGCTCCAGTGGCTAACACTCCATACTTCAAATGCAGGGGGCCTGGGTTTGATCCCTAGTCGAGGAACTAGATCCTGCATGTCACAACAAAAGATCAAACAATCCCACATGCCACGGGCAAGGCCTGGCACAGTCAAATAAATAGATATAATTTTTTTTAATGGAGCTTTAAAACGAAACAATATAATTTTGGTATGGGAACAGACCCAGTCAGGTTTCCCTGCTGGCTCAGATGGTGAAGAATCTGCCTGCAATGCAGCAGACCTGGGTTCCACCCCTGAGTCAGGAAGATCCCCTGGGATTATAAATCATCACTGCCCACATGCAAACTGATGAAAATCTGACAACTGTTCAACTAAAACAATAAAACAGCCAGTTATTTTACCTTCTCCCTGCTGGAGATACAAAAGTAATTTCCAGGTGGACAATTAAATCTAGTGGTAGGGTGTGAGAGCTCCCCCTTCTGGTCACCAGTTGTTGTGCTCAGTTCAGTTCAGTTGCTCAGTCATGTCCGACTTTGCCACCTCATGGACTGTGGCACGCCAGGCCTCCCTGTCCATCACCAACTCCAAGAGTTTACTCAAACTCATGTCGATTGAGTCGGTGATGCCATCCAACCATCTCATCCTCTGTCGTCCCCTTCTCCTCCCGCCTACAATCTTTCCCAGCATCAGGGTTTTTTCAGATGAGTTAGTTCTTCCCATCAGGTGGCCAGAATACTGGAGTTTCAGCTTCAGCATCAGTCTTTCCAGTGAATATTCAGGACTTCCTTTAGGATGGACTGGCTGGGTCTCCCTGCAGTACGTGCTGTCGTGTTCAACTCTCTGCGACCCCATGGACTGTAGCCTGAGACCCCGCGGACTGTATCCCACAAGGCTCCTCGGCCCATAGAACTGTCCAGGCAAGAATACTGGAGTAGACTGCCATTTCCTACTCCAGGGAATCTTCCTGACCCAGGGCTCAAACTTGTGTCTCTTTCATCTCCTGCACTGGCAGGTGGATTCTTTATCACTAGTGCCACCTGGCGGAGAAGGCAATGGCACCCCACTCCAATACTCTTGCCTGGAAACTCCCATGGACGGAGGAGCCTGGTAGGCTGCAGTCCATGGGGGGTCGCTGAGTCAGACACGACTGAGCAACTTCACTTTCACTTTTCACTTTCATGCATTGGAAAAGGAAATGGCAACCCACTCCAGTGTTCTTGCCTGGAGAATCCCAGGGATGGCGGAGCCCAGTGGGCTGCCGTCTGTGGGGTCGCGCAGAGTTGGACACGACTGAAGCGACTTAGCAGCAGCAGCAGCAGTGCCACCTGGGATTCCCCTGATAGCTCAGTTGGTAAAGAATCCCCCTACAATGCAGGAGACCTGAGTTTGATCCCTGGGGTGGGAAGATCCCCTGGAGAAGGGAAAGGCCACCCACTCCAGTATTCTGGCCTAGAGAATTCCATGGACTGTATAGTCCACGGGGTCACAAAGCGGTGACTTTCACTTCAATTCAGTGCCACCTGGGAAGCCTGACTCCAGCTTAAATGAGGTTTCTGTTTATCATTGTTCACACTGTTAATACCTTTTATAAAAACCTCTTTTTCCTGTTATACTTGAATTCAGCCTCTGAATCAGCAATTCCAAAACTATTACCTCAAGCAATCACAGTCAGGATTACCCAAAATGAATTTGTTATCAATTCAGATTCCTGGACCCTCACCCCAAATCTAATAAACCAGATCCCAATCCTTCCTATGTAATTCTCACGTACCGAGAAGTCTGAGAACCACAACCACATATGATAACCAGACAAAAAATACCAGTAACAAAATAATGCAAACTAAAATAACACTACAAGCATTTAAATCTCCAAATGAGTTTCTTAAAAGTAGAATCCAAATTATCACTGTAAATTATCTATATCAACCAGGTATTTAGTAATAAAAAACCCATGTTGGATACTGAGAGATCATGAACCAAGATACTTCAGAGGTGCTTTAATACTGGTTCAACCTCAGTGTTCTCAAGTAACAGTGGCGACACTTATATAGCACTTACTCTATGCCACATACTGTTCTAAACATATTACACATATCTGTACATGCCATCCTCTCAACAACTCTGAGGTATGTACTATACATCCCTGTTTCACAGGTAAGAAAAGGAGGGTTCAGTAAAGTTAAGTAACTAGATCAAGATGACTGAGCCAGTAAATGGCAGAACTAGAATTTAAGCCCAAGGAGTCTGTCAAGGTTCTGCTGTGAAACTCTATACACTATACCACTTTCTCCTGAGAAGTGGCATTAATAAAAACAAACATGATCACTACAAATGAAGTGGCACGTATACGACAGTTGCCAGCATGAGGCAGAGGAAGCTGGAGGAGGAGCGAGGAAGAGGCATTAAGTTCATTTCCTATTTCTTCACCCTGCAGACAACCACTCAATCTTTATTTGGGAGAAGGGAAGCGAGAATTTGTAAGATAAGAGTTTGCTCTTCCCCTTTCTATCTCTGTACTCACGAATCTTCCATTTCTTAGGCTTCCTAGCCTGACAGCTCAGCAATCTATCAGAAGTCGGTTGTGGGGACCCAGCTAAGAGCACTGGTTCAGAAGTCAGACTGGCTCTTCCACTCTAGCTTATGTGACCTTAGGCAAGTTATTTAACTGCTGTTTTCACTTATCTCAAAACTAAAAATAATATCACCACTCTCATAAAGTTGACTGAAAAATATATGTAAAGTAGTAAAAGTGCCTGGCCTCCAATAAATGCTTACTAAATGTTTACACCTACTCTTAAAAGAGTAAAGTCTCTACGACAAATGTAATCAAATTTAGAGTTATCATTACAAAGGTGGTCATTTCAGAGTCAAGTTCCAATTTAATTAGGGCTATTCTGCAAAGCATTTGACATGTATTATTAATATTATCACATATTAAAATGTCACCAGATGACCCACAGATGGGAAGGAAGTAGGGTACCAGGGGAGAGACTGTTTTTGTAACATACATAATGGCAGCTTCAACAACATGTGCAAACTAGGCCAGACATGTTTGTAAATCCTATGCTAACTCTCTATTTAAACCATGTCAAATCACTGAAACAGCAAAGAGGTTATGTAGTTCCAATTTACCATTCTGCTATCCAGAGTGGCTAAAAAAGTCATTTTGCACCAACAGCTAAATACTATTTCTTTTTAATAATGAAGTTCATTTGTACCATAACTTGGAATTGGCTGGTGTTAAGCAACCTTAGGCACAAAAAATGACTGCCAGTCCTAAGGAAGAAAAATTGTGAAATAAGGTGATCGTCTACATTCCTTCCCAGTATCTATCACTCTTCCTGACAGCCACACCAAAACCCTTCTCTTAGGTTCTTAAATGCTTTGGTGGTTCAAATTACCCTTTAAGAATCTCTAAACTAAAGTCCCTTTAGTTTTCTGGGATTCCTAAGCTCTTCTAGATTTAAAGAGATGATGGGGGTCTTCCCTAGTGGTCCAGAGGCTAAGGCTCTGTGCTCCCAGTGCAAGGATACTGGGTTTGATCCCTGGTCAGGGAACTAGATCCCACATGCTGCAACTAAGACCCAGCACAGCCAAATAAATAAATATTTAAATAAAAATAAAGAGACTTTGGAACTCTCTCTTTAGCATCATTATTAGCTAGATGCCAACAAAACTCCCAGCCACAGATGCCTTGACTTCCCATGCACCATCGTTCATTCTAGACATAAGGCACAAAGAGCATATGAAAAGATTTGGGGGTTAAGCATTTGCTAATAAGCATGTTTTGCAAAAAAAATATGTATTCTCAATCAGATTATTATATCCCTTATAAAATGATGTGAAATATTAACAGTAAACAGTGTGAATAAAACCCCTGTCTAATTTTTGCTATTCACTGTGGTAAAAATAGTCTTTGTGTAGCATTCCTGTCACAGAACTCCTAAACCCTTGAAGTTCCCCTAAATGAGAGCAGCATCTTTTTGTCATTCATAATGAGCTCCTTCCTAATAGTGACTAGGAAGGGGCCCCTGGATAGCCTTAGGATGGGACTGCTCATCAGAAAGGCCAAGCAATGAGTGGGTTAGAATTTTCAGCCCTACCTGTCAACCTCAGCAGTCAGGGACGGGTAGGAGAGCACTGGAAACTGAGATCTGTGAAAACTGTTGAGTAAGAAGATTTAAGAGAGCTTCCAAGTTAGTCACCACATTGTGCTGGAGAGTACCTGCCTGGAGAGGACCTGTATCCCATACCCCAAATTTGCCATCAGCCAGGCAGCAGGGTGGATAGCCTTGGCACCCCATCTGCAGCTGCTGCCTGAAGTTGAGACAGTCTTGTGGGGCTGAGCCCTTAAGCTGTGGGGTCTACGCTAATTCTGGGAGTTAGTGTTAGAATGGAATTGACAGAAGTGATATCAGAAAAAAATACTACATTCACACTAACACAAAATACACCCAAAGTAATACTCTTTTCATCTGAAATACAGTTCTCCCTGAAGCAACCCATTTTCATACTTAAGATACAGGAAAGAGACATCAAGAATCAAGAGAATAAGAACCCTGAATAACAAGCCTTCCTTACATATCTGATGACACGGCTGCTCTGGTTACAGGGTTAGACAGAATGAATAAACTTGGTGCCGCTTGTCTCTCCTCTCACATCCAGTCGCTTTTGGGGAATATGGTGCATACAGCCTTTTGCAGCTCTTCCGAGAAACCCTACTGCACCTCTGCCCTAGATGCCTTTCTCCCCCAAAACAAGCACTATATGTAAAACCTTGAAAGGGACGCTTAGTTTCAAACTAAATTTAAGAGTTCATCCAATATTACTTAGAAGAACCCAAATAAAGAATATTATTTTCCTTCAAAATTGGAATATTCCTTAATGAACTGAATCTCCCATCATTTTGCAGATATTCTGGCCTAAATGGAAAGGACTTGCCCCAGTGCCAGTTAACACCCATGTATCCCGATAGTCTTTCCCAGCTCTTCAGAATTCAGGCAAATACATAACAAGTCACATAAATACAGTTCTTTTTCAACTTGATAATCTGTTTTCAGAGTCCTAAGTAAACAAAGAATCATCTTTGAAAACTCTGGTGCTCATTCAAAAGGTCAAAATGATTCAACTACTGCTCAAACTTACCTGCTCTAATAAAATCCAAAAGAAGCTTAATATGATCACATGGTTTGCCTCAGTTTTCAATAATAAATGTGTGCATTCCAATTTGAACAATAAATTAAAACCAGAATTCTATAAAGTAACTTTCTGTTAGTAAAAAGCAGACAACCCTGTGTTGGGAGAGACAGTCCTCATGGGTCTCTTGTGGTCCTAAGCATCTTCTAGGTATGCTAAGTGGGCAAGGTCCTGATCACTCTACCCAGACCATGTCACAGGGTTGTTTGCAGCAAACAACCTTGACAGGTACAGTAAAGCCTTCCTCTGGGACAAACAGCAAGGCAGCCTTCTGCATGCTACTAAATAGTAGGTTCCCCAAGCTCAGCGCTCCTCAGCTATGACACAAACCCACTGCGTCGCCCATCCTTAAGTCTTAGGGGTAAGCGACCCAGCACACAACACTCTCATCTGCTGCTGGCTATGGCTTAATTAAATTCGTTGTCTCCAACCCATGTTTTCTGCCAGCATCCGTAAAACAATACAAGGCTAACATATTAGCTTTTAAGGGGAGTAAAATAAAATCCCCAACTCTGTTTACTTAATTACTTAATTAATCTATGAGAATGATTTTGTTGTGCACTTAAGTTGTGGAAGTAAATAACAGAGCAATTAGATGATTTCTTAGAATAATTAACAGAGTAGAGGCTAGGTTACCAGGTCTCAAATCTTATGCAGTATCCAAAGGTTTTCTTTACAGAAAACCATCCTGAAATAATCAACATTTTTTTACACCTTGGTCTCCTCACTCAAGCCATTACATGTTCCCTAAGAGCTGACTGGTTGTTTCAACTGTTTATGCTCCATCTTCCAGGTGTCTGTTCTAATAGGAAGAAATGAGTGAAGGCCAGAATCCTCTATCAAGAAACATGGTAAAATAAAAATAAGAATCTATTTGTTTTGCTTTGAATAAAGCTAATAAATCTGCTACTTTTGCAAAAACCAAACCTCATTTTGTTCTCCTATCCTTAAACAGCTGTGAAAGTCAAAGTATTAGTCACTCAGTCATGTCTGAGTGCAACCCTATGGATTGTAGTCCGCCAGGTTCCTCGGTCTATGGGATTCTCCAGGCAAGAATACTGGAGTGGGTTGCCATTCCCTTCTCCAGAAGATCTTCCGACCCAGGGATCGAACCCAGGTATCCTGCATTGCAGGCAGATTATTTACAGTCTGAACCACCAAGGAAGCCCCTAAATAGCTGTGAGTATGCTTATTTTCCCCAAAAATTCTACTTATTCACTTCTAAAATTAAGTCATTATATAAAGTTAAAGGACAAAGTCTCCTGGTACATGTCTGAGAGCCCTGTTGTTGCTTTTTTTCCTCTCAAATGTTTAACATGAGATTGGCAGATATATGCAAAATTTGCACCAAAATTAGTCAAAGAAATCAGGGAAACAGACTTGGGTAGAATGTGATAACACTACAAAAAGCCTTTGATTGCTGGAAAAGATAATGGGTTTTTCTCCCCTCTCCTAAATGTACTTTCCAGATGTTACATAAAACAAAAGTATCTTTGGGCAAAAACATCTCCAATTCTTCATGTATCTCTCCCCCACAAAATGGCTACAAAATTTCTAATATCTCCAGCTGACAATTAGATGCATTAACATATGCAAAGTGTTGAAAGGCAAACATTAGGCATTCATTAAAGCAATTACTCAATTCTTCCATTCTCTGCCACTTGTGAAAGAAATTGATATATATTGTGAAACTGCAACCTATATGAGACAGTAGAGAAACGGGTGCCAAATTAAAGCTCTCTGGGTCCCTGAAACGACAAAAAAATGAAGCAACTGTCGGGAAAGCGCTGACAGCAGCACCTGTAACATGAAAAGATTAGATCCTGTGTGGCAAAAAGAAGCTTTCAGCAGGGCTCGAAGTTTGCTGTCAGCTTCATTTCTGAAAATGACTTTATTCAGAAATGTCTGATCCAGTAACAATGGGAGTCCTTACTTTTAGAACCTTACAGAGTTTTCCTTCCTCAAACTACCAAAAATTAAAGGATGCTAGCCAAAGTAATCATTTTTTATTATCTTTGTGACTCAAAAAAAAAA
This sequence comes from Cephalophus harveyi, assembly GCA_006410635.1. NCBI lineage: Eukaryota > Metazoa > Chordata > Mammalia > Artiodactyla > Bovidae > Cephalophus > Cephalophus harveyi. The sequence continues at coordinate 101,826 of SJYT01021286.1, forward strand.
AAAAAAATTTAGTCCAATTAGTAAGTATCTACTAAGATATATAATTTCTGAGTGTAATGTATTTCAAAACAATTTGAAAAAATTGAAGAGTATGCCAAAATGTGTAAGAGTACTAAGAATCTGATTAGAAAAGAAGGGAAATTACAATAAGATTTTCCCTCAAAATATTCAAGACTTGTAGATTTATTCACTGATTCAACAAACACTTAGTAAGTGCCGAGCACTGTCCTATACATAGCCATGCCCCCATGTCTGGAACAAAGTGCCTGTCCGCTTGGGACAATAATCCTAGCGGTGTATACAGACAATAAGGAAATCAGCATCGCCCCGCACAGCCTTCCTCATAATATTACTAATACGGACACCCTTAAATGCAGTTTTCCTATTCTGTTCTCTTAATTAAGAAAGGGCAAGGAGATATTAAAACACACTCAAATCTACCCTCAGTTTCCTGCAAAAGATCAGACAACAAAAGACAGAGCATTTCACAGATCCCAGATCTCAAGTTGACATTTGCTACAGCTCTGAGGTCTGACAACCTAGGCAAAGACAGGACTGAAATTGCTCAACTAAGTTTGCGTCTTACTTGGCCCTCTAATCAACTGCAAGTTTCCTGATATTATTTAAATTATCTAACACAGTTTGGTGCTTATTTCAATGTCTATGCTTTTATCCATAAAATCTCTCCAAATCTTGGATGTCTAGCCTTACAACTCATCCTGTTTCTATCCTAACTTCCCATCCCAAAATCCCACCTTATCTGAAAACATTCCCTAACTATTCCAGCTATCAGAAACTGCCCAAATTCTCTGAACTTCCATGGCAAGGCCCTTCTTAGCTATCTCATACTCTATCCCTTTCACTCTTCATGCTCTAGCTATACATGTCTCACTATATTCCTCAAACATGTCAAGTCCTGTCCTGCCTACAGGTCTTTATACTTGCCAAATAGTCCTTCCCTGTTCACAACACCATTTGACTTCTCATCTTTCAGATCTCAGCTCAAATCATCTCTTCAGAAAATTCTCAAAGAGTCGGACACAACTGAGCGACTGAACTGAACTGAAAACACACTATAAAGAGTACTATCCAGCCACCTCCCTCCTCACTTCTATCCCCTCCCTCCTCACTTCTATCGTATTATCCTGTTTATTTCCATTATAGTATAGTCATGATCTATAATTATCTTGTTTATGTTATATTGCAGTAAAGGAAGACAGGTAAAAAATAAGGAAATCTCTGTGAAGGCGGGGACTCTGCTGTATTCCCAGAACATAGATCAATACTGGACAAAGTAGGCACTCACTAAACAAATGTGAAACACCACTGAGCACTTAATTATCTTGTTTTTATTCACAGAAGTGTGTGTTTATTCTAAAAGAGCTTAAGCTCTCTGAGAGGAAAAACTAGGCTTATACTTTTTTATCTCCTTCCCAAGGCACTTCATACAGTACTGAGCTAGAACTGAAAATTTTAATGTATGTAATCCCAGCAAGTTATTTCACTTCTATATCTTTTCTCTACAATAACATCTAACTCACAAAACTGCCACAAAGAGAAACAAAGCAATGTGTATAAAACTATTGATTATCACCTGGTAGAGAGTAAACACCTAATCTGGCACCTCACTTTTATCCCCAATTATAATCTGCAAAAACCAAAATGGCCCTGTGAAAAAGATCGGAACCACTGTTGTGAAATGAAAGCATCTAAATACTATATATAAGAAAAATCCTTGCTTCTACTTGACAGGGTTAGGGTTTTCTTTCTGAAATCCCCTCACTCTAATCTCAAAGAACAGCTTAAACTAAATGCCACATTTGTAGCTTAAATTCCAATGTCACATTTGTAGCAAGAGCTTTTGAATGTTACAGAATGAGTTGCAATCCACTTTACTTAAAGAGACAAAATAACAATTAATCATGCAGCAATATATAGCAAGACTAACATGCCCAGGAAAACAATACAGAGGAGGTAGGCACAGAATCTTTCAAATCAAGCAGCCCCTTAGGGATCTGGGGGCTTCCCTGGTGGTTCAGTTTGTAAAGAAACTGCCTGCAATGCAGGAGACCTGGGTGCCATACCTGGGTCAGGAAGATTCCCCCAGAGAAGGGAATGGCAACCCACTTCAGTATTCTTACCTTGGAAACTCCATGGACATACGAGTCTGGTAGGCTACAGTTCATGGGGTCCCAAAGAGTGGACACGACTAAGTGACTAACACTTGCACTTTCAGCCCGAATTTTACATTTCCATTCCTGTGTGACTTTGGGCAAGCTTAACCTCTTTTCAAGACCTTGTTTCTCCATTAAAAACAGAAGTAGTACTTACATCACAGGTTGTAATAATGAACTCAGTTACTCTTCTGTACAGCACCTGACACTCAAATATGAATGCTTTTTATCATTGTGAAGTGACCCAGTGTGCTATGTGCAAAAGTGTGCAAAAGTTGCTTCAGTGGTGTCTAGCTCTTTGTGACCCCATGGGCTGTAGCACACCTGGCTCCTCTGTCCATGGGGATTCTCCAGGCAAGAATACTGGAGTGGGTTACCATGCCCTTCTCCGGGGGATCTTCCCAACCCAGGGATCGACCATGTCTGTTGCATCTCCTACATTGGCAGGCAGGTTTTTTACCATTAGCACCACCTGGGAAGCCCCGAAATGACCCAGATAAGCAGTTAATTCAGAATCTGATTAAGCAGTCTTCTATAGGGGGTTGTGTTTATACCCTATCAAAATGCATAGTGAAAGTCAATGATACACCCTTGAAAATAAAATGTGGTTTTTACATTAGGACATGATACACAAACTAAATTTTTGCTTTCAAAAAATATCAGAAACAATAAGGAACAAGGCTCCCACGTCTAGGCCAGTACCTACCAAAATTTAATATATACATTCTTTGATCTGGCAGTTCCATTTCTCAGACGTTCTCCAAGTATGCAAAGAGGGAGGCACAAACATACTTACCACAGCCTTGCTTGCAGGAGCAAAACGCACACCAACAGGGGAACAGTAAAACAGGTCATATTACAAAGGAATATCATGGAACTATTTAAAAAGAATGACCTATAGTGCCTGTTATGGACTAAATTGTGCCCATCCCACGAACTGATATGCTTAAGTCATAAACACAAGTAACTCAGAATACAACTGCCAACAAGAGGAAAGGCAACCCTCAGGATGGGAGAAAATATCTTCAAATGAAGCAACTAACAAAGGATTAATCTCCAAAATATACAAGCAGCTCACACAACTCAACATCAAAAAAACAAATAATCCAATCAAAAAATTGGCAGAAGACCTAAACAGACATTTTCCCAAAGAATACATACAGATGGCCAAGAAGCAATTGAAAAGATGCTCAACATCACTCATTATTAAAAAAATACAAATCAAAACTACAATGAGGTATCACCTCACACTGGTCAGAAAGGCCATCAAAAAATGTACAAACAATAAATGCTGCACCGGACATGGAGACAAGGGAACTCTCTTGCACTGTTGGTGAGAATGTAAATTGATACAATCACTCTAATTGTATTTGTACAATTAGAGATACATTGTATGCAGAACTGTATAGAAAACTGTATGGAGGTTCCTTAAAAAAACTAAAGCTAAATAAAAATATGACCCAGCAATCCCACTACCGGGCATAGACCCTGAGAAGATCATGATGCAAAAAGACACATGACTCCCGTGTTCACTGCAGCACTACTTACAACAGCCAGGATACGGAAGCAACCTAAACACCCACTGACAGATGGATGAATAAAAGATGCAATACGTATCATCGAAAAAGCAAGCGACTTCCAGAAAAACATCTATTTCTGCTTTACTGACTATGCCAAAGTCTTTGACTGTGTGGATCACAATAAACTGTGGAAAATTCTGAAAGAGATGGGAATACCAGACCACCTAACCTGCCTCTTGAGAAACCTATAAGGTCCCATCACTTCATGGCAAATAATTGGGAAAAAGTGGAAACATTGGCAGACTTTATTTTGGGGGGCTCCAAAATCACTGCAGATAGTGATTGCATCCATGAAATTAAAAGACTCTTACTCCTTGGAAGGAAAATTATAACCAACCTAGACAGCATATTTAAAAGCAGAAGCATTACTTTGCCAAAAAAAGTCCATCTAGTCAAGACTATGGTTTTTCCAGTGGTCATGTATGGCTGTGAGAGTTGGACTATAAAGAAAGCTGAGCGCCGAAGAATTGATGTTTTTGAGCTGTGGTGTCGGAGAAGACTCTTGAGAGTCCCTTGGACTGCCAGGAGATCCAACCAGCCCATCCTAAAAGAAATCAATCCTGAATATTCATTGGATGGACTGAATCTGAGGCTGAAACTCCAATACTTTGGCCACCTGATGCTATGAACTGACTCATTTGAAAAGACCCTGATTCTGGGAAATATTGATGGTGGGAGGAGAAGGGGATGACAAAGGATGAGATGGTTGAATGGCATCATCGACTTGATGGACATAAGTTTGAGTAGGCTCCGGGAGTTGGTGATGGACAGGGAAGTCTGGCATGCTGCAGTCCATGGGGTTGCAAAGAGTTGGACACAACTGAGAGATTGAACTGAACTGAACTGATTTAATAATTTTTGTTGTTGTTCAGTTGCTCACTTGTGTCCAACTCTTTGAGATCCCAGGAACTATAGCACACTAGGCTCCTCTGTCCCCACTAACTCCCAGAGTTTCCTCAAATTCATGTCCATTGAGTCAATGATGCTCTCTAACCATTTCTTCTTCTGCCACCCCTTTCTCCTTTTGCCTTTAATCTTTCCCAGGATCAGGGTCTTTTCTAATGAGTCTGTTCTTTGCATCAGGTGGCCAAAGTATTGAAGCTTCAGCTTCACTATCAGTCCTTCCAGTGAACATTCAGGGTTGATTTCTTTTATATAATAATATATATATATGGATTCCCAGGTGGTACTAGGGGTACAGAATCTGCCTGCCAATGCAAGAGACATAAATGATGTGGATTCAGTCCCTGGGTCGGGAAGATCCCCTGGAGAAAGTCATGGCAAGCTACTCCAGTATTCTTGCCTGGAGAAACCCATGGACAGAGGAGCCTGGCAGGCTGCAGTCTATAGGGTCGCAGAGTTGGACAAGACTGAGTGACTGAGCATGACTATGAGCATATATAATATTCTTAATATTATATATATATAGTATGCTGTTTTAGTCACTGTATGTGGTTCTTATATTAGCATGCAACAATAAAATGCCTAGATTTCTCCCAAAGACTAAGTTTCTAAAAATATATTTGAAATAATCACCTCCATCGGAATGTCTTGGTTTCGTAGTTGAAAATACAAATTCCTCTGTCTTGCTACAAAAGTACTGAATCAGAATTACTGAGAGTAAAATGAAAAAAAATCTGTATTTTAATCATTTCCAAGATACTTCTTACAAACTTTGAAATCTCGTCCCAAGAAATGTCAAAAGACATTTCCTGCTTCCTGAGATGTGTCAGGCCAAGTTCTAAGTACAAGTTGAAATGATGGAATAATTGTTTTGTTACTATTTAAAATGAAATTATACATCTAGGAATTGCCTGAATCTAGCTTATGTTGAATGGTAGCAAAATGTATACTTTCAGCATGTGAGTTCTCATTAAATAATGCCAATGAACAAACAAATTAAAATCAAATTTCCTATCTTAGTAGGAAATGCAAGTTGGAATTAAAGTCTTTTTTCTTTTTTCCCCCTTCTCATTTAAGAGTTTCCTAAGTGTATGACTTTATTATTATTATTTTAAAATGGGTTTCTCAGGTGATGCAGTGATAAACAATCTGTCTGCCAGTGCAGGAGACACAAGAGACTTGAGTTTGATCCTTGGGTCAGGGAGATCCCTCGGAGTAGGAAATAGCTACTCACCCTCATATTGTTGCCTAGAAAATCCTATGGACGGAGGAGCCTGGTGGGCTACAGTCCACGGGGTCCTATAGAGTCAGATACAACTAAGCAAGTGAGCATTCAAATCATGGCTATTACTCTCAGTTGCAAAACTAAATGTGTAGAATTACTGGGCTGTGTCTCTTTTTTTAGTTGAATCTACTTGAAGCTATGAAGTTATATGGCTTCTACCTCGGATAATCAATCAGTACAGGTCTTCTCAAAATTGGCCCAGTCATGTTCAGAAAGTTTGTGAAACATTCAGTAAATCTAATTTAATTTTAAAATTTGTAACCCTAACCCCTTATTGGATGTATGTCATTTAAATTGGTTATATTTTTAAATGAAACTTGCAATTGTATATAAGCCAAAATCTAGAGTATACTGAAAAGAAAGATGTTTATCCTCTGCTATTTCCAAGTGTACAAGTTAATTTTCTTGTCGTCAATTTCTTATACTCTCCTACTACTAATAATAGAATAACTAATCTGCACCATACTCAGTCCTATTTTTGATAATATTGCATAACATTCTGAGTAAAAAAATAATAAGGCATTTCTCTAAATCCACTGAACTGCAAAATTGAAATTATGGCTCTATTCCAAAGTACAGATACTCTCTCTTGCTACAGATAGGCCTACAAAAATTATGTTTGCTTATTAAAAATTTCAGTGAAAGATACTTAAAATATATATATAATGAACATATAAGTTATAGACAAAATTAAATTGAAGATTAGTTTAAATCCTTTTCTTCTGCCTCCTGTAAGTTTGAGGTTATTGAATTCCTTCAGTAACACTCATGAAGAACATGTAGTAACATGCCAATTCATATAGACTACCCTAACCTATAATTTGTAGAGCTCTCATATTTTAATCTCACTTTCAATAGGGAGAGCTGACACATGGTGCAAACTCCACACTAAAAACACATTTCAAAATCACCAATATATTGAAAAAGTATCTATGACACATGTTTTTATAATTCAAAGTACATAAAGAAAACAGGAGAGGGTCCTCTTGGCTATTGTTAATACACAGAGCAAGAAAGGTTTAGAGGGTCATAGCTTTAAAACGTTTAAGAAACAGGATTTCACAGGGTCAAGGTAATTAAGGGCATTGCTCCAAGTCCACCTCATTAACCATAGACATTGGCAGCTCTTGAAGTGTGAAGCTGGAAGATGGCTGGTGTTGGCCTCACCTTCTAAATCATCCCTCATTAGAGCTAGGAAGTCCAGACCTTATAAAACATTTTTCCTAATATCCAAAAACCAAAGCTGACTCTTAAGAGCATCTGTCTACTTTCTTACTTGAATAGTCCTTTCTCTTTCCCACTGTCTTAAGACAGCACACTCTTTTCCTTTTAATATATTTCTCCTTCCAGCTTTTAGGGATATAAATTAAGCTTTTCTCTTCATATTTTTTTTCTTTTTCATATACATATTTTTTTCTGATCCATTAAAGTTGGCAATTTAAATGTAATCCAGACTATACAAGTCATACCCTCTGCTAATTGTTTGAGTCAACCACCTTTACATATCAGTAACCTAAAAAATAAATGAACATAAAATAATCTTCCCATCTTTTATTATAGAGTACAGTTTTTCCAGCAATGAGGCACAACTGTAAACTACATCTTCAAAAAGAGTGTAGTGGAGAAATTGCTTAAGTCCTGTGATTGTCTTGGGCTTCCATTGTGGCTCAGCTGGTAAAGAATCTGCCTGCAACGTGGGAGACCTGGGTTTGATCCCTGGGTTGGGAAGATTCCCTGGAGAAGGGAAAGGCTACCCACTCCAGTATTCTGGCCTAGAGAATTCCATGGACTATACAGTCCTTGGGGTTGCAAAGAGTCAGACACGACTGAGCAACTTTCACTTTCTGATTTTCTTAATACACAAATGAAGCTGCCATTTCCAAGGGTGGCCAGACCTCTCTGAACATCTTTTTTCCACTCTGAAAATGTCAGATTATCTAAAATATCATCAGAGAAATATTCTCGCATCACTTGGGGTAGGTAGTCTTCCCTTGTAATCACCTATACAACTTTGATGCTTTCATTTTTATGGTGCAATTTAGTCTAAAGGTAGGCAAAACATTTATATATACCTCTATGTGTTCAAATATATGCTGTGTGTGCTCAATCACGTCAACTCTCTGTGATCCCGTGAACTGTAACCCACCAGGCCCCTTTGTCTGTGGAATTTTCTAGGCAAGAATACTGGAGTAGATTGCCATTTCCTTCTCCAGGGGATCTTCCCAACCCAGGTGATCCAGCCTTCATCTCTTGCACCTCCTGCATTGGCAGGGAGATTCTTTTCCAATGCGCCATTTGGGAAGCCCCATGCAATAAAATATTTAGTGTCTTTTATGAAAAGTGTTTCACTGAAACTACACAAATGCATATCCTTTCTTTTAATGCATTCATGATGACTCTCCTCTCATGGAGCTTTAAAATACATAAAGTCTTGGACTAATGCAAGTACTTCAGAATAATAATTGGAGAGTGGATTATAAAGTTATATTAGTTCATGCAGCCACTTATTCATCCATATTGAACTCATGTCTATGCTGAGCACTATGCAAGCTTTGAAGACTTAAAGAAAAATAAGCCTTGCTCCTTTTCTTAAGATGTGTATAGTTTATTGAGAAGAGATGAACATTTAAATAATTATAGTCACTGCAGTGTCATAATGTAGACGTTGGAAAGTTTTATGGAAGTTCAGAAGACAAAGCAGTACTTTTTGCCTGGGGAAGTAAAGAAAGTCTTGGATAAGTACTTAGAGAATGAGAGATGTCCTTCTGATAGAGAACAGTGATGGTGGGTATGGAAAAGGGGGAAGACAGCAGAGGGCATAGCAATCAGTTCAGTTCAGTTGCTCTGTCATGTCCGACTCTTTGAGATACCACGGACTGAGCATGCCAGGCTTCCCTGTTCATCACCAACACCCAGATCTTGCTCAAACTCATGTCCAATTGAGTCAGTGATGACATCCAACCAACTCATCCTCTGTCGTCCCCTTCTCCGCCTACTTTCAATCTTTCTAAGCATTAGGGTCTTTTAGAATGAGTCAGCTCTTCTCATCAGGTGACCAAAGAATTGGAGCTTTAGCTTCAGCATCAGCCCTTCCACTGAATATTCAGGACTGATTTCTTTTAGGATTGACTGGATTGATCTCCTTGCAGTCCAAGGGACTCTCAAGAGTCTTCTCCAACACCACAGTTCAGAAGCATCAATACTTAGGTGCTCAGCTTTCTTTATAGTCCAACTCTCACATCCATACATGACCACTGGAAAAAACATAGCTTTGATTAGATGGACCTTTGTCAGCAAACTGTCTCTGCTTTTTAACATGCTGTCTAGGCTTTTTATAGCTTTCCTTCCAAGGAACAAGTGTCTTTTGATTTCATGGCTGCGGTCACCATCTGCAGTGATTTTGGAGCCCAGAAAAATAAAGTCTGTCACTGTTTCCCCATCTATTTCCCATGAAGTGATGGGACCAGATGCCATGGTCTTAGTTTTCTGAATGTTGAGTTTTAAGCCAACTTTTTCACTCTCCTCTTTCACCTTCATCAAGAGGCTCTTTAGTTCTTCTTCACTTTCTGCCATAAGGGTGGTGTCATCTGCATATCTGAGATTATGGATATTTCTCCCAGCAATCTTGATTCCAGTGGGTGCTTCATCGAGACTGGCATTTCACATGATATACTCTGCATATAAGTTAAATAAGCACAGTGACAATATACAGCTTTGATTTACTCCTTTTCCAATTTGGAACCAATCTGTTGTTCCGTGTCCAGTTCTAACTGCTGCTTCTTGACTTGCATACAGATTTCTCAGGAGGCAGGTCAGGTGGTCTGGTATTCTCATCTCTTTAAGAATTTTCCACAGTTTATTGTGATCCACACAGTCCAAGGCTTTGGTGTAGTCAATAAAGCAGAAATAGATGTTTTTCTGAAAGACTCTTGCTTTTTTGATGATCCAGCAGATGTTGGCAATTTGATCTCTGGTTCCTCTGCCTTTTCTAAATCCAGACTGAACATCTGGAAGTTCACAGTTCACATATTCTTGATGCCTGGCTTGGAAAATTTTGAGCATTAGTTTGCTAGCATGTGAGATAAGTGCACTTGTGTGGTAGTTTGAACATTCTTTGGCATTGCCTTTCTTTGGGATTGGAATGAAAACTGACCTTTTCCAGTCCTGTGGCCACTGCTGAGCATTCCAAATTTGCCGGCATATTGAGTGCAGCACTTTCACAGCATCATTTTCCAGGATTTGAAACAGCTCCACTGGAATTCCATCACCTCCCCTAGCTTTGTTCGTAGTGATGCTCCCTAAGGCGCACTTGACTTCACATTTCGGGATGTCTGGCTCTAGGTGAGTGATTACAGCATCATGTTTATCTGGATCGTGAAGATCTTTTTTGTACAGTTCTTCTGTGTCTTCTTACCACCTCTTCTTAATATCTTCTGCTTCTGTCAGGTCCATACCATTTCTGTCCTTTATCGAGTCCATCTTTGCATGAAATGTTCCCTTGGTATGTCTAATTTTCTTGAAGAGATCTCTAGTCTTTCCCATTCTATTGTTTTCCTCTATTTCTTTGCATAGCAATAGAAAGGTGTAGATAGAGGAGACGGGACTTCTAAAGATGTGTTTGAACATGTTTAGCATGACCGGGACGTGAAGAGGAAGCTTAGAGAAGTGATGATTGTAAGGGAAAGTTGAGTGGGTCGTTCTTATGAATGACTTGGTGGAGACTACTAGAGTCTGTTGCCACTTCCTACTCCAGGAGATCTTCCTGACCCAGGGATTGAAACTGAGTCTCTTAAGTCTCCTGCATTGGCAAGCAGATTCTTTACCACTGTGCCACCTGGGAAGCCCCAGAGAATACTACTATAGCCCAGAACAAGTACCACAAGAGTATCTGTGAAAGGGGCAAGAAGAGAAAGTGATGTTGCCATTATCTTGGGACCAGGCTCCCATTCCTAAGCCTAACACTTAAGAAACCTTCTTTTGGAATCCGATTTTCATGGAATCATGATGCTCGTCTAAAAATTTAGTGAAAAAGGTATAAGTCAAAATTCTCTTTGAAGCTACAAGGAAGTTTGGTTTAGTTTTGTTGTAAGAGGAGACTTGTCCCTGCTCTTAAAACAAAAATTTTATTTATGGGAAAATCAGGTAATCAGACAATTAGTTCTGCAAATGAGAAGGAAAGACCACAAACTACAATAAACTGCAGTTGTTTGAGACTATGCATATCAAAGGAAGGTTATGCTAAAATATGTGAGGTGTGGTCTGTCTTCATGGGAGAGATTTTTCTCTGAGATATTTTAAGTATTGATTAAGGTTCACTTTTTTAAAAAGTATGAATCTCAGTCCAAAAAATTCATGTTTGTTTTTTTTTTTTTGAATGTAAATCAAATTCATTTCAGGCTTCTAGCTCTGGGATTGTCAGAAAGCTAATCTTCAGTGTTCTGGATGAACTTCTTCCCCACAACACTGTGCTTTATTTCTAGGGTCCTTTTCAGTGTTAATTTCCAGGGTTACATCTGCATAGGAGGAAAGAGTCCATCTGCATATGGGAGAAGATACAGATAGGATAGTGGCCCTAGTCTTCTTTGATCATTTCTTTTCATAAGTTTTTAGAGATGCCGACTACCCTTGTCAACAGAACTTCAGGATGGTGACTGCCTTATGCTTTTGGATCACCTCAGGTGCCTGAAATTTTTATAATCCCTTCTTTATAACCATATTATAAAACTGTTTTCTTTCAAGATCTTCTTACCTCACTAATAAGTTGATTGTTACATTCTATGATGAAGATATTTTCTCTAGCTGCACAGTAAAACTCTTTTCCCTCAGGGCCTTGTGAACTCCTTAGTGATTGGAGTTGATGGAGCCTCACTTGGACTTTTTTGATTCTTTCGTTCTCTCTGTCTTATTTACTCACCATGATGGGGAAAATTTCTTCCGTGTGGAGCTGGGAAGCTCCATTCACAACTAATTTCTCTAGGATGCTCTAGTTTAATCTTCTCTAGTGATTTCACTCAGGAGTATCTACAGTGATTTACCATTGACGACATCAATTCTGAAATTGGCAACCCATCTTACACTGTCTTTTGGGCAAGCGAGTAGTTAGTGTGCCGGCTCTCTGTTTGAATGGGAAAGAGAGAGAGGGAGAAAGCTTCTTGTGGGGGTGCGATGGCACTACATGAATTAAAATCTCAAAATATTGTTCTGACAATTCATTCCCCTCTAAAATCCATGCTTTCTTTAAACAAAAATGAACACTTCTTGCTCCCATCTCTAACCCTTAAACTGAAGGTAGGATCTGGATTCCTGAACTAAATAGGTTATTTAGGAAAGCATATCTTACATGCACAGCATCACCTGGGTTGAAAAGCTGACGCTGTTCACAAAGAAAATTATTCAGCTTGTTCACTGGGATGGCAGTGGAAAGATAATAATATTAATACCAACATACTGAGTGTTCATTTTGTCAGGCGAGTGTATTCTTCTCGGTTCTGTCTCCTCTCAACCAAAATTTGAAGCGACGGACGCTAGAGCCCTCGGCGTGTCATAGCTCTTGGACAGACTGTTAGAGCTCTTAGATCAGTGTTACAGCGCTGTGTGACAGCTCTATTTTATTTAGAAAATAGCAGGAAAATCCATCCTCAAGGCGTGAGGGCATGCCGACCCAAAGACGCAAAGAGAAGAGGGTGGGGGAGCGCGCCAGTGCCTGGGAGAAAGAGAGAGAGCCCTCTGGCTCCTCTTTCTATGTTTTTTCCTCCCCCTGGGCCTGCCCTAGGTAAACTGGGCTAGCCAGGAGTGCTGTTTGTTCTACCTGAGGTCCTCACCCCGGTCTTCGGACCTTCCTTTGTTCTATTTTCGCGGGCTTTTCCTTTGCTTGTCTTTTAGCCACTGCCATTCTGGACTCCTGTTTCCTATTCTAACTACCTAACAATTCTGTGCACATGTTTTTCTGGGCCTTTTATACACAAGATCTCATTTAATTATCATAGTCATTGTATGTAACATTATTATCATCTTTTATACCAGATCAAGAAACTGAGGCAGAGATAGGTTACATAATTTTTCAGGGTGCAGCACTAGAAAGTACTGGAAATCACTGATTGTGACAGTTATTCTGTCTCTGGCCCAGGCTCTTGACCACTATGCTGTGCAGACATATATCACATTTCACATCACTCAGGGCAACCAGGGATAGGATGATAACAGAAGAGGTGGTATTTCTTTCTTGATATGTCTCTTTAATGAGTCATGACTCGATAAGTGAGTCTGGCTAAGACACTCAGTCATCTTTAGTTTTAACTTTGTTGGGGATTCGATTTTGGTAGACAGTGTGGATTTAATCCCCATCTATTGCTGAAAGAAAACATGACCTCCATTCTTCCTGGATGTCTGCTAGTCTTGTGCTCCTGCTTCAGGGTGTCAAAAGGTCGGTCATACCATGGTCTTTAGTTTCCACGGGTCAGAGTTTTCCATTGAGATGCCCATCATCTCTGTGTACTTAATCCTTCAAGTTCCCACTGTTTTGAATCGAACTCTTCTCAACAGTGGATCAAGGCAGTACTTCACAGGGCCCAAGAATACTACATGGCTATTTCATTCAGCATATCCCTGCCACACTGACAAAGGCTGGGTCTCCTAGGGTCTCCTCTTCTGTGAAACCACAAGCATCTTTTTCATTGTTTCTTTATAGCCTGAAGAGATGATTTTTTTTCTTCTATCTAGAGGAAAGCCTTACTTTTCACCCCACACCTACTGAGTTTCTCCAAATATTGTTTCCACACCTCTTTCTGTCTTGCTATTTCTTTTAGGAGCACTTCACTTAATCTCATTCATGGGCTTAAGATTTAAAATAATAACAAGCTATTATTCTACAAGGGCTTACCAGGTGGCTCAGTGATAAACAATCTGCCTGCAGGAGACATAGGTTCAATCCCCAGGTTAGGAGGATCTCCTGGAGAAGGAAATGCAACCCACTCCTCTATTCTTGCCTGGAAAATCCCATGGACAGAGGAGCCTGGCAAGCTACAGTCCATGGGGTTGCAAAGAGCTGGACATAGTGACTAAACAACAGCAACATTATCACACAAGCACAGTGTGCAGAAAGGAAGCTTAGGGCTGGCCAACTCAGTAAAGGTAAAGTAAAGGAGGACCCCAAGCCTGAGGGGTGGCAGCCAAGAGGAGCTACCCCATGTCCAAGGTCAGGGGCAGCAGCCGAGATTGCCAGGCTGAGACAGCACAGGAATGGCCGAGAGGAGCTACCCCACATCCGAGGTCAGGAGTGGCAGCCGAGAGGAGCTACCCCATGCCTGAGGTCAGGGGCAGCGGCTGAGAGGAGCTACCCATGCCCGCCCAAGGTCAAGGGCAGCAACTGAGAGGTGCTAACCCACGCCCGAGGCCACGGGTGGCAGCCGGGAGTAGCAACCCCAAGTCCAAGGAGCAGTGGCTGTGCTGGTGCAGGAGGGCCGAGAGGAGCTACTCCACGTTCAAGGTCAGGAGAGGTGGCGGTGAGGAGATACCCCTCGTCCAAGGTAAGGAGCAGTGGCTGCACTTTGCTGGAGCAGCCGTGAAGAGATACACCACGTCCAAGGTAAGAGAAACCCAAGTAAGACAGTAGGTGTTGCAAGAGAGCATCAGAGGGAAGACAGACTGAAACTATAATCACAGAAAACTAGTCAATCTAATCACATGGACCACAACCTTGTCTAACTCAATGAAACTAAGCCATGCCCTGTGGGCCCACCCAAGATGGGTGGGTCATGGTGGAGAGGTCTGACAGAATGTGGTCCACTGGAGAGGGAATGGCAAACCACTTCAGAATTCTTGCCTTGAGAACCCCATGAACAGTATGAAAAGGCAAAATGATAGGATACTGAAAGAGGAATTCTCCAGGCCAGTAGATGCCCAATATGCTACTGGAGATCAGTGGAGAAATAACTCCAGAAAGAACAAAGGGATGGAGCCAAAGCAAAAACAATACCCAGTTGTGCATGTGACTGGTGATAGAAGCAAGGTCCGATTCTGTAAAGAGCAATATTGCATGGGAACCTCGAATGTTAGGTCCATGAATCAAGGCAAATTGGAACTGGTCAAACAAGAGGTGGCAAGAGTGAATGGCACCCTTCTAGGAATCAGTGAACTAAAATGAACTGGAATTGGTGAATTTAACTCAGATGACCATTATATCTACTACTGCAGGCAGGAATCCTTTAGAAGAAATGGAGTAGCCATCATGGTCAACAAAAGAGTCTGAACTATAGTACTTGGATGCAATCTCAAAAATGACAGAATGATCTCTGTTCGTTTCCAAGGCAAACCATTCAATATCACAGTAATCCAAGTCTATGCCCCAACCAGTAACACTGAAGAAGCTGAAGTTGAATGGTTCTATGAAGACCTACAAGACCTTTTAGAACTAACACCCAAAAAAGATGTCCTTTTCATTATAGGGGACTGGAATGCAAAAGTAGGAAGTCAAGAAACACCTGGAGTAACAGGCAAATTTGGCCTTGGAATGCAGAATGAAGCAGGGCAAAGACTAATAGAGTTTTGCCAAGAAAATGCACTGGTCATAGCAAACACCCTCTTCCAACAACACAAGAGAAGACTCTACACGTGGACATCACCAGATGGTCAACACCGAAATCAGATTGATTATATTCTATGCAGCCAAAGATGGAGAAGCTCTATACAGTCAACAAAAACAAGGCCGGGAGCTGACTGTGGCTCAGATCATGAACTCCTTATTGCCAAATTCAGACTCAAATTGAAGGAAGTATGGAAAACCACTTGACCATTCAGGTATGACCTAAATCAAATCCCTTATGATTATACAGTGGAAGTGAGAATTAGATTTAAGTGACTAGATCTGATAGATGGAGTGCCTGATGAACTATGGACGGAGATTTGTGACATTGTACAGGAGACAGGGATCAAGACCATCCCCACGGAAAAGAAATGCAAAAAAGCAAAATGGCTGTCTGGGGAGGCCTTACAAATAGCTGTGAAAAGAAGAGAGGCGAAAAGCAAAGGAGAAAAGGAAAGATATAAGCACCTGAATGCAGAGTTCCAAAGAATAGCAAGAAGAGATAAGAAAGCCTTCTTCAGTGATCAATGCAAAGAAATAGAGGAAAACAACAGAATGGGAAAGACTAGAGATCTCTTCAAGAAAATTAGAGATACCAAGGGAACATTTCATGCAAGGATGGGCTCGATAAAGGACAGAAATGGTATGGACCTAACAGAAGCAGAAGATATTAAGAAGAGGTGGCAAGAATACACAGAAGAACTGTACAAAAAAGATCTTCACGACCCAGATAATCATGATGATGTGATCACTAATCTAGAGCCAGACATCTTGGAATGTGAAGTCAAGTGGGCCTTAGAAAGCATCACTA